>CAUXCA010000001.1:15000-35000 GCA_963564615.1 Rhorus exstirpatorius | reverse complement strand
GAGACATTAAATGTTTAAAAAAACATTATTTAACGTGCATTCTTATGGCCACACATGAACAACAGGTTCCAATCGTTCTGTGATTCGCGAATTTTAAATTCCAGCACCTTTAAAAAATTGTATGACCTAGTTTTATAAATAATAAATGTAACATATTTAAAAATGCTGAAAAAAAGAGGCGTACGCTGTCGATTTCAGACGCGATGGACAACGTTGCCGAACTAAAACGGTCGAATTAGGCTTTTTTTTTCGGAGTAAAATCCTGGAGTTCTTTTTTTGCGTCTTTTCATAGTAAATGGCACAAGTAATAACTTATCAAATGTGCATTATTATCCCTCTTTACATTTTGGGTTTGGGCTACATATTGGGTTACATATTGGGAAGGGGAGAGCGAGCGAAAGAGAGAGCGATACACCGCGTCTCGCGTCACGGTGTAAGCCACGTAAGCTCAAACGCGCGGCGAGTAGTGGGGAGTGGGGGAAGCAGCGAGAGCGAGAGAGAGAGAGCCCAGAGCCCACCCGGCAGCCGGCCATTCATTCATTCACGCGTTGCCCGTCGCTAGTGCCGGTTGTGTACGCGGTGCTCTCGCCAGCTCTCGCGAAGTGTTTAATTAATAAAATATATAATAAAAAATGATAGGCACGCTATCATTGCATAATAAAACAATCGTTACTAATTGTTTGATACAAAATAATTTTAATAATCAAATAATCTTAAATAATAAATTATTAATATGCGAGAGGGCAGCAGTGTCGTCGCCGGCTTTGTGCGTAGTTATGACGCAATTTCTCGTACGTGTCGTACAGTGACGCGCGCGACGGGTCTTTCTACGTTTCCCTTGCCTTTTTTGTTTTACCCCTCAACATTTCGCGCTCTCGAGTGAAAAAAAGTGCACCAATATTCAGAAAAAATGAATCCGCGAAGGACTGCAGTGTCGTCCTACCGAGATTTCCTCGTTAATCGACTACACGGTGAACATAACCTGTCAGGCGGCGTTATTAATTTTTTTTCTCCAAGAATTTTCGGATTTTTGTGACAGCTCCAGGGTAAGTGACTATCTTGTTTTCGAGACTTGTTTAATAATTGTTTTATTATTATTATTATTATTATTATTATATCCTTTTAAAAATTTATTATTTTATTCTTTTTCAAAATTTATTATTAGCATTTTATCCTTTTTTAAAATTCATCATTATATCTATTATTATTTAATTAATTTTATTATTATTCATTTACTCATTTTAAAGAATATCCTTTTTTTTTATTTATTTTTTTACCCTCCCAATTACACGATATCCTTTGGCTATCGCATGTCCCCTCGGTCCTCTCAATTTCCATACTTCATTCAACTTCTTGAGATCCCCCATGAATTTTTCATTTGCTTCGTCTCCGTGCATTCTACACCGCTTACCGCTCGTAGTCTCCTAGACGGAGGCCGTTACTCTTACAAATTGGAGCGCGATCCTTTTTCTTTGTTTCGCCATTTTCTTAAAACTTTTCTGGACGATCCTCATTATTAACAATTAAACCCAAAACATTTTTTTTTGTACCCTCATCAACACAAGAAGTGGGTCATTTTTTTTCTGGCTCGTTTGCCGCCGAACTTAACGTATTATAAAAAATATCGGGCGTAGTCCCAACGGAGTTGGGTGATGCGAGTCGTATCGTCTCGATTATCGAGATTACGCACGACGTCTCTACGGGGCGGGTCTCCTGAATTTTTATTTATTATTTTGCATTCTGTTTTATAATAAATTTTCGATCTGCAAAAAAAAAAGAGAACCAAATTTGCCGATAAATATTGTCTATTCTGTGGGCAAGAGGACGATCGTATTTTCAAAAACGTCGGATCGGATTTACAAAAGAATTAACTTTTTTTTTTTTTCAAAAAAGTTTGTTGACCTCGTACATTTGAAACTATTGCACAATTTGCACGATTTTTTCGTTATGCAATCATTTTTAATTATTTTCATACAAAAATCAGTTGTTAATAGATTACTATCATTACACATAATAAAATGAACAATCATTAAAAGTTAAATTTTCATTGAAAGTAATTATATTTAATTAATTGTTAAAATAAATAAATATAATAATTAATTGTTAAATCAATGAAATATAATTACTATCAATGAAAATTTAACATTCAATTATTGTTAATTTTATTATGATCTAGTGAATTTATCGAACAATCCGGATAATCTTGACAGAAAAATCCCTAGGCGGTGCGACGTGTCCCGAATTTTCCGCCAGGCAGTACATTTCAACTTTAATATTTCCTAAATTTTTATAATTGAAATTCCCCATCTAGAGAGTTCTATCGTCACATCTCCCCGTATTTATGGTAATCTAGGGAATTTATTTTCTCGCCTCGGAAAATTCAACTTTAAATCGTTATGCGTGGCCGTCCAGGGAATACATCGTTGCACAGCGTAATTTGAACAGAAAAACTCCCTAGAAAAAGGGAGGACCGTGCCAGAAATTCCCTATAAATTAAGTCAACGCTAATTATCCCCTATACGGAGATATTTATCATCAAAATTTTCTATTCGACGATTTTTATGATAAAAATTCCCCATATTTCTTTTCTAGGGGATTTATTTTATCATATTTCGTTTCTTCGGACAATTTGAATGCAAAAAGTCGGCTGACCAGAGATGAGTAGGGCTGACGGGGTCATTATAGGCCAGATTTTCCCTAGATAATTAAAAACTTCGACAAAACTTTCCTAATAACGTTCTTTCAAGTAAAAAATTCCCTACAACGTTCCGAAGAAAAATCCCTACACTTCCCTGGGAAAATTCGTATATTTTTAGTGAAAAGTCCCTATGAGAAAAGGCTGAGCGTAAAAATTCCCTAGGAAAACTGACTGAATGCCCGAATCCCTTAATATTCCCCTCGAACGATCCGACAATCCCCTTAACTTCCTCAGAATTTCAGCGTCAAAATTCCTTAAACTTTTAGAGGAGTTAAAAAAGTCCCTAGAATTTCCCGGAGTGATTTCTTGGCTCCCAACGTAAATATTCCCTGCATGAATGGGCGCATCGTAAAAATTCCCTGAACTTGACCTCAAACCGCCCCAAATGAAAACTCCTACAGTTCCCTAGATAATTCCCTGGTTTTACGCCTGGATAAAAGGCCTCGGCATCGAAATTCCCTATAAATTTAATCGAATCGAATAAAAGGCTTACTCGCGAAACCGAATTATTGAAAATTGGAGTAAAACGGATAAAAATTCATTTTTTTTTTTTTTCAATTCAGTGTTCTCAAAATGACCAATCATACAACTAAATAAGTTTCGATATACACAGCATGTATTATATACAGCACACACATATTATATACATTGTAGAAGCGCGAAACATTCGTCGCGTTAGTAAAAAAAAAAATTAATTTTAATTATAATAAATGAAATCCCTCGCTCGGTCACACATTTCACAAGACAAAAATTTTACGTTGAAAGAACAACCGGAAGTCTTTCGGCAAATATCTCGAGACACCTATTTGTTATTTATTATTTTTCTTCCAATTAACGATTTTTAAATTTAAAAATAATTTTTTTTTTCCATTTTTGATGGGGAATTTTGTAAATTTTAATCGTCACTCGGAGCAAAGGGACTCGGGAAGGGGGGGGGGGGGGATTAGAGTCGATGATTTTTTTTTTTCATTCTTTTACCACGCGAAGGGCTCGAATTTCCAATTTGAGGGACCAAAAAATTACAGAATATGAAAATTTCGTGGATTTTTAAGATTAATTCGATTTTTTTTGTCTATCACGAATTAAAAAACAAAAAATTATACGAATTCTTTGAACTTCCGATCGCAGGACGACCCTGGAACGAATCATCGTCATTCTTGAGACGTGCACTGGGGCTAGTCTTTTTTTTTCCCCTGAATAATTCCTATCGACTTAGGTTGAGTAATGTGAAATAAACATTCTAAACAATATATGACAAAATTGCATAATGCATTACAGTTTGCGATTCTTGGAATCATCGATGAGAAATCATCTTCGGAGGGGGCGGGCGGATAAAATTTATCGTAAATTCAGGAAATTATTGACAAAAAAAAATGAAATTCATGATTTTTTTATTTTATATGTAACGCTTTTGCGAGGAGAGCGAGAGAGAGAGAGAGAGAGAGAGAGAGGACTGTCCGAAATTGGTATTTTTTTTTTTGAATGTTTTTTCTGAAAATTCGAAAACTGAAGTTTCAAAAACTCGATATTTCGAAATTTTTTATAAATTTTTAAAATTTCGAGATTTTTTTTTCAATAATTTTTCAAAAATCACTATTTTTTCTTTTCTTTTTTTCGAAAATTTTGATATAAAGAATGAAAAATGAATTTATTTATCTATAATGGGTCCTCCGGATTTTTTAAATTCTATTTATATATATTTTCGTTAGCAATGACTCACTTCCATGCCATGGGGCAATCGGAGTCCCTTGTCTTGTTGTTGCTCATTGACAATTGCCTCATGGCCATACCGCCGCCGCCGCACTGGCTGCTCCAATCGGCCGTTGGCATTGGCGTGCGATAAAATTTTGATGACGTTTTGTTGAATACGGGCAACAATTCGTTTGCCTCGTTTGAGAGTGCCTGAAACGAAGAAAAAAAAAAGATAAAAAATCGTCGGTGTGATCCATTTTTTTTTTTTTTTCTAATAAATTACAGATTTTTTTTTATTTTACGAAAATTTTTACTTCAATCTTGTAAAAATATTTTTATTTTTGTCTGATAGAAAAAAAAAGATGCATTCCAGTTTTTTATTTTGTATTTCACGAGAATTTTAATTTTTACTCCAATCTTGTAAAAAGATTTTACCGAATATTGTACCGAAAAAAAAATTTCTCATTTCCACGTAGGGCCAATGTACGGATTTCTTTTTTTCACAACAAACATTTCGGATTTTCGAAATTAATGAATATTATGAAATTATATATATTATTAATGAATATTATAAATAATATGAAATTAATGAAATTAATGAATTGGCTGCCGGAGGTGATTGTTTTTACAATTTACACAAATGATTAAAAAAGTCTGGAGTAAAAAAAAAATTCTCATTTCCACACAGGGCAAATGTACGGATTTTCTGAACTTGGCTACAAAAATTTTATACTCTTAAAAATAATAAATATATCGCCTTGGAAAGGATTGGATGCCGAAGGGGATCGGTTGTATAGTTCACAGGAATATTTCGAACAGTCGGGAGTACCAAAAAAAAAAAAAAATTCTCATTTTTACCCCGGTCAAATGAACGGAATTTCTGCTTTTCACTACGTAATTTAGGGTACTTGGAATTAGTAAATATATTGTCTTGAAACAAATTGGATGCCGGAGGAGATCGATTTTATAGTTCACAGAAATGATTCAAACAGTCCGTAGTAACGAAAAAAAATTCTCATTTTGACCTGGGTCAAATGTACAGATTTTCTGCTTTTCACTTGATTAATTTTGGATACTCGGAAATAATAAATATATTGGCTCAAAACGAATTGGATGCCGGAGGTGATCGGTTTTATAGTTCACAGAAATGATTCAAACAGTCTGGAGTAGCGGACAATGAAATTTTGTTTTTCGACCTGGGTCAAAAAAACCCTTGCGTAGACTTAGAGAATGGCGTGGGTTTTATCCTGATATTCCGAGTCATAGTCCCCCAAAAAATTCATTGACATTTAAAGAATTTTAGTCCAAGGGGTGTGTATGGAAAAATAGGCAAAAATCGATGATCCGACTTTAAAAATCTGTGAAAAATTGAGAAAACCTCAGATCACGATGTACCAAGCTTCAATTGAAAGCTTGAACGATCGAGGAAAGAACGAGCACTCGATAGAGTCCCAATGCTTGCGAAAAAAAATGACAGCAATTATAGTGTACCCACAAACATTTATCGATAACAAAAAGTGCAATTTTTCGTTTTTTCACCATTTCGTGTCAAAATGTTAGATTACTGGAAAAATTTCATAGTAGAAAATTTCCGATCACCCAAAGGCTTGAATCATGGTAAAAACAGTAGAAAATTTTTTTTTCAATATTTCAACCCTCATTTTTGAAAATAAAAATATCACAAAATTTCAAATGCCCATAACTCGTCTCCGGATCGACCAGTTTTGGCTTATCGAGGGTGGTTTTAAAAGCCCTTAAGTAGACTTAGAGAATGGCGTTGGATTTATTCTGATATCGGCATTTTTTTAAACCGGGAAAAGCACTTTGAAAATTGACAAATTTTCGTCCAAGGGGTCTGTGTCGAAAAATTGGCAAAAATCGATGGTCCACCTTTAAAAATCTGTAACAAATCGAAAAATCAACCCAGCTTGATGAACCAAGCGGCATTTCGAAGCTTGAACGATATCGAAGAGATACAAGTACTGAGTAAAGTGATATCTCCTTCAAGAAGAAACGTTACAACGATTTGAGTGAACCCTTAAAATTGAGAAAATGAAAAAAAATGGCAATTTTTCGTTTTTTTGCCTTTTCATAACGAATTTTCGAATTTCACGGAAAAAATCGATGTGATTCGTGACCAGCGGAAAATTTACGATCGCCTAGAGCCTGAAAATATGGTAAAAGACGAAGAAAAAAATTTTTTTCAATTTTTTGCCCACTTTTTCGGAAATAAAAAAATCACGAAATTTCAAATGCCCATAACTCATCTCCGAATCGACGAGTTTTAACTTATCGGGGCTGGTTTTAAAAGCCCTTGAGTAGACTTAGAGAATAACGTTAGATTTATTCTGGTATCTGCATTTTTTATACCCGAAAAAGCACCTTGAAAATTGACGAATTTTCGTCCAAGGGGTATGTATGGAAAAATTGGCAAAAATCGATGGTCCAACTTTGAAAATCTGTAAAAAATCGAAAAATCAACCCAGCTCGATAAACCAAGCGGCATTTTGAAGCTTGAACGATTAGAAAGAGATACAAGTACTGAATATAGTCATATCTCCTTCGAGAAGGAACGTTACAACGATTTTAGTGAACCCTTAAAATTTCAGAAAATGAAAAAATTCAATTTTTCGTTTTTTTGCCTTTTCATATTGAATTTTTGGATTTCAGGGAAAAACTCGATGTGATTTCTGATCAGCAGAAAATTTTCGAACGCCTAAAGCTTCAAAATATAGTGAAAGACGAAAAAAAAATTTTTCTAATTTCTAGCCCACTTTTTTGGAAATCTAAGAATCAAGAAATTTCAAATGCCCATAACTTATCTCCGGATCGACGAATTTTGGCTTATCGGGGGTGTTTTTAGAAGCATTTGAGTGGACTTAGAGAATGGCGTTGGATTCATCTTGATATCTATAATTTTAATACCAAAAAAAGCAATTTGAAATTTGAAGAATTTTAGTCCAAGGAAAAATTGGCAAAAATCGATGTTCCGACTTTGAAAATATGTGAAAAATCGAAAAACCCTCGTATCCCGATGAACCCAGCTTCATTTCAAAGCTCAAACGATTGAGAAAAGAACGAGCACTGAATCTAGTCCCTATCACAGCGGAAAAAAAATGACAGCGTCTTTAGTGAAGCTCTGAAAAGTTATCGATAAGAAAATGTGCAGTTTTCCGTTTTTTCATCATTTCGCATCGAATTATTGAATTTCAGGGGAAAATTCACAGTAATTCGTAATCAGAATAAAATTTACGATCACCTGGACCGTAAAAATGTGGTGAAAGGAGGAAAAATGTGTTTCTTCAATATTTATGCCCACTTTTTCAAAAATCTCAATATCACGAAATTTCAAAAAGCCATAACTCTTCCGCAAATTATGCTAGGGGTGTTTTCCAAGGGTGTTTTGAAAAGCCCTTGAGTAGACTTAGAGAATAGCGTTGGATTTTTTCTGATATCTGCATTTCTTATACGCGAAAAAGAACCTTAAAAATTGACGAATTTTCGTCCAAGGGGTAGGTATGGAAAAATAGGCAAAAATCGATGTTCCGACTTTGAAAATCTGTAAAAAATCGAAAAATCAACCCAGCTCGATGAACCGAGCGGCATTTTGAAGCTTGAACGATTACGAAGTGATACAAGTACTGAATATAGTCATATCTTCTTCGAGAAGGAACGTTAGAACGGTTTTAGTGAACCCCGAAAATTTTAGAAAATGAAACAATGCAATTTTTCGTTTTTTTGCCTTTTGATATCGAATTTTTGAATTTCAGGGAAAAACGTGATGTAATTCGTAATCAGCAGAAAATTTTCGATCGCCTAGGGTCTAAAATTATGGTGGAAGACGAAAAATTTTTTTTTTTCAATTTTTGCCCACTTTTTCGAAAATTCAAAAATCACGAAATTTCAAATGGCCATAACATATCTCGAAATTTACCGATTTTGGCTTATTGGGGGAGTTTTTAAAAGCCCCTGAGTAGAGTCAGAGAATGGCGTTGGATTCATCTCGATATCTATAATTTTATACCAAAAAAAGCACTTTCAAAATTGACGAATTTTAGTCCAAGGGAAAAATTGTGGAAAAAGTATGGATTATGTATGGAGTATGGAGTATGGAAAAATAGGCAAAAATCGATGTTCCGACTGTGAAAATCTGTAAAAAATCGAAAAAACCTCGGATCCCGATGAACCCAGCTTCATTTCGATTTTCTCTAAGTATTGATTATTTTACGAATAAAACTATTAAATCCAGGTGTCGATCGGTTTTATAGTTCGCCTCTACACAGAAGAATACCCCAGAGTAACGGAAAAATAATTTTTATTTCTGCCATGTGCAAATATAGAGGCTTCCTTGCATTTCGCTAGCAATATTCCAGATCTTTTAAAATATTGATTCTTTTACCCACCAAACTATCAGATCCGGGTGTCGATCAGTTTTATAGTACGTTTGTACGAAAAAGCATACGTACTGAGAAAAAAATTTCCCTTTTCTCCCTCAGTATTTTTTTGGTATTTCTACCTTGGTATTCTGCCTTGGTACAGGCTTCCTACTCTTTCGCTACAAATATTACGATTTTTTCTAAGTATTGATTATTTTACCAATAAAACTATTAAATCCAGGTGTCGATCGGTTTTATAGTTCGTCTGTAAACAGAAGAATACCCCACAGTAATGAAAAAAAAATATTCATGTCTGCCTTGTGCAAATATATAGGCTTCCTTCTCTTTCGCTACAATTATTTCGATTTTTTCTGAGAATTTATTATTTTACCAATGAAACTATTAAATCCAGGTGTCGATCGGTTTTATAGTTCGCCTTTACACAGAAGAATACCCCAGAGTAACGGAAAAAAAAATTTTATTTCCGCCATGTGCAAATATAGAGACTTCCTTGCATTTCGCTAGCAATATTCCAGATCTTTTTAAATATTGATTCTTTTACCCATCAAACTATCAGATCCGGGTGTCGATCAATTTTATAGTACTATTTTACGAAAAAGCATACGTTAGAGTATTGAGAAAAAAATTTCCCTTTTCTCCCTCAGTATTTCCTTGGTATTTCTACCTTGATATTCTTCCTTGGTACAGGCTTCGTACTCTTTCGCTGCAATTATTTCAATTTTTTCTGAGTATTAATTATTTTACCAATTAAACTATTAAATCCAGGTGTCGATCGGTTTTATAGTTCGTCTCTACACAGAAGAATACCCGAGAGTAACGAAAAAAAAATTTTCTTGTCTGCCTTGTGCAAATATAGTGGCTTTTTTTTCAATTCACTATAAAACCTTGGTTTTTCTACCTTGGCATTCTTCCTTGGTACAGGCTTCCTTCTCTTTCGCTACAATTATTTCGATTTTTTCTGAGAATTGATTATTTTACCAATAAAACTATTAAATTCAGGTGTCGATCGATTTTATAGTGAATTGAAAAAAAGCCACTATATTTGCACAAGGCAGACAAGAAAATTTTTTTTTCGTTACTCTGGGGTATTCTTCTGTCTAGAGACGAACTATTAAACCGATCGACACCTGGATTTAATAGTTTCATTGGTAAAATAATCGATACTCAGAAAAAATCGAAATAATTGTAGCAAAAGAGTAGGAAGCCCGTACCAAGGAAGAATACCAAGGTAAAAATCCCAAGGAAATACTGAGGGAGGAAATGAATATTTTTTGCTCAGTACTCTGGCGTATACTACCTTGTACAAACGTACTATACAACTGATCGACACCCGGATCTGATAGTTTCATGGGTAAAAGAATCAATATTTTGAAAGATCTGGAATATTGTTAGCGAAATGCAAGAAAGCCTCTATATTTGCACAAGGCAGACATGAAAATTTTTTTTTCGTTACTCTGGGATATTCTTCTGTTTAGAGACAAACTATAAAACTGATCGACACCTGGATTTAATAGTTTCATTGGCAAAATAATCAATACTCAGAAAAAATCGAAATCATTGTAGCGAAAGAGTACGAAGCCTGTACCAAGGAAGAATACCAAGGTAGATATACCAAGGAAACACTGAAGGAGAAAAGGAATATTTTTTGCTCAGTACTCTGGCGAATACTTCTTTGTACAAACGTACTATAAAACTGATCAACACCCCGATCTGATAGTTTCATGGGTAAAAGAATTAATATTTTGAAAGATCTGGAATAATGCTAGCGAAATGCAAGGAAGCCTTTATATTTGCACATTGCAGTAATTTATTTTTTTTTTCCGTCACTCTGGGGTATTTTTCTGTGTAGAGGCGAACTATAAAACCGATCGACACCTGGATTTAATAGTTTCATTGGTAAAATAATAAATTCTCAGAAAAAATCGAAATAATTGTAGCGAAAGAGAAGAAAGCCTGTACCAAGGAAGAATACCAAGGTAGAAATACCAAGGAAATACTGAGGGAGAAAAGGGAAGTTTTTTTCTCAGTACTCTAACGTATGCTTTTTCGTACAAACGTACTATAAAACTGATCGACACCTGGATCTGATAGTTTCATGGGTAAAAGAATCAATATTCCGAAAGATCTGTAATATTGCTAGCGAAATGCAAGGAAGCCTCTATATTTGCACATGGCAGAAATGAAATTTTTTTTTTCCGCTACTCCGGGGTATTCTTCTGTGTAGAGGCCAACTATAAAACCGATCGACACCTGGATTTAATAGTTTTATTGGTAATATAATCAATACTCAGAAAAAATCGAAATATTTGTAGCGAAAGAGTAGGAAGCCTGTACCAAGGAAGAATACCAAGGTAGAAATACCAAGGAAATACTGAGGGAGAAAAGGAATATTTTTTCTCAGTACTCTGGCGAATACTTCTTTGTACAAACGTACTATAAAACTGATCAACACCCGGATCTGATAGTTTCATGGGTAAAAGAATCAATATTTAAAAAGATCTGGAATATTGCTAGCGAAATGCAAGGAAGCCTCTATATTTGCACATGGCAGAAATGAAAATTGTTTTTTCCGTTACTCTGGGGTACTTTTCTTTGTAGAGGCGAACTATAAAACCGATCGACACCTGAATCTAATAGTTTCATGGGTAAAATAATCAATACTTCGAAAATTTCGGAATATTTGTAGCGAAAGAGTAGGAAGCCTGTACCAAGAAAGAATACCAAGATAGAAATACCAAGGAAATACTGAGGTAGAAAAGGGAAATTTTTTTTTTCAGTACTCTGGCGTATGCTTCTTTGTATAAACGTACTATAAATCTGATCGACACCTGAATCCAATAGTTTTATTGGTAAAATAATCGTTACTTCGAAAAATTTGAAATAATTGAAGCAAAGGGGTAGGAAGCCTGTACCAAGGAAGAATACTAAGGCAGAAATACCAAGGGAGACAAGGGAAATTTTTTTCTCAGTACTCTGGAGTATGCTTCTTCGTACAGTTGAACTACTAAACCGATCGACACCCAGATCTAATAGTCTAATGGGTTAAATAATCAATATTTTAGAAGATCCGGAATATTGCTAGCGAAATGCAAGGAAGCTTGTACATTTGCCGAAAGCAGAAAAAGGAATTTATTTTTCGTTACTCTGTGGTGTTTGTCTTTGTACGGACGAACTATGAAATCGATCGGCATCCGGATCCGATAGTTTTATGGGTAAAATAATCAAAACTTCCAAAAATTCGAAATATCTGTAGCGAAAGAGTAGTAAGCCTGTACCATGGAAGATTAGCGAGGCAAAAATAAGAAATAGTTTTTTGTTTCTCTGGGGTATTCGTCTTCGTACAGACGAATCAAAAAACCGATCGACACCCCGATCCAATAGTTCCATAAGTCAAATAATTAATACTTCGAAAAATTCGGAATATTTGTAGCGAAAGAGTAGGAAGTCTGTACCAAGCAAGAATACTACGGCAGAAATACCAAGGAAAAACTAACGGCGAAAAAAAAAAATTTTTTTTTTCAGTACTGTGTGGTACGATTCTTTGCGCAGACAAACTATGAAACCGATCGACACCTGGATCCAATAGTTTCATGGGTAAAATAATGAATATTTTAAAAGATTCGGAATATTGCTAGAGAAATGCAAGAAAACCGCTGTATTTACACAAAGCAGAAATAAAAAACTTGTTTTCGTTACTCTGGGGTATTTTTTTTGTCGACACGAACTATAAAACCGATCGACACCTGGACCCAATAGTTTAATGAGTAAAATAATACATACTTCAAAGAATTAGAAATATTTGTATCGAAATAGTAGGAAGCCTGTACCAAGGAAGAATACCAAGGCAGAAATACCAAGGAAATACTAAGGGAGAAAATGGAATTTTTTTTTAGTACTCTCGGGTATGCTCCTTTATACAGGCGAGCTATAAAATCGATCGACACCCGGATCTGATAGTTTGGGGGGTAAAGGAATCAATTTATTGAAAGATCCGGAATATTGCTAGCGAAATGCAAGGAAGCTTCTATATTTGCGAAAGGCAGTCATGAAAAAATTGTTTTCGTCACTCAGGGTGATTTTCCTTTTCAGACACGAACTATAAAACTGATCGACACCCAGATCTTATAGTTTCATGGGTAAAAGAATGAATATTTTAAAAGATCCGGAATATTGCTAGCGAAATGCTAGATATCCGCTATATTTGCACAAGGCAGACATGAAAATTTTTTTTTTCGTTACTCTGGGGTATTTCTCTTCGAAGAGACGAACTATAAAAATGATCGACATCTGGATCCAATAGATTTATGGGTAAAATAATCATAAATTTTACCAAACGAGAGATCGTATATTGAGAGTTTTTAGAGTGACTACGACCTACAAACAGTGAGCTTGCAAGCTCGAAGTATAAAATTCGAGCCGGCGTGATTTCATTCTCGTGTTTACCTCGGTACAGTCGATCCTCGTTACTTAAGTTTTTTTCTTTTTTTAATTTTTTTTTTAATTTTTGCCACGAGAGAGTCCGTGACTGAGGGTTTCGTCTGGTAAAATGAAGGAGCTCGATTTACTTGAAAGAAACACGAAACTGTTCACGATCGTATAATAGATTTTTATATATTTAGTAGAAATTCAATTTTATACAACATTTACACAAGGTTCAAGGTGTTTGAAATTTATTTTTCAATTTAAAAAAATCGAATCAATGAATAAAAGCGAATCGATTAATGGGAAAACTAACTAGTTTATTAATATGAGTTTTATGACGAGGATAAATTTTGTACGATATTGAATTCGTCGTAAATGACAAAAAGGAAGGAGGAATAAATTTCTCATTACGTTTTGCAAATCCTTTTATTTACGAGATTTACGAAATTCATCGAATAAATTTTTTTCTCAGTACTCTGGCGTTTACTTCTTTGTACAAACGTACTATACAACTGATCGACATCCGGATCTGATAGTTTCATGGGTAAAAGAATCAATATTTTGCAAGATCTGGAATATTGTTAGCAAAATGCAAGGAAGCCTCTATATTTGCACAAGGCAGACATGTAAACTTTTTTTTCGTTACTCTGGGGTATTCTTCTGAGTAGAGACGAACTATAAAACCGATCAACACCTGGATTGAATAGTTTCATTGGTAAAATAATCAATACTCAGAAAAAATCGAAATAATTGTAGCGAAAGAGTACGAAGCCTGTACCAAGGAAGAATACCAAGGTAGAAATACCAAGGAAATACTTAGGGAGAAAAGAAATAATTTTTTCTCAGTACTCTGGCGTATGCTTCTTTGTACAAACGTACTATAAAACTGATCGACACCCGGATCTGATAGTTTGATGGGTAAAAGAATCAATATTTTGAAAGATCTGGAATATTGTTAGCGAAATGCAAAAAAGCCTCTACATTTGCACAAGGCAGACATAAAAATTTTTTTTTCGTTACTCTGGGGTATTCTTCTGAGTGGAGACGAACTATAAAACCGATCGACACCTGGATTTAATAGATTTATTGGTGAAATAATCAATACTTAAAAAAATCGAAATATTTGTAGCGAAAGAGTAGGAAGCCTGTACCAAGTAAGAATACCAAGGTAGAAATACCAAGGAAATACTTAGGGAGAAAAGGAATAATTTTTTCTCAGTACTCTGGCGTATGCTTCTTTGTACAAACGTACTATAAAACTGATCGACACCCGGATTTGATAGTTTCATGGGTGAAAGAATTAATATTTTGAAAGATCTGGAATATTGTTAGCGGAATGCAAGGAAGCCTCTATATTTGCACATGGCAGAAATGAAAATTTTATTTTCCGTTACTCTGGGGTATTTTTCTGTGTAGAGGCGAACTATATAACCGATCGACACCTGGATTTATCAGTTTTATTGGTAAAATAATCAATCCTTAGATAAAATCGAAATATTTGCAGCGAAAGAGTAGGAAGCCTGTACCAAGGAAGAATACCAAGGTTGAAATACCAAGGAAATACTGAGGGAGAAGAGGAATATTTTTTTCTCAGTACTCTGGCGTGTACTTCTTTGTACAAACGTACTATACAACTGATCGACACCCGGATCTGATAGTTTCATGGGTAAAAGAATTAATATTTTGAAAGATCTGGAATATTGTTAGCGAAATGCAAGAAAGCCTCTATATTTGCACAAGGCAGACATGAAAATTTTTTTTTCGTTACTCTGGGGTATTCTTCTGAGTAGAGACGAACTATAAAACCGATCGACACCTGGATTTAATAGATTTATTGGTGAAATAATCAATACTTAGAAAAAATCGAAGTATTTGTAGCGAAAGAGTAGGATGCCTGTACCAAGGAAGAATACCAAGGTTGAAATACCAAGGAAATACTGAGGGAGAATAGGAATATTTTTTTCTCAGTACTCTGGCGTATTCTTCTTTGTACAAACGTACTATAAAACTGATCCACAACCGGATCCGATAGTTTCATAGGTAAAAAAATCAATATTTTGAAAGTTCTGGAATATTGTTAGCGAAATGCAAGAAAGCCTCTATATTTGCAAAAGGCAGACATGAAAATTTATTTTTCGTTTTTCTGGGGTATTCTTTTGAGTAGAGACGAACTATAAAACCGATCGACACCTGGATTGAATAGTTTTATTGGTAAAATAATCAATCCTTAGAAAAAATCGAAGTATTTGTAGCGAAAGAGTAGGATGCCTGTACCAAGGAAGAATACCAAGGTTGAAATACCGAGGAAATACTGAGGGAGAAAAGGAATATTTTTTTCTCAGTACTCTTGCGTATACTTCTTTGTACAAACGTACTATACAACTGATCGACACCCGGATCTGATAGTTTCATGGGTAAAAGAATCAATAGTTTGAAAGATCTGGAATATTGTTAGCGGAATGCAAGGAAGCCTCTATATTTGCACATGGCAGACATGAAAATTTTTTTTTCGTTACTCTGGGGCATTCTTCTGAGTAGAGACGAACTATAAAACCGATCGACACCTAGATTTAATAGATTTATTGGTAAAATAATCAATACTTAAAAAAATTGAAATATTTGTAGCGAAAGAGTAGGAAGCCTGTACCAAGGAAGAATACCAAGGTAGAAATACCAAGGAAATACTGAGGGAGAAAAGGAATATTTTTTTCTCAGTACTCTGGCGTATGCTTCTTTGTACAAACGTACTATAAAACTGATCCACAACCGGATCCGATAGTTTCATGGGTAAAAAAATCAATATTTTGAAAGTTCTGGAATATTGTTAGCGAAATGCAAGAAATCCTCTATATTTGCAAAAGGCAGACATGAAAATTTATTTTTCGTTATTCTGGGGTATTCTTTTGAGTAGAGACGAACTATAAAACCGATCGACACCTGGATTAAATAGTTTTATTGGTAAAATAATCAATCCTTAGAAAAAATCGAAGTATTTGTAGCGAAAGAGTAGGATGCCTGTACCAAGGAAGAATACCAAGGTAGAAATACCAAGGAAATACTCAATGAGAAAAGAAATATTTTTTTCTCAGTACTCTGGCGTATACTTCTTTGTACAAACGTACTATACAACTGATCGACACCCGGATCTGATAGTTTCATGGGTAAAAGAATCAATATTTTGAAAGATCTGGAATATTGCTAGCGAAATGCAAGAAAGCCTCTATATTTGCACAAGGCAGACATGAAAACTTTTTTTTCGTTACTCTGGGGTATTCTTCTGAGTAGAGACGAACTATAAAACCGATCGACACCTGGATTAAATAGTTTCATTGGTAAAATAATCAATACTCAGAAAAAATCGAAATAATTGTAGCGAAAGAGTACGAAGCCTGTACCAAGGAAGAATACCAAGGTAGAAATACCAAGGAAATACTTAGGGAGAAAAGAAATAATTTTTTCTCAGTACTCTGGCGTATGCTTCTTTGTACAAACGTACTATAAAACTGATCGACACCCGGATTTGATAGTTTCATGGGTGAAAGAATTAATATTTTGAAAGATCTGGAATATTGTTAGCGGAATGCAAGGAAGCCTCTATATTTGCACATGGCAGACATGAAAATTTTTTTTTCGTTACTCTGGGGTATTCTTCTGAGTAGAGACGAACTATAAAACCGATCGACACCTGGATTTAATAGATTTATTGGTGAAAGAATTAATACTTAAAAAAATCGAAATATTTGTAGCGAAAGAGTAGGAAGCCTGTACCAAGGAAGAATACCAAGGTAGAAATACCAAGGAAATACTTAGGGAGAAAAGGAATAATTTTTTCTCAGAACTCTGGCGTATGCTTCTTTGTACAAACGTACTATAAAACTGATCGACACCCGGATTTGATAGTTTCATGGGCGAAAGAATTAATATTTTGAGAGATCTGGAATATTGTTAGCGGAATGCAAGGAAGCCTCTATATTTGCACATGGCAGACATGAAAATTTTTTTTTCGTTACTCTGGGGCATTCTTCTGAGTAGAGACGAACTATAATACCGATCGACACCTGGATTTAATAGATTTATTGGTGAAAGAATCAATACATAAAAAAATCGAAATATTTGTAGCGAAAGAGTAGGAAGCCTGTACCAAGGAAGAATACCAAAGTAGAAATACCAAGGAAATACTTAGGGAGAAAAGGAATAATTTTTTCTCAGTACTCTGGCGTATGCTTTTTTGTACAAACGTACTATAAAACTGATCGACACCCGGATTTGATAGTTTCATGGTTAAAAGAATTAATATTTTGAAAGATCTGGAATATTGTTAGCGGAATGCAAGGAAGCCTCTATATTTGCACATGGCAGAAATGAAAATTTTATTTTCCGTTACTCTGGGGTATTTTTCTGTGTAGAGGCGAACTATAAAACCGATCGACACCTGGATTTATCAGTTTTATTGGTAAAATAATCAATCCTTAGATAAAATCGAAATATTTGTAGCGAAAGAGTAGGAAGCCTGTACCAAGGAAGAATACCAAGGTTGAAATACTAAGGAAATACTGAGGGAGAAGAGGAATATTTTTTTCTCAGTACTCTGGCGTGTACTTCTTTGTACAAACGTACTATACAACTGATCGACACCCGGATCTGATAGTTTCATGGGTAAAAGAATTAATCTTTTGAAAGATCTGGAATATTGTTAGCGAAATGCAAGAAAGCCTCTATATTTGCACAAGGCAGACATGAAAATTTTTTTTTCGTTACTCTGGGGTATTCTTCTGAGTAGAGACGAACTATAAAACCGATCGACACCTGGATTTAATAGATTTATTGGTGAAATAATCAATACTTAGAAAAAATCGAAGTATTTGTAGCGAAAGAGTAGGATGCCTGTACCAAGGAAGAATACCAAGGTTGAAATACCAAGGAAATACTGAGGGAGAAAAGGAATATTTTTTTCTCAGTACCCTGGCGTATTCTTCTTTGTACAAACGTACTATAAAACTGATCCACAACCGGATCGATAGTTTCATAGGTAAAAAAATCAATATTTTGAAAGTTCTGGAATATTGATAGCGAAATGCAAGAAAGCCTCTATATTTGCAAAAGGCAGACATGAAAATTTATTTTTCGTTATTCTGGGGTATTCTTTTGAGTAGAGACGAACTCTAAAACCGATCGACACCTGGATTGAATAGTTTTATTGGTAAAATAATCAATCCTTAGAAAAAATCGAAGTATTTGTAGCGAAAGAGTAGGATGCCTGTACCAAGGAAGAATACCAAGGTTGAAATACCGAGGAAATACTGAGGGAGAAAAGGAATATTTTTTTCTCAGTACTCTTGCGTATACTTCTTTGTACAAACGTACTATACAACTGATCGACACCCGGATCTGATAGTTTCATGGGTAAAAGAAGCAATATTTTGAAAGATCTGGAATATTGTTAGCGGAATGCAAGGAAGCCTCTATATTTGCACATGGCAGACATGAAAATTTTTTTTTCGTTACTCTGGGGCATTCTTCTGAGTAGACACGAACTATAAAACCGATCGACACCTGGATTTAATAGATTTATTGGTAAAATAATCAATACTTAAAAAAATTGAAATATTTGTAGCGAAAGAGTAGGAAGCCTGTACCAAGGAAGAATACCAAGGTAGAAATACCAAGGAAATACTTAGGGAGAAAAGGAATAATTTTTTCTCAGTACTCTGGCGTATGCTTCTTTGTACAAACGTACTATAAAACTGATCGACACCCGGATTTGATAGTTTCATGGGTGAAAGAATTAATATTTTGAAAGATCTGGAATATTGTTAGCGGAATGCAAGGAAGCCTCTATATTTGCACATGGCAGACATGAAAATTTTTTTTTCGTTACTCTGGGGCATTCTTCTGAGTAGCGACGAACTATAATACCGATCGACTACTGGATTTCATAGATTTATTGGTGAAATAATCAATACTTAGATGAAATCGAAATATTTGTAGCGAAAGAGTAGGAAGCCTGTACCAAGGTAGAATACCAAGGTAGAAATACCAAGGAAATACTGAGGGAGAAGAGGAATATTTTTTTCTCAGTACTCTGGCGTATACTTCTTTGTACATACGTACTATACAACTGTATAGTATACAATTAATAAATAAAACTGTATAGTATATAATATATACAATTGTATAGTACATACGTACTATACAACTGATCGACACCCGGATCTGATAGTTTCATGGGTAAAAGAATCAATATTTTGAAAGATCTGGAATATTGCTAGCGAAATGCAAGAAAGCCTCTATATTTGCACAAGGCAGACATGAAAATTTTTTTTTAGTTTCTCTGGGGTATTCTTCTGAGTAGAGGCGATCTATAAAACCGATCGACACCTGGATTTAATAGCTGTGTTGGTAAAATAATCAATACTTAGAAAAAATCGAAATATTTGTAGCGAAAGAGTAGGAAGCCTGTACCAAGGAAGAATACCAAGGTAGAAATACCAAGGAAATACTGAGGGAGAAAAGGAATATTTTTTACTCAGTACTCTGGCGTATACTTCTTTGTACAAACGTACTATACAACTGATCGACACCCGGATCTGATAGTTTCATGGGTAAAAGAATCAATATTTTGAAAGATCTCGAATATTGCTAGCGAAATGCAAAAAAGCCTCTATATTTGCACAAGGAAGACGTGAAAATTTTTTTTTCGTTACTCTGGGGTATTCTTCTGAGTAGAGTCGAACTATAAAACCGAACGACACCTGGATTTAATAGTTTTATCGGTAAAATAATCAATACTC
>CAUXCA010000001.1:0-10000 GCA_963564615.1 Rhorus exstirpatorius | reverse complement strand
TCTTATACCCATGAAACTATGAGATCTGGGTGTCGATCAGTTTTATAGTACGTTTGTACAAAGTAGCATACGCTAGAGTACTGAGAAAAAATTATTCCTTTTCTCCCTCAGTATTTCCTTGGTATTTCTACCTTGGTATTCTTCCTTGGTACAGGCTTCCTACTCTTTCGCTACAAATATTTCGATTTTTTCTAAGTATTGATTATTTTACCAATAAAACTATTGAATCCAGGTTCCGATCGGTTTTATAGTTCGCCTCTACACAGAAGAATACCCCAGAGTAACGGAAAAAAAATTTTCATGTCTGCCATGTGCAAATATAGAGGCTTCCTTGCATTCCGCTAACAATATTCCAGATCTTTCAAAATATTAATTCTTTCACCCATGAAACTATCAGATCCGGGTGTCGATCAGTTTTATAGTACGTTTGTACGAAAAAGCATACGTTAGAGTACCGAGAAAAAAATTCTCCTTTTCTCCCTCAGTGTTTCCTTGGTATTTCTACCTTGGTATTCTTCCTTTGTACAGGCTTCCTACTCTTTCACTACAACTATTTCGATTTTTTCTAAGTATTGATTATTTCACCAATAAAACTGATAAATCCAGGTGTCGATCGGTTTTACAGTTCGTCTCTACACAGAAGAATACCCCAGAGTAACGAAAAAAAAATTTTCATGTCTGCCTTGTGCAAATACAGAGGCTTTCTTGCATTTCGCTAACAATATTTCAGATCTTTCAAAATATTGATCCTTTTACCCATGAAACTATCGAATCCGGGTGTCGATCAGTTGTATAGTACGTTTGTACAAGGTAGTATACGCCAGAGTACTGAGCAAAAAATTTTCATTGTCTCCCTCAGTATTTCCTTGGTATTTCTACCTTGGTATTCAGCCGTGGTACAGGCTTCCTACTCTTTTGCTACAAACATTTCGTTTTTTTTTTTAAGTATTGATTATTTTACCAATAAAACTATCAAATCCAGGTGTCGATCGGTTTTATAGTTCGCCTCTACACAAAAGAATACCCCAGAGTAACGGAAAAAAAAATATTATTTCTGCCATGTGCAAATATAGAGGCTTCCTTGCATTTCGCTAGCAATATTCCAGATCTATTTAAATATCGATTCTTTTACCCTCCAAACTATCAGATCCGGGTGTCGATCAGTTTTATAGTACTATTTTACGAAAAAGCATACGTTAGAGTACCGAGAAAAAAATTTCCCTTTTCTCCCTCACTATTTCTTTGGTATTTCTACCTTGGTATTCTTCGTTGGTACACGCTTCCTACTCTTTCGCTACAAATATTTTGATTTTATCTAAGTATTGATTATTTTGCCCATAAAACTATTGGATCGAGGTGTCGATCGGTTTTATAGTTCGTTTCTACACAGAAGAATACTCCAGAGTCACGGAAAATAAAATTTTCATGTCTGCCTTGTGCAAATACAGGGGCTTTCTTGCATTTCGCTAACAATATTCCAGATCGTTCAAAATATTAATTCTTTTACCCATGAAACTATCAGATCCGGGTGTCGATCAGTTTTATAGTACGTTTGTACAAAGAAGCATACGCCAGAGTACTGAGAAAAAATTATTCCTTTTCTCCCTCAGTATTTCCTTGGTATTTCTACAATGCAAGGAAATGCAAGGAAGCCTCTATATTTGCACATGGCAGAAATGAAAATTTTATTTTCCGTTACTCTGGAGTATTCTTCTGTGTAGAGACGAAATACAAAACGATCGACACCTGGATCCAATAGTTTTGTGGGCAACATAATCAATACGTTGAAAAATCCGAAATATTTGTAGCGAAACAGTAGGAAGCCTGTACCAAGGAAGAATACCAAGGTAGAAATACCAAGGAAATACTGAGGGAGAAAATGAAAATTTTTTGCTCAGTACTCTGGCGTATACTACCTTGTACAAACGTACTATACAACTGATCAACACCCGGATCTGACAGTTTTATGGGTAAATGAATCAATATTTCAAAAGATCTGGAATATTGTTAGCGAAATGCAAGAATGCCTCTATATTTGCACAAGGCAGACATGAACATTTTTTTTTCATTACTGTGGGGTATTCTTCTGTTTAGAGACGAACTATAAAACCGATCGACACCTGGATTTAATAGTTTTATTGGTAAAATAATCAATACTCAGAAAAAATCGAAATAATTGTAGCGAAAGAGTAGGAAGCCTGTACCAAGGAAGAATACCAAGGTAGAAATACCAAG
Source organism: Rhorus exstirpatorius (assembly GCA_963564615.1). Lineage (NCBI taxonomy): Eukaryota > Metazoa > Arthropoda > Insecta > Hymenoptera > Ichneumonidae > Rhorus > Rhorus exstirpatorius. Next base: position 7,765 of record CAUXCA010000001.1, on the reverse strand, counting down.
GAAATACTGAGGGAGAAAAGGGATATTTTTTCCTCAGTACTCTAACGTATGCTTTTTCGTACAAACGTACTATAAAACTCATCGACACCCGGATCTGATAATTTCATGGGTAAAAGGATCAATATTTTGAAAGATCTGGAATATTGCTAGCGAAATGCAAGGAAGCCTCAATATTTGCACATGGCAGAAATGAAAATTCGATTTTCTGTTACTCTGAGGTATTCTTCTGTAAAGAAACGAACTATAAAACCGATCGACACCCGGATCCAATAGTTTTATGGGCAAAATAATCAATACGTTGAAAAATCTGAAATATTTGTAGCGAAAGAGTAGAAAGCCTGTACCAACGAAGAATACCAAGGTAGAAATACCAAGGAAATACTGAGGGAGAAAAGGAATAATTTTTTCTCAGTACTCTGGCGCATGCTTCTTTGTACAAACGTACTATAAAACTGATCGACACCCGGATCCGATAGTTTCATGGGTAAAAGAATTAATATTTTGAACGATCTGGAATATTGTTAGCGAAATGTAAGAAAGCCCCTGTCTACTATTATTATTATTTAATTTATTTTATTATCATTCATTCACTCATTTAAAAAAATATCCTTTTTTCATTTATATTTTCCCCTCTCAATTCCACGATATTCTGCGGCTATTACACGTAACCTCTTAATCCTTACCGTTTCCATAAGTTATTTAACTTGTCGAGATCCCCCATGAATTTTTCATTTGCGTCGTCTCCGTGCCTTCCATGCCACTCTTCCTGCTCGATGGACTCTGAGATAGAGACCGTCCCTCTTACAAATTTTGGAGCGCGATCGTTTGCTTTATTTCGCCATTTCCACGAACCCCAAGATTAATAGAAACGGCAAGAGTCTTTAGCCATCGTAAACGCCTAATCTTACGGGTAATTTTTGCCAATGGCGGAACTACGCCGTCGAACAAATATCATAGAAACGTCTTACAGGGCAGAGTTCTAACGGAGCAAACATATGCGAGTTGTATCGTTTCGATTGTCGAAAACCGCTCAACGTCTCTTCCGGGGTATTCTAAATTTTCATTTATTGATTATTCCTTCTGTTTTATGAAAAATATTTGATATTCAAAAAAAGTGAGAGCCAAATTATGTAAGAATTTTCCAAATTTCGCAATATAAATTGCCTATATTGTGGGCTAGGAAACGATCATACTCGGTATTGAGTTCGAGCCTGAGACATTGGATAGTGTCGGCTAGATTTTTGTAGAATTGTTGGATTTATGACAAAAGCAGTTCTCTATCTAAAAAATCTATCTATCATAAAAGTCTTTCTACTTATCATTAAAAATTAACTGATTAAAATTAAAAAGAAATGGGTAAATTATTGTTACCTTCAATGATAATAATCGAACATGAATGTATGCATAACCTAAAATGGTCATATATAATTATACATATGTGTATGCGTGATCCACATGTTCATATTTAATGTCATGTATGGTGTATGATCCTATACGATTACACATTATGTTTATATACAATCATACATGAATGTTGTCACGGCCTTTTTAGGTCGACCGGGGAAAGAAAGAACTCGGGGAAGACCAAAAAAATGAAATGAATTCAATTTATTAAAAAAAAAAATCGGTGATGCAAAAAAGAAGAAAAAGTATGAGTACAATACGATTTTCCTCACGCTGGGGATGACGCAAAGACTCGTTAAAAAGAAAAACTGATTTTGAACTAAAACTATTGTTGGGCACCAATTCCCTTATTCGACGACAATTTATTATTCCAATCAAAAAAAAAAAAAAAACCAAAAATAAATTAAGAAAGAAAAGGGACGAATGAGCTTATTATCAGGGGAATCTCAAAGACATGAATTTACCGGCTCGCGGGCATCTTAATATTTACCTGTGTCGGGCTATCGCAAATAAACACAATATTCATTGCAACCAAGAACGTAATCGCGAAAGGGAAAAGTTAACTAACAAAAAAAAAAAAAAAGAAAGAGGGAATCGCGTCACGCCACCACACGCTCGAAATGATACGAAATCAAAACGGGGAAATATCATGAAAAAAGACAAAAAAAAAAGAAAATCACAAGAGCGAGATGTACTCGCCAAGCGACAAGAGTCAGATTCGAGAAAGAATACGTAAGCAGTTTAAATTCGCCTATGTATCGTTGCGTGAATTATCGTATTTCGTAGTATATCTAGCGGGTTCCGATCGCCTAGAGCCTAAAAATGTAGTGAAAGACAAAAAAATGTTTGTTTCAATTTTTTGCCCTTTTTTTCAAAAATCTAAAAATCATGAAATTTCAAATGTCCATATCTCATCTCCGAATCAATGAGATTCGGCTTATCGGGAGGGTTTTTCAAAGCTCTTGAGTAGACTTAGAGAATGGTGTTAGATTCATCCTGATATCTGCATTTTTTATACAATATAAAGCACTTTGAAAATTGACGAATTTTAGTCCAAAGGGGTATGTATGAAAAAATTGGAAAAAATCGATGGTCCAACATTGAAAATCTGTCAAAAATTAAAAAATGAACCCAGCTCGATGAACCAAGAGTCATTTTGAAGCTTAAGCTATTACGAAGAGATACAAGTACTGAAAGAAGTCATATTTCCTTCGTGAAGGAACGTTACAACGATCTTAGTGCACCCTCAAAATTTCAGAAAATGAAAAAGTGCAATTTTTCGTTTTTTTTGCCTTTTCTTATCGAATTTTTGGATTTCAAGGAAAAACTCGGCTTGATTCGTGATCAGCAGAAAATTTCCGATCGCCTAGAGTCTAAAAATGTGGTGAAAGACAAAACAATTTTTGTCTCAATTTTTTGCCCATTTTTTCGGAATTCTAAAAATCATGAAATTTCAATTGCCCATATCTCATCTCCGGATCGATGAATTTTGGCTCATCGGGAGGATTTTTCAAAGCCTTTGAGTAGACTTAGAGAATGGCGTTGGATTCATTTTGATGTCTGTATTTTTTATATCAAAAAAAGCTCTTTGAAAATTGACGAATTTTAGTCCAAAGGGGTATGTATGGAAAAATTGGCAGAATCGATGGTCTAACTTTGAAAATCTGTAAAAAATTGAAAAATGAACCCAGCTCGATGAACCAAGCGGCATTTTGAAGCTTAAGCGATTACGAAGAGATACAAGTACTAAATGAAGTCATACCGCCTTGGAGAAGGAACGTTACAATGATTTTGGTGCATCCTCAAAATTTAAGAAAATGAAAAAGTGCAATTATTCGTTTTTTTGCCTTTTCTTATCGAATTTTTCGATTTCAGGGGAAAAATCGGTTGGATTCGTGATCAGCAGAAAATTTCCGTGCGCCTAGCGCCTAAAAATATGGTGGAAGACAAAAAAATTATCGTTTTAATTTTTGGCCCATTGTTTCGAAAATCTAAAAATCATGAAATTTCAAATGCCCATATCTCATCTCCGGATCGATGAATTTCGGTTTATCGGGAGGATTTTTCAAAGCCTTTGAGTAGACTTAGAGAATGGCGTTGGATTTATCCTGATATCTGAATTTTTTATATCGAACAAAGCACTTTAAAAATTGACGAATTTTAGTTCAAAGGGAATGTATGGAAAAATTGGCAAAAATCGATGGTGCAAGTTTAAAAATCTGTAAAAAATGAAAACATCAACCCAGTTCGATGAACCAAGCGGCATTTAAAGCTTGAACGATTACGAAAAGAATAAGCATGTAGTGCAAGTCCAAACAAAATCAGGAATATGCAAAACCGCGATTTTAATGGACCAACTCATTTTTTGCGAAAATCAAATAATATCTTGGATTTTTCAAATCCGCTATAGGGCCCTATGCAGATGTATGTTTTCCCGCTGATCACGAATTCGCTCGGTATTTTCCTTGACACTCAAAAATTTTATTTCGACACGTCAAAAAAGTGATTGTTTTTTTAAAATGAAATTAACGACTGACATTAAGCAGAATGTAAATGTAATTTACACAGTTTGTATATATTTATAGATCTAAATTCCGAGAAAATTCCGAGTTAGATTCTGTGTTAAGGGTTAGTAGTCGATATGTAGTAGTAGGGATAGTATTCGAGATAGTCGAGATATTCGAAATATTCGAGATATTCGAGGGTGTAGTCATCCTGTTATATTGCCGATTAGACTAAGCGGTGAGGAACGGAAGGAGAAGAAAGGGAGAACACACGATGTGGTAAACTGTGTCTCTTTATTCCGACTGTCTCACAGCGGAGCCTCGTACCCTATCGACAGTTGTCAACACCGCAGGTGTTTCGGCAACGCCGCATACGGAGATCTGAGCTCCTACACATCCTACTACAGAAGTTCGAGAAGACTTCTGGATTGTAGTCTTAGCCGAATAATTGCAAATAATAACTAAAAATGATTGTAAATGATAATTATCAATGATAATCAATAATAATTAGAAATGATGATGGAGTTTATGAGGGATGCAATGATGGATGCGATAAGGGATGCAGTGATTACGCATGTGACGACGGATGCGATGATGAATGCGATGATGGATGCGATGAGCGATGGGATGATGGATGCGATGATGAATGCGATGATGAATGCGATGATGAATGCGATGAGCGATGGGGTGACGGATGCGATGATGAATGGGATGATCGATGCGATAAGGGATGAGGGATGCGATCTTGGATGCAATGAGGGATGGAATGAAGGATGCAATGAGCGATGGAATGACGGATGCGATGAGGGATGCTATAAGGGATGCGATGATGGATGCGATAAAGGATGCGATAAGGGATGCGATGAGCGATTCGATGATGGGTGCGATGAGAGATGCGCTGACGGATGCTATGTGGGACGACTGACGACTGGACGAATGGACAAATGTACGAATGTACGGATGGACGGACAGACGAATGGACGAACGGACGAATGGAGGCATATCGGACGAATGGTATATATCGGTGGATGGACGGATGGGCGGATGTATGGATGGACGAATAGACGAATGTACGGATGTACGGATGGACGGATGGACGAACGGACTTATGGACGAAAGGACGAAAGGACGAAAGGATGGACGGATGGACGAATGGACGAATGGACCACGGAACAACTGAACCATGGGACGACAACGACGATGGACGACTCTCTCTCTCTCTCTCTCTCACTCATTCTCTCTCTCACTCTCTCTCTCTCTCTCTCGACGACGGGACGACGGGACTGCGGGACGACGGGACTACGGGACGACGGGACGACGGGACTGCGGGACTGCGGGACTGGGGGATGACGGGACGACGGGACTGCGGGACTGCGGGACTGGGGGACGACGGGACGACGGGACTGCGGGACGACGGGATGACGGGACTGCGGGACGATGGGACGACGGGACTGCGGGACTGCGAGACTGGGGGACGACGGGACTGCGGGACGACGGGACGACAGACTGCGGGACGACGGGACTGCGGGACGACGGGACGGTCTCGCGCACGTGCGTGCGTGTGCGCGTGCGACGACGACGACGACGACGACGACGACGACGACGACGACGACGACGACGACGACGACGACGACGACGACGACGACGACGACGACGACGACGACGACGACGACGACGACGACGACGACGACGACGACGACGACGACGACGACGACGACGACGACGACGACGACGACGACGACGACGACGACGACGACGACGACGACGACGACGACGACGACGACGACGACGACGACGACGACGACGACGACGACGACGACGACGACGACGACGACGACGACGACGACGACGACGACGACGACGACGACGACGACGACGACGACGACGACGACGACGACGACGACGACGACGACGACGACGACGACGACGACGACGACGACGACGACGACGACGACGACGACGACGACGACGACGACGACGACGACGACGACGACGACGACGACGACGACGACGACGACGACGACGACGACGACGACGACGACGACGACGACGACGACGACGACGACGACGACGACGACGACGACGACGACGACGACGACGACGACGACGACGACGACGACGACGACGACGACGACGACGACGACGACGACGACGACGACGACGACGACGACGACGACGACGACGACGACGACGACGACGACGACGACGACGACGACGACGACGACGACGACGACGACGACGACGACGACGACGACGACGACGACGACGACGACGACGACGACGACGACGACGACGACGACGACGACGACGACGACGACGACGACGACGACGACGACGACGACGACGACGACGACGACGACGACGACGACGACGACGACGACGACGACGACGACGACGACGACGACGACGACGACGACGACGACGACGACGACGACGACGACGACGACGACGACGACGACGACGACGACGACGACGACGACGACGACGACGACGACGACGACGACGACGACGACGACGACGACGACGACGACGACGACGACGACGACGACGACGACGACGACGACGACGACGACGACGACGACGACGACGACGACGACGACGACGACGACGACGACGACGACGACGACGACGACGACGACGACGACGACGACGACGACGACGACGACGACGACGACGACGACGACGACGACGACGACGACGACGACGACGACGACGACGACGGCGACGACGGCGACGGCGACGGCGACGGCCTCGCGCACGTGCTGTGCGCGCGTGTGCGCGCGCGTGTGCGCGCGCGTGTGCGCGTGTGCGCGCGCGATTACCGGTCCGGGGGGGGGGCTGGGGGGGGGGGGGTTAGGTGGTAAGGCGCGCGCGCACGCGCGCACGCGCGCGACAAAACCCAAACCCAAACCCAAACCCAAACCCAAAACCCAAACCCAAACCCAAACCTTGGGTTTTGGGTTTGGGTTTGGGTTTTGGGTTTTGGGTTTGGGTTTTGGGTTTGGGTTTGGGTTTGGGTTTTGGGTTTGGGTTTGGGTTTGGGTTTGGGTTTTGGGTTTGGGTTTGGGTTTGGGTTTGGGTTTGGGTTTGGGTTTGGGTTTGGGTTTGGGTTTTGGGTTTGGGTTTGGGTTTGGGTTTGGGTTTTGGGTTTGGGTTTTGGGTTTTGGGTTTTGGGTTTGGGTTTGGGTTTGGGTTTTGGGTTTGGGTTTGGGTTTGGGTTTTGGGTTTGGGTTTTGGGTTTGGGTTTGGGTTTGGGTTTGGGTTTTGGGTTTTGGGTTTGGGTTTGGGTTTGGGTTTGGGTTTGGGTTTTGGGTTTGGGTTTGGGTTTTGGGTTTGGGTTTTGGGTTTGGGTTTGGGTTTGGGTTTGGGTTTGGGTTTGGGTTTGGGTTTTGGGTTTGGGTTTGGGTTTGGGTTTGGGTTTGGGTTTGGGTTTGGGTTTGGGTTTGGGTTTGGGTTTGGGTTTGGGTTTGGGTTTGGGTTTGGGTTTGGGTTTGGGTTTGGGTTTGGGTTTGGGTTTGGGTTTGGGTTTGGGTTTGGGTTTGGGTTTGGGTTTGGGTTTGGGTTTGGGTTTGGGTTTGGGTTTGGGTTTGGGTTTGGGTTTGGGTTTGGGTTTGGGTTTGGGTTTGGGTTTGGGTTTGGGTTTGGGTTTGGGTTTGGGTTTGGGTTTGGGTTTGGGTTTGGGTTTGGGTTTGGGTTTGGGTTTGGGTTTGGGTTTGGGTTTGGGTTTGGGTTTGGGTTTGGGTTTGGGTTTGGGTTTGGGTTTGGGTTTGGGTTTGGGTTTGGGTTTGGGTTTGGGTTTGGGTTTGGGTTTGGGTTTGGGTTTGGGTTTGGGTTTGGGTTTGGGTTTGGGTTTGGGT
>OY751322.1:22386719-22689219 GCA_963564615.1 Rhorus exstirpatorius | reverse complement strand
TCTGCTCATTATATTGGCGAATATGTCGCACTCCTTGTGAACTCAGCGACCCGCTTTTTTTTTGTCTCGAAAAAATTGTTCAGTATCGGCATTTTATTTTTTTTCATTTTTTTTTAATTTTTGCATCTTCCGGGAAAATTTTTTTCCCCATTATTTCCTAGCATTTACTTCTATGGGAGACAATAGAAAACTCGAAGTTGAATATTAATCCCGCAAACCAAAATTAATACAGAAATAACAAAAATTAATTTCTCCATGTTCATTTTTAACCATCGGTAGAGACCTTTAGAAATGGTTTTCATGGATTGGTCTTTCAAGAGAATTTCATTTTCAGTATTAGCCACCATCCCGTCCGGTGGGGGGCAATAAAAAAAATGTGTTCCGAATAAACAATGTTAATGAAACATTATCATAAATTGTTATCATTTTTTCCTCTTTTCACCTTTAGTAGCGACCTCTAAATATTGTTTTTCCGCACTGCGGTTGAACGAAAATGATTTATTCTGAAATTGGCAATAATTGTTCGGGTAGAACGCTGAAAAAATGTATAGTTGAAAATTAACTACCCTAGAGTACACATTCTCACTTTGGTCAGAACGTATTAGTTTGTACGGTCCCTCTTGCGGCTTGAGTTATTGGCTTGACGAAGAGTGGGGAACGCCCTCGTGGGATCAGGCTTCGAGGCCCGAACACACACACACACAAATACCCCCCCCCCCCCCCCACACACGCACGCACACGCACATAAATATATCATATTGTCTATAGTTTGGCTACTTTTCTTTTCAAAATATTTGTTAAATTTTATTTTTAAATAACCTTCTTTTAGCATCAAAAATGATAATTAAGTGAAAGAGCTCGAAAATGTGCGACAAGAAATAATTTAATTGTTTTTTTCATTTTGTTTAATTTTTTTTTCTTTACTGTTTATTTCAGCACTAACAATGACAATCGGGCGATGGAGCATGAAAAAGTTGTAATAACGGAAAAAAACAAGTGAAAAAGATTTCATTCCAGATTTTTATGATTTCTTTTTTCCTGACATGGCAATAGCAGGAGAATTTTTTTTTTATTTCAACCCGTCAGCCCCAACAGATTTTAACGAGCTCCATAAATATATTCCCCTAGACCTCGAAACAAAAACCGAAGAAAAAAAAAAATCCGACATTGTTCGAATGCATTATATTGTATGCATTCAGTTTGCATTCATTATATTGTTAGCATTCACTAGGGAAATTTTTTCCATGTATGGAAAAAATTTACCAATCTGGCATCTGGCTAGCAAAAAGTATGTTACGAATTGAAGAGGTCGTTTAAAAAAATGATTCCGGGACGATTGCCAAATTTGGAGTGAAATATAATTTTCCCGTACTTAAGAAATTGTTCACATACTTTGGAAATTTTTCCCAAGTAAGTTCTTTTTTTGATACGACCTTTTCAACTTGTTGCATACTTTTTGCTAAAATTTCCCAAGTATGGGAAAATTTATATTTTACTCCAAATTTGGAAATAGTCCCCGAGTCATTTTTTGAAACGACCTTTTCAACTCGTTTGCTAGCCAGATGCTTAAAAATATTTTTCCCATACTTGGTCAATTTTTCCCCCAGTTTTTTTTTCCATATATGGGAAAAATTATATTATACTCCAAATTTGGAAATCGTCCCCGAGTCATTTTTTGAAACAACCTTTTAAACTCGTGGCATACTTTTTGCTAGCCAAATACTTGAAAATATTTGTCCCAAATATGGGAAAATGGGAAAATTAATGTTTTTAACGATGATTCTTTTGATTATTCAACCGAAATTTAACGACTAATTTCTATTATTAACTCTTTTCATGAAAGGAAATATATTTCCATGTTTTTCAACGTTTTTGTTTCGTAATTCAACATTCGTAATTCAAATGTTATGGATTACGCATCTATGTCAACTGTCACGCAGCGCGAAACCTCGAAATTAAACTTGATCACGATCTGTCATTTAAATCTATCAATTGAATGTGTCGTCTTTACGAGATTCACTCTGACGATCGTCACTTCGCCAGGGCCGTAAAAAAAGTGGCCAAGCCCCCTCAAAATTGTAGGTCCAGGCATTTATGGACAGTCCAGTCATTTATGAGCTGCAAAAAAAATCATCTCAGGAAAAATTTTCTTCGGGACAGAGATTGGATTCACGACAAAGTTTTTTAAGCGCGATCTTGGTTGTTCAAGAAGAATCCTGGCCTCGTGGAATCTCACTTCATGCGTGGCCAGGAACCACGTGGCCAGGATTCTTCTTTAAAAAACCATATTGGGCTTAAAAAACTTTGTTTTGTGATTTTTCAAACACAATAAGGATTTGTATTTGGAAAAATCCTGGTCACGTGTAACTTCTTTCTACATTGTATTAAAACAAACCTTGTTTTGTGTTTTCTTCAACATTAAATGGTTTTTATTCAGGAATAAAATTGGTCCTGACCTCGACGTATGAAATTCCATGTAACCAGGATCCGCGCGTCCAGAATTCATTCTTTAAAAACTCCTTGTTGAATTCATACGATTATTTTGACATTTTTCGAATTTTTTCGTCCCTATCAATGGGTCGCGTCAATTACTTTACAAGTTTTACTACATAATATTTAAGGAAAATGACTAGTGTCCTTGCACTGTACAATAAATCTATGCGGGATCTCGTGAGATGGACCTCTCACTTGGATGATGCTGTTCGCCCGGCAACCCGCGCACCAACGCGAGGACAACGATCTTTGCCCACTCTTTGTCTAGCCTATAGAGCTTAAGAAAACATAAAACTTTATCAACCATATCAAATCCCCCTGACTAACACTCTCATCAAAGTGCGAATGCGTACTCGTGTACATGCATATGGGGCATTCCATCTAAAGTGTATGCACCCGTGACCGTGACCCTCTTGAATTTGTTTCATTATTTTTTCTATGATTACATTGAGTCTAAAGGGTACCTTCAAAATTTTTTAGATTTTTTGAAATAGCGGTTTTTTTTTGCTAAAAAAAACACCTTTTTAAAAAAATATGATGAAATTCCCAAAAATCTGTGATTATGTGTAAAACATTTTAAGCAATCACCCAGAGTGGGGGGATTTTTTTCTCTGTGTTTTACACGCTTTTAACATCGAAGAAATTCCAAAAATTAAAAAGAAAATCTTCCCAGGCTAGATGATTGCTCAAAATGTTCTACATATTATCAACGATTTTTGGAAATTTTTCCATATTTTTAAAAAAAGGTGTTTTATTTTTTTGAATTTTCGGCATTTTTTCGACGTTAAAAGCGTGTAAAACACAGAGACAAAAAATCTCCCCACTCTGGGTGATTGCTTAAAATGTTCTACACATAATCATACATTTTTAAGAATTTTTTCACATTTTCAAAAAAGGTTTTTTTTTAGCGAAATTTTTTTTTTCTTTCAAAAACGGCTATTTGGAAAAATCTAAAAAAATTTGAAGGTAGCCTTTGGACTCAATGTAATCATAGAAAAAATAATTAAACAAATCCGAGAGGGTCAGGATCACGGGTTTATACACTTGGGATGAAATGCTCCATATACAAGTCATGTACAGTTCAGAACGAACACTTTGTTGGTGGAAAATGTATGTGTGTACACGACTACACATTCTTACTCTGGCGAGAGTGTATCAGTGCGCAGATTTAGGATTTAGGTACGAAAGGATAGATGAATAAACGGTGACGCGAGTATGAGATAGAAATTTCGGTAGAAATGTTAAAATAAAGTTAGAGAGAATGAGCAACACGAGTGCACGAGTGTGAATGAGAAGAAATGACTGCAAGCCGTGAATGAGACAAAGAGCGTAAGGCCTATGGTCGAGAGTGGGACAGAGTATGTTTATGAGTCTTTTTATGAACCCAGCAGCATATAGGGTTCATTCATGGGGCCTCTATCGTCAAACGAATAGTAAAAAAATTTCTATCAGACGCCTACCCAAGCGGTTTCACTTCTGTCACGCGGACTATCCACGTATACGTTTTTTTCTTTCTTTTCCTGTACTCGGTACTATACTGTTGGAATGTGTGAAAAAATAATCGAGTAATATCAGAATGTATTTGATATAAAACACTATGATTAATGTGTATAGATGGAAGGAAAAATAATGCGTGAGGTCTTCTAAGAACGATTCTTAATAAAAATAGTTTACGAAGTATAAAATATACTAACGATAAAATGAATAAGAGATAGAAACGTACGGCCTTTTTGTTCTTTGAGTATACGTGACTCTTTTGGCCACTCCGTTGTTAGTCCTTCGACAACTCTCAATCAGTAAAGACGTCGGAATAATAAAAAGGAATAATTGCTCTGCTTTAACTCTGCGTATTATTTCATTACCTGTATACCATAATCCAATATATATATAATTCGGATTTTATCCCTCGATTTGCTCTAAACATCTGTTTGGACTTATCGGCGCAGAAAATTCTAACCCCTGAAATGAAATAATAACCTCGGGATTTTCCACGGGATTTGTTCATACGGACGGTCTTAATCTCAAAATTGACCGGCATCCGTTATTTTTTGAATATATTTCAACACTCGCGTGAAAAAAATGCACTGTCCTGCATGAAAGATTAATCGAAAGAGTAAAAAAAAATAGCTGTTGCAATTTCTAAAACGCGAAACCTCCGCTCTCAAGCACTCATAAACATACTCTGTCCCACCCTCAACCATACGCTTTACGTTTCCTGTCTCATTCACGGCTTGTAGTCATTTTCTCTGACTTACACGTATAGTCAAGAGTGGGACAGAGTATATTTATGAGTGCTTGAGAGCCGAGGGTAGTTCAGGGGGCAGTTTCGGCAAAACATCGAGAAGCAATCGAGCAGGCACATTGACGTTCCGAGAGAGGAGCGGTGGTTCGCCACCGCTTTCTCCTTGCTTGCACGTCGACCACTCCATAATTTTTGGATAATGCCATTGAAAATCCTAAATTAATTCTACTGGCTCACCTATTGATTTTATGATAGAGAAAAAAGTTCCATTGTTTTTTTTACTCAGTTTCTAAAGTGAAAACTTTTGATGTGACACCGGATAGACGGGCGTCAGCAGTTATAGCGTGCGTAACGGAACGAGAGAATGAAAAAATAGAAGAGAGAGAGAGAGAGAGAGAGAGAGAGAGCTTGATGTGTGAGCGAGAGCTATATAGTCTTTGAGTAAGATAAGAGAGGGATAGGATGTCCAGCGCGTTTTGCCATCCATAGTACACCTGGGTATACGTGTATTAGTAGCTAGAGAATATCGGATAGCAGTTTCTCACACGATGACGTTGCCCTCATGTAAATAAGGAGCCTCAATTTCTAAATGAGGAGTGATCGAAACCGTAAACTTATTTTGATAGCTATTTACACTTCACCTAATGCATCAATGCGAGATATGAAATTGCACCATTGGATTCAGGACGTTGAAAACTATAAGAGAAATGCTAACACATACACGAGGGAGCAAATTTCGTACTTACAATCATATACGTAAACTGGACTGTATTTCTTCAACGTTCATTTTTACTTTACGTTGTGATTTGGGCGAGTGCATGGCTACCGGCTACGGTTAGAACCCTGTGGGATCGGACGGGTTTGAGGCCACGTATTTTGTTTCATTCTGATTATCTCTATAGTTTCGCGACTTTTCTTTTACGAATTTTTATTAAATTTTCTTCTGAGTACAAACCTTTTTTTTAGTATCAACAATGATAATTAGGCGACGGAGCTCAAAAGTCCGCGAAAAGAGAAAATTCAATATTTCTTTATTTTTTTTATTTTTTATTTAGATGGAGGATAAAAAATATGAAGCGTGAAAATATATACCGAAAAGTTTTTTCCAAATTTTTATGATTTTTTTTAACCCGTTCGTGCTCAACTTATTTCCAGGGTGATTTTGAACAAGATCAGGGTTGGATTCGAAGGAATCTATGGGATTTCGTAACATGGTGAAAATTTTATTCCCATCATATAGACATTATCTACAAGTCTACGAGTTATGATCTTATACGACCTCTCATCGATCGCACACCTACTAGTCCAGTTGACGTACGTGATTGTATACGCGTTATTGTAACGAAAATGTTTGCGCTACCGTTTGCGGAAAGAGGTGAAAAAAATGTTTGGAAACCAAGATCACAATATTGCCAAAAGGACTAAGACATCGAAAAAATTTTCAGACAACATTTGTAGATAAAAAAAATCAGAGTAAAAAAAATTGAACTTTTTTTCACTACAATCAGTAGGTGAGCCAGTGGAATTAATTTAAGATTTTCAATAGCATTAGCCAAAAATGATGGAATGGGGTTGATGGGCGCAAGCAAGGAGAAAGCACCTATCCTCTCTTGCAACGTCGATGTGCCTGCTCGATTGCCCATGTGTATGTATCGTACAGGTGCGACTGAGAGCGAGCATTCTTGATTTTTGCCGGCGCGTCTGACCGTCTAGCTCATTTTTCATTTCACGAGTTTTCGTATTACATACCGAAGACGTGAATGTTTTTTAGTACAACTTTTATGAAATAATATTGAGATTGTAATGTTTATAATGTACAAGTGTACGAAATTATATTGGACAAAGTGAATTCATCTCAGTGGAAAGTACGGAAATTGGACTTATAAATGTGAGATTTAAGCATCTGCAGGTAAGAAGAGATTAGGTTGTGTATATTGATACAAAACAAACAGCCTAACCAACGTGCTCCTAAAGGACGAAAAGAACACATGTTATTGAGAAAAGTACGATGTTTTGAGAAATTGTTTAAAATGTAGCAAATAATATACCCTCAAAGAATCTACTCCCGCGTGTACATACTGTACACACATCTGGAGTGAATATTTGTATGTGGCCCGTGGAAATTCGCTCCTTATTCTCATTAGACGAAAGAATAGTGAGAAGGAAAGACGAGAGATTGATATGCATGAAGACATTAAATGACAGGATTGTCCTCACTTCACGTTGTTCTATCCGTTATGTGTTCGATCTCACAGCTGAGCTTACTACGCATTCGTGCCTCATGTTCATTTATTGAAATTATTGAATTTATTGAATTTATTGAATTTATTGAATATTGATCCAATTTCATGTCTCTTAATTTTACCGAAATTTATGTACATACGATCCATTAACGGCGTTGAGATGTCACTACTACTTTTTAAGTTCATGTGCTATTGTGTGAACAAAAATGTTAGTGGCCTAATATGTGGTGTCCGTGAAAAACATTGAGGAAAATAAGAAATTGTGGTTAAACATGACTAATGATCGTGGAACTGGCGGGTCTTCAAGAAATTTTACATTCAATGAAGGTATGTGTTTTTAATATTACATTTAATTAGACATTTTAAAACCATATCGAGAATGTCATGACTATTTCTGTAGGAGTCACACTTGATCAAACTTGTAATGACTTAAAAGTTCACTGAAATACGTGCATTTTTAGACCAATATTGTCAAAATCCGTCAATTGGTTCAAAAGTTATAACACGCTTTTTTAAAAAAAGTACATTTACGAAATCTGTAGACGTGTTTTTGCCAAGAAAAATAGTAAAACTCATACAAGGAGACCCAAATTTTTTGGGTTTCCAAAGGACAAAACGCAGATTGAATCGCGATTACACACGTGGATACTAACATATTCGCAATACGCTTACACAAAACTGCGAAAGCCAACATCACGCCGACATTCAGCCAAACATACGCAACAATGGGAAACCAAATTTTAACTGCACAAAATGAAAAAAATACACGCGACGGAACAATGTGTACGCTGGTCCCCTACAAATATCTCGAACTATAATTTTGACAGTTCTTGGCCCCTTATTTACGGCCGTGTTCAAGTTACCATGTTCAGAGAGGTGGTCACGATCTTGTGCAGATAACACATTCAGTTGTTTGAGGTGCTGACGTAGTCAGGGCGCTCATTCAATCAGCAAAAGCGAGAAAAATTACAGGTCGTGATCGAGTTTTATTTTGAGGTCTCGTATTGCGTTTTTTCAGCAGAATCGAATACACTTGACAGCTGAGTGTAATCTATAATACATGAATTACAAATGACGTTCCGTATAATTAAAATGTTAAAAAAAATATGAGAATGTTATGCCATTCGTTAGAAGAGTTAATAAAAAATGTTTAATGCTACTTGTGTAGTAATAAGAATTTATTCTACCGTCAATACGCGATTTCTTAAAGTGTATACATATATAGTAAATTATCAATTGTCCGAATAGTGTCACATTCCAGTCATTACGCGATACTTGCAAAGAAATATGACAATGAGCTTATAGAGTTATAATCTTGGGAGGTTTATAACGGTGACGGTCAACTCGTTACGGAGGCCTGATGTGCCCTCTTAAACGCGTCGTCGCTCAATTCCCTTTTGCCTCCGCCTTCATTAGCCTCTCGCCTTCGACCCGTCATCGATATTGGATCAGTTGTTTATCCTTCGGGCTCTCGAAAATCCCCCTTCAACTCCTCGCTTCTCTACCGAGGCCCACACACGTAAATGTTGACTACACTTGTCAATTAAATAATAAAAACAATTATTACTAAGAATAATTATTTATGATTAAAAAATATTAAATTAATATCAAAGAAAAGCTCTTTCTTGAACGAACAATTTTTTCAATAAATTTTATTTTATATTTTTACTGAAAAGTTTTTGGAAAACCATCTCATATTGGAAACCATTTCAGATACTTCTTTTTTATTTGTACCATGCCATTTTTTGCCCTCTACGGAGTATGTGTGAGTGGGATCCATATGGCCCGCACATGCTCCGTCTATGGTCAATTTTGGCTGAATTGTCGAAGGGCTGAATTGTTTTCAGCGAAAAAGAGAAGGAAGGTTATTATAAGGGACAAACTGACCAGTGGAGGTATTAATAAAAAAAGAACGGCGTAGAGATTTTCAATGAACCGTTCGAAAGCTATTCAAAACCAAAATAAAGCGTCTCCCGCGACACAAGACCTTCCCTAATCCTTTATTTACGAAATTTTTTTAAAACTCTCTTCAATTTGGCAGAGCCATCGTATCCCTCTAGTTTACACCAGAGATGAGTAGGGAGATGCACAACGCTGGCATTTTAGGTGTACCCACCAGAGTGGCGCTGATGACGTAGCGGCCAAACCTAGAGTATGATTTTGTGATCATCGCCTCGGTCAATGCTGCAGAGCTCTTCGGTATTAGAATATCGGGGTGCAGTGTTCGATATTTTAGTGGATATTGCAGAACGCACTTGGTGCTAATGGGTAAGGTAGACTGTGAGTTTCAAAATGTGAGGAAATGAAAATCATCTTTAAAAATCACGCTTCTGCGTGAAATTTTAAATCAATTATGTACGTGGTTGGAGAGTAATTAATTATTGAAGCTGTATTTTTATTCACGGGCCGTATAAAAAATCATACAATATCATGCAACTCTTAATAACTATACGAAAAATGTTAGGAATTTAATGAAAATAGACCCAAATAATCCTTCTCATCTTTGGACAGAAGTTTACGAAGTCCGAAAAGCTTTTCATATACATATAATTGTCAAGAAATTGTAAGAATAAAACAGCTCGAGTTGTAAAATTATGCACACTCGGGATATGTCGTGACACGGATCTCTCCCTCGCACGTTACCCGCCCGGCACCCGCGCACCCGCGAGGGCACGAGCGACGGTTCCCCGATTTGTCCCTTTCCGCGTGTGACGGAGCACATGAGAAAAATTTCTACAATGTATATATATGTTCAATAAGGGGATAGTAATATTTTTTAGTCTCTCCAGCTATTTTTCAATGTCTCATTGACCTTTTATATCAATCGAATATCCAAATTGTTGTTTGCACAACGAAAAAAAATTGTTCCTGGATAAGTTATAAATTTATTGTTGTCATTTTTTTAACCATGCTTTTCTCTCGGTGCACCCTTCCTTAACGATATATATACCAACAATGTTACCAGCGGGTTTCAATGAAATGTGTGCGGGAAAGTAAAGAGAATAAATTATAGACGAAATTGTGATAATTGCCTATATATTATTGTTTGAGGACTTTTCCGAATTTTACATTTTTTTTCGCCGATACGTTCGTTGCAGCTCCAATAATGATAATCGCAGATGGAGTGTCTGAAAAAATTAAAGGGTTATTCCTGAATTTTCGCTAAAAATATAATTATTCTGAATTTTGTGTTTTATTTTTGGTAAACAATGCATGATAATCAAGCGAAGGAGCACGATTAATATACAGCCTTCTTGTGTCCTTATTTGTACCTATATATGCATATCGGTCGCGCGCGAGCCTATATATTATAGCGTGCATCACCGAGGCCTTGCTTTTTGTCCCTCGCATGTGGCACCCATAAAGGCCCATTCAAGACAGGCAGGTAGCCTCGTTCTCAGTTTTCGGTTTTTCACGCTGAATTTTCCTAAATACTTTGTCCGCTAAAGTCCAAGAGAATCAAAAAGCGCCCTTTTCATCGATGCCTAGATATGCCCACAAAATTCAGAAAAATCGTCAATTAATACATGTTTATGCTAATAAAATCGTGATTATTATCGTTAGTCCTAAAATAAACATATTTCTCAAAGGAAAATAATAAATCATGAAAATTTGAGTCACAGATTAATGCTAATTAAAACAGGAAAACGGTATATTTTTTGAGATCCCCCACCTGATCATTGTTGATTCTAAAATAAAAGATTTTGTCGGGGAAAAAAATCACGAAAATTCGCTCCTCATACAAAAAAAGAGAATCCTCATTTTTTAGCGATTAACTGTAAAACTCCTTTATGTTTTTAGGCTCCTCCAGGTGGGGAGCCATTATTTGGGCTGAAATGTATTTTGGTGAAAAAAATGCAAAATTTGGGAAAATCCGAAAGTAGATAACTATACCCTGTCAAAAACATTACTGTATGCATATCTGAGAAAAAATTCAAATAAAACCTGTGAATTAGCACTTGCATTTTAAACAGTACACACTATATAATTTAAAAAAAACACAAGCGTGCTATTCACACACGGTAAAAGTGAAACTGATTTAGCATTTTTTTTGCAAATTATCAATTTGCACTATCGTTTTATTGATACAGAGTAATCTGCGAGAGAATGACATAAATGCATAAAGAGGGAATGAGAGAGGGAGTGGGATTTAAGGTTTTGTAATATATGTATAATACAAAAAAACTCAGTTAAGGGATCATCTCAGTGTGAAATTTTCAAAAATCTTTTTTTTTTTTTCATTGTCGGATAGTATACACGGTTACAAACATGCTGTTAAATTTTTAAATCGAAATTCGAATTATTTTCGTCACTAGAGCATTACAAATCTCAATACAATCTCAATAGCAATACAGATCTCAAAGTTTAAGCGCGTTTTTCTCGGAATGGTGTTTTTCAAAACGGTGTCCGCTGCCGAGAGAAGAGTTTTCAAGCTATCGATTTCAAAGTTTTACAGAACATTCTTCTTGTCATTCTCTATCGTCCTATATATGGAAGCTTTTTTTTTTTAAACTTCCTATTTTTTTTCTCGAAAAACTGTCGAAAAAAGGCCAAATTCACTACTTTTTGTTCAAATCACCGCCATTTTGTCAAAAAAAAATTTTTAAAAAGCCTCCATAGGACGATAGCGGCTTTCCTACAGATTAATAATCTTTTTGAAATTTTTGTTTCCGATCAAAATTGAGCCCGGAAAAGTGGACACCGATTAGGACTCTTTTTTTTTTACAACATTTTTGATAATTCATAACAATAATAAAAAACTAAAAAATCACCGCAACAAAAATCATTTTGTATTCTTCATCGCTGCTTTAATTTATTTTTAAAAAACCCAGACCGATTAGGATATCCTAACCATGAAAAAAAAAATCGCGAAAATCAGTGATTTTTCGGGCGGTCACACTGAGATGATCCCTTAATAGTATTTTTTATTTTACTTCCATATTAGTAATTTTAAAAAAATACGTTTTGTATTTATTTCAGATAAATACTTTTTTCACGGTCAAATGTAGTGGCAAAAAGTTTTTCTGCGGAAATTAATTCTAGGTGAAACCACATTTCGCCTGTATCTCCACTTAAAATCTACATTTTTTCCAAGATGCATGAACAAGTCGGCAAAAATAAAAATCTTAGAAAAAGTTGAATTGGCGAAAGCAGTATTGGAAATGGGAAGATAAATAATATAAAAACGCAGTCTATTAACTTTACTCTAGTTCTTTTATTTAAATGCACGAGGAAGGACCGTGTATAGTCTTTGGATATCTCGGACAGACTGAAGGCTGGTCACAAAGATCCTAATGAATATAGATGAAGAACTTTATGTTCTTTCTTCCTATGAAATCACTGGTTTATTTTTAAATTTCCTCTCCGGCACTCTCCACGTCGATTCGTTTTTGTACCATGGTATTGAGAGAAAATAATTCTTAGCAGTAGAGATACTCAATAACCCAACACGCCTCCTCAAAAATTAATCGACTGTAATCTCATTACCTTGTGCTATTAACTATGCATCAAACTTAAAATCTCACCATGAACTATATATATATATATTTATATAATTACATTTTATATTAAATAATACTAGTGACAGACCTTCCTCGCGCTTTCTTTATACATAACTGGGGAAATACAAAATGGTCCAACATTTGTTGCTAAGGAATGGGGAAACCCAGAAAAACCCAAACAGACCATATCAAACATGATTATCATTAAACAAGAACAAAATAATCAATAATTAGTAGAGCAGTCATTCCAGTCCCATTCCCGCTCTGAACTCTAGGAACTTCACAGCTGACAATGGTTTCGTCAGTCCATCAGCTAGCTGGCTATCTGTGGGAATGAAGCGTAATTTTATTACATGTTTCTCAACTTGTTTTTTTTTATGTACACACCTCTTATTTTGTAAAAAAGAAAAAAATTGACATTTGTAGCTGAACTATTGCTAATTTTATCATTTTCAGCTAAAAAAGCCGAAAAATCAGCAAATAAATTACTTGAGGCAGCTTGAAAAAAAAATTCAGATTACTGAAAAGAAAAAAAATAATGATTCTGTTAAATACAAACACTTTATGCTATGAGAGCAAAAAAAAAATTTCACGTCGCGATTTTCAACAAATAGCAGCAAAAACCGAAAAGTCGCTTGAGCAATATCTAAATTTTTTTTAAAACCTAAATTTGGGGAATATTACTTTTTTTTTTATGTTCTAACGTTTTTCGATGGAGCTCCGAGGAAAAAAATTATCGATTTTTTTTTAATCACCTAATATATACAATATGAGCAAGTCTACCAATTGTAGACGTCGGTTTCAGCCTCACTCTCTCGGATTTTTTTGTAACTTTACTAGCTGAAAGTCTATATCAAAAAACGAGATCCAAATTTTTTTCAGATTTTTTCCTTTCTTATTTTCGCTGTTATTATATGGGGTATTTTGTGATTTTTTCAACTTTTTTGTTCTTCATTCAGTTTTCGCGCAATCTTAACAGCATAAAAAAATATATAAAACATAGGTTTTCTATGTGAAAAAAGCTCAGCTTTTCGAAAAAATATTGATTTTTCAGTTATCATTGTGCAATGCCGTTAAAATGAAATTTAAAATGAAGTTAAAATGAACCCCATATAATAACAGCGAAAAGAAGAGAGAAAAAAATCTGAAAAAATTTAGAACTCGTTTTTTGACATAGACTTTCAGCTAGTAAAGTTATAAAAAAATCCGAGAGGGTGAGGCCGGACCCGACGTCTACAATTGGTAGACTTGCTCATATATATGCTGAATTTTTTTCCCTTTGTTTCATAAAGAAATACAGAAAAAATTTAAATTTTTATGAATTATTAAAATTTTGTGAATTACTCACACTATTCAAACTATTCAATCAAATGAATTATTCATATGAATTATGGATTGAATTATTCAATTCAATTTACGATGAATTATTCATAATTTTGAATATTCGCACATGCCTGAAATTCAAGTGTTACATAAGACATCTTCACAGTTATTATAAATTTTGATAACTACTTTTACGTGTTATCAATTTTATTGGTACAAAAGTCGATCCCATGACTAATCTCCCACAAGGGCTAATGTAATTAGAACCCAAACTCTTTCTGTTGGGCGTGGAATGCCCGAGTGGATTCATAAACCTTGAAGTTTTCTTAATTTTTTGTTTGGTTTTTGCGTTTTACGCATTGCAGTAGATGCTTGAGCTGCCCGATTATTATATTTCGTTTGAGCAAATAGTTTTACACGGATTAGAAACTGCAACTGCTGCAACCGATGATCTCTGCACTGATGGCTATTATCGTACCACTCGGAATACATGGGGGCCGTGCTCGTTACGATATCGTGAGTCAGTTTATCCAGAACACCTTTGGTATGCCAGTGCCTTTGCCACAGTTCACAGTACGCTCTTAATTGCGCTTCTACAATCGCTGCAAACTTCCGAGTAGGTCGCTTCAATTTTGTAACTTTTGGAGCGTCCTCGTCGATGTTATCGTACTCTCGATACTCAATGTACATTTCATCTGGCGACGAATCATCCATAGGTGTTTTTAAAATCTCATCACGGCAGCATTCGCAAGGATTTTTCTTAATACTGCGATGAGCGATGTAGCCAGCAAAAAAAGTGATCGCATTCTTCTCATACGATACAATGTCAGAGGTTGAAATGTCGTCGTGTCTCGTTTCTGTATCGTAATATTCTATAACTCCGGATGCCTCTGTGACGTCAACGTTTAGGCCTTCTTCATCATGCTCGATAGGGTTGACCGGAAGATCGTCTGTTCTCTCGAATGCCTTAGTAACAATACTCGTCGGATTGAGAAGAGCTACTGCTTCAGGACATTGCACGTTTCCTCTGTCGGACGTGCCGATATATCCTGTGGAGAGTATGTGCCTGAAAGTTAAACGTACCATTCGTGCTGTAGGATTCGGATTGAATCCCCCGCGCTGTCGCAATTTTGAAAAAAAATGTTCGACCGAGTCCTGGTTGCAGAGTGCTGCGGCTAACTCAAATCCGGGGTATTCCTTTTTGACTGAATAATAGGTTTTTATAATAGAAGTCACTGTAAGAGGAATCCCATTCAAACAGGGAATTTTTTTCAGTGTAGGTACCACTCCGCTTGAATTGCCAATGAATGAAGCTGTATTATTTCTTGCCACGGCCCATTTAGACGACCAATGCACGAAGTCAATTAATGTTTTTTCGATGCCAGGATTTCGATCAGACAGAGGTCGTTTCGCAGGATTCCGGAATAGAAGTTCGTACGCATTGCAGGCATCTATAACGGTGTTCATTCGCTCGGCAAAAGCTGCAGTATCTTTCCACGTTGCACTACTGAGACCGTTCGGGTCATGACCTGCAGTTAGTATTGCAGCAGAAAATGTGTGGCTCAACAGTTGAAATGCCCGTTTTACATTCATGGCTTCAAAACTGCTCGGAAAAAGATGTGATTCCGTAATGTGGCCTAACAACCTCGAAGTTGTATTACTGCAGTCGTGTTTCCACGTATTAATGAAATCATCATATGCCGCAATAACTTTTCCATCGCAGTATAAGTACCGATGAGTCCTAAGCATACTTACCAAGCGTTTCATCAAGTGAGGAAAGTCAAATGATGCAAAGTACTCTCGCCCTGCGCAATGGAAACTCGGAGTCGATTTTGTCACTCCTAGCAGAGATGAAAAAAGCGATTGGTTCGATGGTCCTTGATCGCATGTTACCAATACAACTTGTGCTCCTGCATCGTTGAGTTTTTTCAAGCATTGCTGTAAAAGTTCGTTTATTTCAGTCGCCTTCATCCCATTTCCCGTAAAAAAATACGCGATCGGCTGACGCCATGGATTTCGTGCATTTATGCTATCTAGACAAAAAGCAAACACATATCGTGCTCGTTCATTGCGTCGTCCAAGAGGTCCAAGATCAACAAGTCCTTCGATGCAATCAAACTTGACGGAATATTCTTCGAAATTCTTGATGGTCATTTCATCCCATTTTAGGCAACAGATCCTCTCATCAGGTGGCAACTCCGCTAGTTTCGCTTTCAATTTCACAAAAATATCATGACAGAATCCAGGTTGAATTTCTATGTCTGCAATCCATAATCGAACAGTGCTCTCCGATGGAAAAGTGCACCCTGCCTTCCGCAATCGCTTGTACCCCGCCGCTGAGTAGTAGTAAAGTTGTTTCGCTAAATCTTTTTCGTCATCAGCGAATGGAGCATTCTTGCGATGCAACTGAAGTTTAACCATCGCTCTTGCTGCTGGCTCTATGCAGTTATTTTCGTCGAGGAACTGTGATACAGTTTGGGCTTTACTTTTCTTCTGTAGGCTGTTATTACGATTCACGGCGCGTCTGAGTCTTACACGAAGTTCCCTTACTTGTCTGCGATAACCAGTAATCTGTACTCTTAAGGCGGTATTCAAGCGGCGTAACTTTCTATTTTCCATCCACAAGTCGACCTCAGTTCGCAATTGCTCCTCAAGATTTTCCGAAAGCTCTGGGAGAGCCGGTTCTATAGCAGTCCATGCCATTGATTCATCATCAGAATCCGAGAATGATAATGGACGCTTCGAGTAAGTGTGAACTGGACAGCTTCTTTCATTGCTGACGAAAGGGTTCAATATCTTTGCGCCTATTGTTTCATCTGGTTGAGTGTATTTCACCTCGCTCTCATGAGTGGGTTCTTCTTCGTCAAGATTATCATAATGTGACTCGATCGATATGCTCGAAGATGTAATGGATGAAAAACTTGTACTTACAGAGCTGTTATTCAGTTCTGTAACGCCTTCCATCCGTTTATTTTTTGCCCAATGAAAGGGCAGTGGAACGGCATCACGTTTTAATTTGCCGTCTTTCTGAAAGCACGACTCATGAAAATGCGATGCACATAATCCCGCATTCCTAAGTGTCGCTGCTGCCCAAGTTTTTAAACGTGGATTACCTGTCATCGGAGAGTATGTAAATAAATCATCAGACAATCGATATAACGTCAATCAAAAAAGTAAGAGATAAAGCGAGGTAAAAAATCAGATAACCGTCAGCATAAATACAAGAAGCTAAATGAAAAAAAATTGAGAAACGGGAGAGACCAGAGGTATATGATAGCAGAAACGAGATGAAATGGGACGAATTGGGTATGGACTACACTGAAGATGTCCTTCAATGAAACTATATTCGCAAATGTCATTATATAAGCCGAAAAATGTATTACTAGGATTTTTGTTTAGCTACGTACGTACCGTCGAATGTCATTTTATCGAATTAAATACAGTACCAAAAGTCATTTTCCCGGGTTGAAAAATTTTCGATACCTATAATATGGGACTTATTTTTCTAATCTATTGCTAATGTCATTTATTGTCATCTTAATAATAATGACGCGAAATAAATATATCGAATATTTTTTTTAGATATCAGGGTAAAATTTTTTACACAGATAGAATATAATTGGAGGTTGGTGGATATTAAATTCGTAATAACCTACGAAACGGATAAAAACATATTTAATTTTGAATTTAAGAAAAAATCTGCGATCGCTCTAACTTCACCAGATATTAATAACCGTGAAACTCAGGAAAAGATAAAATTATATGAAAAAAAGAAGGGACAAGCTGCGAGTTAAGGGCTCATAGGAGTTTAATAGCATTCAAAACTGAATTTCAATTAGATTTGTAGATTATCTCAATGCGACAAGAATCTGAATAAATCACCGAGATTGAAGATATCAATTAAGCTACGGAAAAGCTGGAGAAAATGTGCAAGTTGAAACTTATTCATTGCTATAATTCCTACCTCAAATTACGAAAACGTGCCGATTTTAGATACTTGTAGAAATTCGTAGAAAATAGTAGGAAATTGTAGGAAATCGTATATCGAAGTAATTAATTTAAAAAAATTGTTGAAATTTGTAATTTTCCACGCCAATAACTAATACGAATTTCTAAGTTAAATTATTCCAAAACTTAAAAAAAATTTTAAATAATAATTGGGGAATTTTCTTTCGTAAAGGTTTTTAAATTTCCCAAATTTACTAGGAACTACTACGAATAAATACGAAAATAGTAGGATATTCTATAAGTTTTTACGAAAAATGCCGTGTCGCCTTTCATAAAAGCTAGAATGGTATTTCGTCACAGATCGTAGAATTCTATGAATAACTACGAATTTTTGCACCGTCGTTATCGAAAATTCTAATTTTTTATAGAAAGTAATAGAATATTGGGAATGTAAAAATCACGGATTAGAATTTCATAAAATTTCGTAACAGTTCTTACATTTTATAAAATAAAATACGATTTTTTAAACAAACACTGAAATCATTTAAATATTTTTAAGAACAATAGCTACAAGTCGGTACTCTCCCAAAAAGAAATTTTTTATCGTAAAAATTCGTAGAATTTTACGAATAACTACTAATTTATACGACCCTCTCAAAAAATTTTTTTTGGCAATTATTTACTTTGAGGACTTTTTCGAATTTTGCAAAATCTTGGGTTTTATTTCGACAAACACGTTTGTTTTGGTCCCAATAATGATAATCAGGCCCGCCTGATTATTCAGTTCAAAAAATTATGGAATAAAATTCATGAAATTGCGTAAAAAGTAAGAGTTTGTGAGAAAAAAATACAGTAAATTACAATTTTCTGTGAAAAATAACTAACAGCCAATACATCCAGACAAACCGAAATCGTTCCGCGTAAAAATTCGTAGAATTTTGAGAATAACTAGGAATTTATACAATTCGTTTTAAAAAATGTTGTTTTGCTTTCAAAAATTATAAAATATCTACTGCAGTCTTCAATCCGAAAAATTATCGTATATATTCATGAAATTGCGTAAAAAGTAAGAGTTTAATTGTGAGAAAAAAATACAGCAAATTACAATTTTCTAAGAAAAATGATTATCAGCCATTACCCTGGTGAAAAAAATTTCTATGGCGTTCTACGAAAATACAAGAAAATATAAATTTCTAGGAAATCGTAATTTTAGATAAAAAAAAATTGTAGGTATGTATTCGTAGATGTTTCCGTAAGAAAGTACGAAAGTTTTATGGGAAATTACGATAATCTACGATTATATCTGCGACAAATTGTGAAAATCTAATACTTCGAAAAGATGCAACTAAATTCCGTAGCATTTTGTAGAAGACTACGAAATTTCACGAAAATTTACGATAATCTACGATTATAATACGAAAATTCACCCGCCGAAAAGATCAAAATAAGATTTCCTAAATTTTCGTATAAAAAGTATTAACTTCTACGACAAATCAAAATGATCTACAATTTTCGACCAAAAATTAAGGAAATTCCCCCGCCGAAAAATAAAAAATAAGATTTCGTAAATCTTCGTAAAACCAGTAATAACTTCTGAAAAAAATCAAAACGATCTGCAATTTTCTACCAGAAAGTATGAATATTCACCAGCCAAAAAAATTAAAATAATATCCTGTTCTGTTGACACTCTTAAGATTGAAAAATTTACAAACTTTGATTGCTTATAGTTATTTTAAACTCAATTATTCATTATTGCAACTTACAAATTATTTTCACCAGGGTTCCCCGTTATTTTTCGATATTCACAACAATTTTTCTACGAGAAATGGGAAATTGAGATAACGACTTCCTCATAAAGGGGCTTTGTTGTGAATCGCGAAAAATAACAAGAAAACTATGTGCACGGTTCAACGTGCACCTTTTTCATTTTATATTTATTTCGAGTCATCGTGATTATCTACATGAAATTACAATTATTTCGAGTAATTATAAATAAAATGACAATAAATTACATTGGCAATAGATAAGACTAGACAAATAAGCCCCGCATATTGGAATGGCCGAATAAAAATTATTCGGCCTGGTGACATTCGCGAATATTACGATTCGATTACGTTATGATAAACTACGTAACTATTCAGATTTTATGTTATCGAAATGAATAATATTCCGGCCAATGAAAATCTATTTTTTTTTTTCATTCAATGACGAATTTGCTGGCTGAAAATTCGGCTAAATGATAGGGACCCCTTTTGGTTCTGTACACACATTACTAATCATACCTACCTGTATGTTGTATCTAAACGTCATAACGAGGATCATCGAATCGCGGAAAGCGATATAAATGTGATTGCGTACTATGCCGCCCATTCGTACAATTTTTAAATGCACAACGATCATAAACACGCTCTTTGTTTACCACGTGGGCCATGCTTACTCGTTCTCAACTGCACCTTTGTTATTCAATTTTGTTTTAGCCGATATTCTTTCTACGCGTACAATAAGTTCCAATGGAACTGCACTTGTGGAGCGCGAAGCAAAATATGCGATTTAGAGACCGGGCTGCCAGTTGAATGGCAATGTATGAAAAAAACAAGCAAAACTTACCCCTTACCGTACACATGCACCTATGGATTTTTAAAATTCGTTATACAGGGGTCACGGACGACCCTATAATTTAGTTTATAATCCATTTGTTTTGTAGTATATATAAATGAATCGAAAGAGAAGATTTTATAGAACACTCATGAAAGTATCATTGCCTCAGCAAGTAGAATTTTATACGAAGTAATCAAGGAGCGAAGAGTACGGTGAGACGTCGTAAAATTGCTCTTTTATTCACTTCGGGATTTGGAATCCCTTTTAAGTAATCTTAGCGGGCAAAACCCGGGTATATTGTTCAAGTAGAGATTTCACATAATACAAAAAAATTATTCAGGCTTTGTATACATAACAAAAAGTTGAATCATTCGGAGGGATCAAACGTTATCTGGAATAGAGAGGAGGAAGATAGATAGATAGATAGATAGAACGTTTATTATGTCTTGGCGATGCCGTAGACAGAGATAGAAGAGATAGAAGAGAGAGAGAGAGAGAGAGAGAGAGAGAAAGATATTAGTATATTTTTGCCCTGTAGTGAATACGATATTTTATACACCAAGGGAAACAAAGTGGTTTTCCCTGCTGGTGCAGGGCAATAAACCACGGTTTATTTCCCTGAGGTGTATAAAATAAATTTCGCACATTGAAATCAGGAATTACGATAGATGCTATTTTTTTCTAGATATCTGGACAAAATAGAATCAAAAACATACGTTTCGTATTTCAGTATCCATAAGGCTATAGTGTCTGCTTTTCCAATTCAAACACCATCAAACAAAACTATGGAAATGAACTAAATAAATTAAATATTATTGACGTTGTATTCATGGTTTGCATTTTTATCGTATAAATCCTTTGATACTACATGCATTTTATAAAATTCTCTCTCTCTCTCTCTCTCTATTTCTCGCTCATAATTAAAAACATTACTCTTGATTTCATCTAAAATATCACCTCCATAATTTACATCTATGAATGAGATAAAAATCATCGCGAGGGATCTAATCGAAAACAAATATTCATCCATTCAGAGATATATATATATATATATAGAGAGAGAGAGAGAGAATAGAATAGAATAGAACTTTTATTATTATACCAGGGTGGAGCGACCCACGCGTATAAATCGAGAACACTGTACACAGAAATAGTAACTTAAAAACTAAGGCTAAAGCTGGTATAGTGAGACATCGAGAGAGAGAGAGAGAGAGAGAGAGAGAGAGAGAGAGAGAGAGAGAGAGAGAGAGAGAGAGAGAGAGACGGGCCAATAAATCTTAAATTTTCTTCATCACCATATTCACTTTTGCCGCGCGGAAACTCCACGCGCCCACTTTTTTTTAAATTAGTGTGTACTGTTTGAAGTGCAAGTTTCAATTCGAAACTTTGATTAAAATTTTTTCTCAGATATGCATATACAGTTATGTTTTTGAAGGTGTAGTTGTTTGAGGACTTTTCCAAATTTTGCATTTTTTCACCAAAATACATTTCAGCTCAAATAATGGCTCCCCACCTGGAGGAGCCTAAAAACATAAAGGAGTTTTACAGTTAATCGCTAAAAAATGAGGATTCTCTTTTTTTGTATGAGGAGCGAATTTTCGTAGTTTTTTTCCCCGACAAAATCTTTTATTTTAGAATCAACAATGATCAGGTGGGGGATCTCAAAAAATATACCGTTTTCCTGTTTTAATTAGCATTAATCTGTGACTCAAATTTTCATGATTTATTTTTTTCCTTTGAGAAATATGTTTATTTTAGGACTAACGATGATAATCACGATTTTATTAGCATAAACATGTATTAATTGACGATTTTTCTGAATTTTGTGGGCATATCTAGGCATCGATGAAAAGGGCGCTTTTTGATTCTCTTGGACTTTAGCGGACAAAGTATTTAGGAAAATTCAGCGTGAAAAACCGAAAACTGAGAACGAGGCTACCTGCCTGTCTTGAATGGGCCTTTATGGGTGCCACATGCGAGGGACAAAAAGCAAGGCCTCGGTGATGCACGCTATAATATATAGGCTCGCGCGCGACCGATATGCATATATAGGTACAAATAAGGACACAAGAAGGCTGTATATTAATCGTGCTCCTTCGCTTGATTATCATGCATTGTTTACCAAAAATAAAACACAAAATTCAGAATAATTATATTTTTAGCGAAAATTCAGGAATAACCCTTTAATTTTTTCAGACACTCCATCTGCGATTATCATTATTGGAGCTGCAATGAACGTATCGGCGAAAAAAAATGTAAAATTCGGAAAAGTCCTCAAACAATAATATATAGGCAATTATCACAATTTCGTCTATAATTTATTCTCTTTACTTTCCCGCACACATTTCATTGAAACCCGCTGGTAACATTGTTGGTATATATATCGTTAAGGAAGGGTGCACCGAGAGAAAAGCATGGTTAAAAAAATGACAACAATAAATTTATAACTTATCCAGGAAGAATTTTTTTTCGTTGTGCAAACAACAATTTGGATATTCGATTGATATAAAAGGTCAATGAGACATTGAAAAATAGCTGGAGAGACTAAAAAATATTACTATCCCCTTATTGAACATATATATACATTGTAGAAATTTTTCTCATGTGCTCCGTCACACGCGGAAAGGGACAAATCGGGGAACCGTCGCTCGTGCCCTCGCGGGTGCGCGGGTGCCGGGCGGGTAACGTGCGAGGGAGAGATCCGTGTCACGACATATCCCGAGTGTGCATAATTTTACAACTCGAGCTGTTTTATTCTTACAATTTCTTGACAATTATATGTATATGAAAAGCTTTTCGGACTTCGTAAACTTCTGTCCAAAGATGAGAAGGATTATTTGGGTCTATTTTCATTAAATTCCTAACATTTTTCGTATAGTTATTAAGAGTTGCATGATATTGTATGATTTTTTATACGGCCCGTGAATAAAAATGCAGCTTCAATAATTAATTACTCTCCAACCACGTACATAATTGATTTAAAATTTCACGCAGAAGCGTGATTTTTAAAGATGATTTTCATTTCCTCACATTTTGAAACTCACAGTCTACCTTACCCATTAGCACCAAGTGCGTTCTGCAATATCCACTAAAATATCGAACACTGCACCCCGATATTCTAATACCGAAGAGCTCTGCAGCATTGACCGAGGCGATGATCACAAAATCATACTCTAGGTTTGGCCGCTACGTCATCAGCGCCACTCTGGTGGGTACACCTAAAATGCCAGCGTTGTGCATCTCCCTACTCATCTCTGGTTTACACAGACTGAACGCGCTCTCTTTCTTTCTCTCGGTATTGTTTTTTTCCCTTTACACTTGGTATAGACTCCTTCGGAACCAACCGTTGAAACCCGTGAAACTATACTTTTCGCGCTCGGAGAGTTAAAGATTTTTTTTATGAAAACTCATAACTCGAATATGGAAAGGTAATCGGGCCGTCGCTGGTATTCCCCGAATATTAAGAAGACCGTTTGGCTAGCATTTCCATCATTATTTGTTGTGCAGTCGACGTGTCAAGGTCTATTTGCAAAGTCTTCAGTTCAACGTTCTGAATTTCGAGTGTTTTCTTGTGCTTACTATCGTGGAATTATTTTAATATAATAGTTTATTATTTTATTGTAATTTATAAACTCGCCCAAAGACATTCAGTGCGTGGGGGTGTTTTTTTTATTTATCGAAATTTATAAACTGGCCTAAAGACATTCAGTGCATAGGGATTTTTTTTTTTTATTTAACTAAATTTATAAACTCGCCCAAATACATTCGGTGCGTGGGGGTGTTTTTTTTATTTATCTAAATTTATAAACTAGTCTAAAGATATTCAGTGCGTGTGGGTGCTTTTTTATTTATCTAAATTTATAAACTCGGCCAGAGACATTATCAGTGCGTGGGGGTGTTTATTTTATTTATCTATCTTTGGCTTAAACTTTTAACCTTCTCTGTAATTTTTCGTATTTTTAATCGTGTTTCGCTTTATGCGATCGGGTAATAAATAATTATGCCACCGAGACCACGGAGCCGCCTACCCTTGTCCGAAAGGATCAAGGATGGACGAATGTATCAGAAGAGTGGCACGTCATCGACCGGTGTTATGTAAGATCAATTGCTCATTATGTAAAAATTTATTTATTTATGTCTATAGACGGTTCTAGCAGGAGTTTTTACAGTCGAATTGGAAAAATATACAACCATCATTTAGAAACAGAGATAGCTTCTTATCAGAGATAGCATTTATGAAACCTGGAATCTTCTTTTTCCACCAACTGACTGAAAACTTCGATCAAAATTAGGTAACAAAAAAAAGCCAGATGTTACAACGCATATGAGGCATTCCACATCATGACCACTTCAAAACCTTAATATCTTGAATTTTTTTGCAATCGACGTATGCTATAGTACTCTTTAAAATAAAAAATATTGATATGTATTAAATTTATGGTGGCATTGATAGGGGTGAAATTACAGGAAAATGCAATTTTTGCTTGTTTTTTCTGTCTGATTTTATTACATGGAAATAGTGTGTCGGAGCAAAAAATCGTTAAGGATCAATTTTGTTGTGTTGTTGCAAGGATAACGAAAAAAAATTTTATGAGGCAAGATTTTACATTTTTAATGGAAAAAAACCGATTTAAAAGTAAAAATCGATTTTTGGACGATTATGACAGTTTAAAAAAATTTGAAATATTTTTTTTGGATTCCTCGAACTTTTTCCAAAAGGAATACGTCTCTTTCCAGATAGAGAAATTTAATGTAAAGGCTCAGCAAAAAAAAAAAAATCGGAAAAAAATTTTAGGCAAAATTTGAAATAAAAATGTTGTATTATACGAATATATTTCTCGATATTTATTTACAAAATATTCGCATGGTATATCTACCCTACTACAGAAAAAATTCCTCTATCAGATGAAGATTAAGCTGTTTGATATGTCAATTTTTGGTAAAGATAATAGAAAAATTAGTATGCAAAATTGAGAATTTCCAAATAGAAAGGTTAAATTGGAATAACTTCGCCAATCCTTAAGTTATCAAAAAGTTCTACGGTCATCTGATAGAGGCATATTTTATGAACAATTAACGACAACAATTTCAAGAATCGTCAAACGGTGTTCCTGAAACCTTACGACAACCTACTAATTTTGTATTTTTTTATGTCTAGCATCACTCCTAGTAGCTGAAAGTATTACTCTGTGTAAAATATGGATACTGAGGGTCAAACCCTCCTCAAACATCATGATTTTTTTCGAATTTTATGCAACTCCCCAATTCGAAAAAAAAAAGATTTCTTTCTATCAAAGTGTGTTAATGATTTCTTCGTAGGTATTTGTGAAAACGTGTTATTTTCAAAAATGCACGCATGTGGCCTCGCATGTGGGCTGCCAAGCCTAAGCGCAGGTACACGTTATATTCACTTTTACTTAAATTTTCTTAACGAAGAACAAATAAATCTAAAAAAAAAAAAAAGTCCTCTAAACTGAAGGATTATTCAGAAGAAGACATACGGAGGTTACGGACAAAAGAATCACAAATTTCAAGACAATACCGCAAACTCAGCAGCAACATCGTATTATTCCAGGACCTGATGGCACTCTTACAAGTAAACGTCATTCGTTCGCAACCGAATGTGTAACACATTGAATTTTCGAAAATAAACAAATGCGTGTATTTTTGAAAATAACACGTTTTCACAAAGATTACGAAAAAGTAATTATCACACTTGGACAGTAGCTCGGCCCATCTGAAAAAAAATTGGTCATGATTCCGCACAAAGAAGGGAATTTTTTTTTTAAGTTTCAGCAACATTAATTAGGACATATTTGCTGAAAAAAAATATTTTCATGTATTTTTGATGATAACTCAATGAGTTTCATTATTTTGCTAAATTTAAAAATAGTGTTCAAAATTTTTCTAAAAAAAGGAATTTGTACATTCCGAAAATGGTTTCGAAGAACCGATATTTTTCAAATTATAAAGATCTGTAGCTTTTTTGAAATTTTTTTCACACCCAGTAGGTGACGAAAAGAAATTTGTGAAAAAATTAAATTATCGCGTTCTTTCAACTCTAAAGAAATAAAAAATTCTCAGATTGATCTTAAGGGGTCGGGTTTTCGAGCGTTACATTTGATATGGAATACCTCATATACCCCCTTAAATGTTGAAGTTGCATAAATTCGTGTCATGAATCGCGCATCACAGAAATCTAAAAACAAAACAAATATACAACAGTGTACCTGCTGGGACATTTTTTAAATTTTCTTTCCTGTTAAAAAAGTTGAAGAAATTAGGCCCAGATAAGATGCCAAAAAGAATTGTCAATTTTTAGGCACTCCCTAAGTATCCAAAGTATTGTAAGGTTCTGCCGTATGTTTGCCTTCCTAGTGATTTGTCCGCCCGGAGCAATAACTGACAAACTGTAAAGACTAGAGCGGTCCGCAGGTGGTTTTCTGAAAGCTTATATGGTTTATTCTCTCTACTAATAGAGATACCAAAATCTTATTATTCTTTCTTATTATTTCTTATTATTCTTAAATATTATTTCTTATCTTGATATTTTATTAGTTAAGAACCACACCCCTATCATGTTTCTCTCGTAATTTCTCAAATAATAAGGCTACACATAAAATAATTATTATACTCACCATAAAATTAAGTGGATAATGAAGATTGAATTTTAAGTCTTCATACTTTCGCGGTTTTTCATGTAAAGGAAGGAACCGCGCTGTAGCGACGAATTTCGCATCCATAACAATACTTTTAGTGGCACGCCGTGCTGCTCGCGTTGGAACCAATAATTGAAATGGCTGTAACTTTTCTATTTTTGCAAATTTCAACAAGCCGATTTTTTACGTATGGTTTTGGCCAATATTTGTTTCAAAACTGGAAAAAATAGAAAATTGATTTTTCGGAAATTCAAAGGTGTATATATCCCCTTAAATTCTTTAAAAAAAAACATTTATTTGCAACTTTCACATCTTTTTAACAGATACAATTGAGAGAACCTGTTGGAAAATTTTCTTCATTACAGTATGTTTCGATTTTTTACGTGCACACTAGATTAATTAATTTTCTTCTATTTTGTATTTTTTCCGTAACGGGTGTTGGCCAAAGTAATACTCACTTTGTGCCTTTTTGTGAAGAGACGAAAAATGAAAGCCAATCGAAATATCGAACTAGCAGAGGAAGAAAATAGAGCAGGTTATAGTGTACATGAACTCGAGAATAATTTGGGAAATCATCAATTAATTTGCGGTTTCATATTTTCACATCCGCTTCCTGATACAACATCATATGCACGTGATTATTCACGACTTGAAATATTCCAGCGGTCTATTTCGACGGCATAATCGACAGAAAATGCAATTGTAGAGCGACAGTTAAAAGTGTTGATACCTCAACGCTTCAATTATTTATGAAACCTCATATGCTTTAATATTATGAATTAAGGTATAAATTAAGGTTAATTTCAAATTCCTTGTTACAAAATTTGAAGATGTCAATTAATGAAACATGAAATGGAATATCCTATTTTTATTCAATTTCGTAGTTACTTGCGATGCCATAGGCTTAATCTTTGTCATGGCACAGCGAAGATAGTGAATCGCGAAATAGTGGAATTAACACCTCACTCGCCATACTGTTTACCGGATGAACGTGCAATATGGATCGCACGATTCAAAGAGGCCCTAAAGGATTCACTTTCACGCCATTGGTACAAATTAGGAGACTTGTACGCGCAGCAGGCACTCGTGTAAGTAACAGAATAAAATCATATACCTAATCATATGTACTTTATCTTTTCGACATGGTAAATCGTTCGTGGTCTCCTTGATGCACATGATTCAGTTTTATTCGAGAGAACCGAATTTTAGATACATCATCATTCTTAGAACGATGAAGTAATAAATTAAAAATATGCATTAAGAAGATAAAAGACTGTTGTGTGTACTATAGTGCCTCACGTATTTTTCAATAGCCGAAACAAGTTAATATGTTTGTATATTGGGCATTCAATCTACTTCATGGAAATTGAACAGTTGTATTCAGTGTCATGACTTTTTCGTTATACATAGTCATCCTGAAGCAGCAGCCATGGTAACGTATAGGAGTATCAGGAGCTTCATGAAGCGGTGCAGGAAAAACGTGTACCCTCCACATCCGCAAAACATACAAGACTTCGCAAACCGACTCATGGACCCGCAATATGAACGAAATTTAGAGTACCAAATTGGACGAGGTGAAAATGCTCTTAGGGGACAGCTATCGGTAAGGCTCGTGACGGATGGTCGGGGAAACAACCACGCTCTTCTTTATGACGAAGCTTTCATTAGCGAAAAAATGAGGGACGTTGACAGAATTTTCGTGGACGGTACGTTTCGGTCGACGCCCAACCTCAACGATGCCACCCAGCTGGTGACCATCATGGCAATCAAGCAGAATTATGTAAGAAATTTTTCGTACTTTGAAATTTTGCAATATTCTCCCATCGTTAAATGATGGAGGTGATCGTGTCTCGCAGATTTTAAGGAGGTTCATATAGATCATACACTCCAATCAGTTATTTTATGAATGATAATATACGCGATAGTCGAATATTGAATATTTAGTAAAATCCCAAACAGTGTATTAATTCGAAACCTTTCCAAGATGAAAAAAAATGTATGTATCAGATTTGCTTCATTTCATTCTGCCTTGGCTCATTTTGTTCGGTCAATTATTCCTTACGATTCTATCATGACAGAATTTTTTGATAATTTTTTGTTATTGAGTATTTAATTGCATAAGATTACGTTGACATCGACTTTAAGAAAACCAATAGCAATATCGTAGCTTACGAGTAAATAATTTTTATAAATATTTAATGTTCGATTGTATCGCATATATTATTATTATTATTCAGGAAAGTACTTGATTTGAGTATATATGGGGGTTTCCAAGCAGATTCACCTAGGCCATGACCATGACCATTTGAGATTCTTCTGATTTTTTTCTCTGACTAATCTCAACCTAAAAAAGAAAAAAAAAAATTCAGAAATTTTTTTCTGAATTTTTTTTTAATCGAACATTCGAATTATCTCAAAAATTCCATTTTTTTGTAAAAAATTGGGTGAGTACACTGATCTCAAATGATAATTGTAATATCAGAATGGGAGTGGATTTCCTGTTTT
Source organism: Rhorus exstirpatorius (assembly GCA_963564615.1). Lineage (NCBI taxonomy): Eukaryota > Metazoa > Arthropoda > Insecta > Hymenoptera > Ichneumonidae > Rhorus > Rhorus exstirpatorius. The sequence goes on along the minus strand of OY751322.1, from coordinate 22,659,707 downwards.
TTCTATTTTTTTCAAAGGAATGTAAATAATAAATGTCAATAATTTCCACGTAAATTGTGATTATTTGTCTGTTTTCTCAAAATCTCTCATAAATAAATAACTGTTTTTTTTTCTAGTTCATAAGAAGCAGCTTTCGAAAACAGTTATGAGGTATTATTATCCATTTATGAGATGAAAAAAGCGAAAAAAATCACAACTTACGTTGAAATTATTGACATTTATTATTTATGTTACTTTGAAAAAAAAATAGAAAGAACAGGAATTTCACTCCCATTCTGGCCTTAAAATCATCGTGTGAAATCAGTGAATTCACCACGTAAAAAAAAATGGCGTTTTCGAGATAATTGGAATGTTGTATAAAAAAATGTTAAAAAAAAAAAATTTTAATTTATTTTTGGATTTTTTAGATTCAGGTTAGTCAGAGAAACAAAATCCAAAGAAGCTGGTATTATAATCAGGGTCATGGCCTAGGTGAATCTGCTTGGAATCCCCTATATACAAACCTCCCGAAGTACGAAAACTTTGTCTGGTATATCGTCTAACTAATTTTCTATTTGATGGTTGTAGGGCTTTCCATTAATATGGGTGGTGATGTCAAGCAAAACCCAAGCCGCCTATGTAGCTGTTCTTAATTTCGTAAAAGAGCACGTGATGCCTCAAAATTATATCAGATTGGCGATGAGCGATTTTGAGCGCGGATTGAGGAACGCCATTGTTGAGGTTTTCCCACAAATTCACAGCACAGGTTGTAATACCCACTACGATCGAGTAAGTACCAGAATTTAAATGGTTCGCCCAATCTGTGGTCTACTGTACTGTAAACTTTTTCCATAGGTCTTAAATAATAGAGTTCAAATGACTCAACTGATTGAGATCGTTAGAGTATTGTGATCAATTTATGTACAGGTTAGGCAAAAAAAATTTTAACTACGAAAAAGACCATTAGAATCGCATATTCTACAGCAATTATTCGTGAAATGCTTTGCACTAAGCACACAAGGCAATTATTTCATAAAATTGTTACAGGCCCTTTACCATAAAGCTAAGGCATTGCATCTGGATAACCTGATTAAGAATGACCAGGAGGCGCGGTCATTTTTCAAAAAAATCATGGCTTTAGCTTATCTGCCTGCCCATTTGATTGAGGGTCAATATAGGCGCCTCAAGAATGGGCTTGCTCCGAATCTAGAAAGACGTTTTGAAAACTTCTGTCGGTATTATAATCGGTATTGGCTCCAAATCGTCACACCAAGTGGATTCAGTGTGTACGGGCTAGGACGTCGCACTAACAACGTAATAGAGTCGTACCATAGTAGGTTGAGGCACAAGTTAGAGGTTCATCCAGCACCATGGGACTTCGTGGGTAAGTATACATATAGTGAGAATACTATAACAATGCGCTTCACATGCATTATGAGTATATTTATATTTCTTGAAACAGGTAAGCTCCTGAAATTACAGTGTGACGTAACGTCGGACGTCAGACATCTGGAAAACAACAACCAGATTAGACGGCACGTGCGGTACTCTACCATATTTAAACAAAATCAGCTTGGTAGAGGTGAGAATAATGAATATGCACGTTATACGTGTGTATGTATGTGCATACTTATAGTAGCAAAGGCATGCCAGGCCAAAATCGTATACTGCTAAGCTTCGCCAATATAGGTAAATATGTAAATGAATCTTATGTAATAAAATGCCGATGCTATTTCTATGTTATCTAGCGTGGAGAGAACTGCACATGCTGCAGATCAGCGTCGATGAGTTCCTCGTAAGAGCAGCCTCCCTGAAAGGGAATATCACCCAATTGATGGCGAGGGAACGCCTTGAAATGGAAGAGCCAATAGAAGAAGATGCACAATTGCAGGAACCTCTGGCGGTTATGCCTTTAGGTAAGTGTCAGTGTCATTAATTAGATCATTCTACATGAGATATTTGTATAAGTTCGAGTAACGAAGACCACGTTTTTCACAGTCAGTGTTCCAATAGATTAATTTTATTGCCAACAGAAAATGATCCAGATTACGAGGCGGACACGTTTCGAGACCTTCCTCCCAACTTACTCTGGGACAATGCACAAGTGCCTCCAGAAAATGGTAAGTTGTGGAAAATAATTGTTATAGAATGAACCTGGAACGAAGCTATGCACCAATAATTGACTTTTTCAAGTGTGATTCCTTTGTTGATTTATTTTTTTTTGCTTCAATCCATTGATGAAATGGTGTAGTGGGACTTAGTAGATTTAATTAGTAATAATATCTTTTTAAAAAATTTATGTAGATCTTCCTGGTGATAGAGCTTCGGAATATTCTGATACATCAGATAGTTCTGGCGACGAGGAAGAGGTGCCTAACGTTAACGGTAATGATAATAAGAGTCAATGATTCATTTAGCGCAGGCTTAAACCAAGGGATGTTATTATTATTAAAATAACTTGGTACACATTTTTCCTCTAGACGGAGAAATCGTCCAGATAATTGACCCGGGACGACAAACACCACCGGCTGTCGTAATTGGTAATTGTCATGATGTTTCAATATTGTACTCAACTGACTTGCAACTCATTGTACCCGATGAATATGATACACAATATTTAAATAGCCCCCCCCCCTTCCCGGCGCCCAAATATTTGTCAATATATATTTCAAATAAATGAAAAAAAAAAAAAAAAACGTATAGATGACGAAATGCAGGAATTACCTCAAATCGTTTGGGAAAACAACAACAGGCGAGAGACTCCTCCACCTATAGTAATTGGTAATTTTTTAAACGTTTCATGAAGCCCTCAATTTTCAATTAATAATAATAACAATAATAATAATAACTAATAAATGTGTGTAGAGGACGATGTTCAGGCACCACCTGAAGTCTCAGACAACGACCACGTACAACGAACTCCCCCGCTTATAGAAATTGGTAATTTTCGAAAAAAAAAATAATTATAATAACTTACTTTGTTTCTAACATACTAAAATGATGATACGTCATATTGAATCCGCTGATCCTCGCCCATAGTTTTAGAAATAATTTTTCATAATGTTTGATGTGTACAGACGATGAAATTCCACTTCCCCGGAACCGCGAACTGGTCAACGTCGACGGGCCACGAATTCCGATACCACAAAGAATCGGTATTTTCTCAAAAATGTTAAGCTCAATCGCTAATTTCGCCAAAAGTTTCGCATATAATTTTGTATAATCTTTGCTGTGTGCTGCAGATAACGAAATTCCAATAACTGAAACCGAGGAAGTATTGACGGGCCTGACCGAGCGACAACCTCTGGTACCCGTAATGATAGGTAATCTTTAGACACGTTGAAAACGTATAATTTTTTCTAGAGTCAACAAAATAGCGGATGGAAAGGATTCAGCTGGTGTTACTATTGTATAAAAAGATAGTTTATTTCAGTTTGATAGAATATTGTATGATAAACGACTTAATGTTTTTCGTATAGCGCGGCGTCGGCGCAATCGCCAAAAGAGAAAAAAAACGCCAGCAACTAATCTTGTAGCTCCTGTTGAGCCAGCCCAGGCAAGCACTCAACGTAAAAAGAATCAAAATAAGAGAAGACTGGGTGAGTGATTTTGAAATGATTTTTGTTCAATTATTTTTTTGTTCAAATCTTGTATGAAATTGGAAGAAAATCTGTGTTTATTAGGATACTGTTATTACAGAAATGAGAAAGAACGCAGCGGCGCGAGAGCAAGCTCGACGTCAAGAATCGGAGCTGTTGGAAAACGATGCAGCGCAGGCCACAATCCTGCGGATCGAAACGGAGCGGCTGCAATCCCAACTAGCGGAGGCTCGAGAGCAAATCCGATTGGCGGAAGAGAGAGGTAATAACATCATTACTGACTAGCTGAACAGTTGGAATGCTCTTATTTTTGCAAATTGATGCACATGAACTTTGGTTACTTAACTTATGAAACCACAAAGATTATTTCAAATCTTAAATAGTTTCATTTAAAATGTAAATGATTTCGTTTCACAACTTGACTTTCACTTTAGTATCATAATTGAATTTATTTTGAAGAGTATTTGCAATCGCAAAATAATAAAAAAAAATGCATGGTGAAACGTAACTACATACGACATCATATTTGAATCGGACGATTATGTGGATGTGATCATTTGCACGCAAGTATGAAGTGAAGATTGGTATTTACCAAAGTTTATCTCTTTGCGTTAATTAATAGAATTGCGTTAATTCCATACGAAACCGACCAACCCGTGACCACGACCATTTTTGATTTTGTTGAAAATTCTATATTTTTTTTGTATCTACTGAATGCAGTCTATCGGAATTTTTTTAGATTTTTGTCTCAACCCGTCTAAGCACAATAAATTTTTAAAAATTTCGCACCATATCTTTTTAAATGCTAATAGCTTTTTCAAAAACAGAGATATGAAAATACAATACTGGGTATTTTTTCGTTTTGATTTGTAGTTCCACAAAAAAATACGAAAAAAAAATCGAAATTTATTTTGATATTTTTTTTCAGTTTTAAACCCAAAATTTTCTTTTTTTTTCAAAACTTGGACCATTTTGATTTTTTTGAAAAAATTCGGAACTTTTCAAGACATTTTTACAAGTACTGAAAAGTTCGTAGCTTGTGATATTCATAAATGGTATTTTTTGTCTATTTTTTAGTGATAAAATATCATTTATCACTATGAATTAAGTCACTAAATATAAATTATGAATTAAGAAAGGCTTTGAATAAAATATGGAAGGGAGGAGAATTTTCAAAAGGATGGGAGACGGCAACAATTGTGCCAATCTACAAAGAAGGGGAAAAGGACAAAGCAGAAAATTTTAGACGGGTATCATTATGAGACATAGGATATAAATTGTTAACAATAACGATGAAGGAAAGGTTAAGCAGGGGGATAGAAAGAAAAAAACAAAAAATTAAGGGAAGGCCAGGCAGGATTCAAGAAAGGAAAAGCCACAAAAGACCAGATATTTACATTGAACGCAGCAATCAGTAAGATATTAAAAACGAAAGAAGGGAAACTCTACGTAGCGTTTGTAGACTTTAAGGCGGCTTTTGACAGAGTTTGCGGGGAAAGAATGATAAAAAAAACTGAAAGAGAAAACAATCGCAGGAAGGATGCTAGAAATAATAAAAGTAGTTCACAAGGAAACGAGGGCAGAAGTGCAAGCACAAGGGAAAATCGGTGAAAGTTTCAAAACAAGACTGGGCCTAAGGCAAGGATGTGCGCTGAGTGCGGTATGATTCAGTTTATATGTAGATGATTTAGAGGACAAGTGGAAAAGGAAAAATGAGGGAGGAGTAGTAATACGAAAGGAAAAAATTTTTGAGATAATATATGCAGTTGCGGCGATTGTGGAGATAGGGGATGGTTTAAAGTGTATTTTAAAGGATCTATAATGATGGGCACAGGATAACAAGATGGAAATAAATGCCAAGAAAACAAAGATAATAATTTGTAGAAACGGATAAAAATTAAAAAAGTAGAAAAATGGGAATCTGAAGGAGAGAAGGTACAGATAGTAAAGGAATTCAGATATCTGGGATTCTAGTTTACATGCAAAAACTCGAGGTGGGTTCATGGAAATACAGTGTGGGAAGTATTGAGGAGGGCTGGAATAAATGTAATGGAAGAGAGGCTGTATTTGCTGGACACGACGGTGGAAGCAGGTGTAATGTACTGGGTGGAGATATAAGGATATTTGAAAGGGTATTGCAAGATGGTGCTAGGGGTGGATAGAACAGCACCAATGTATATGTATATGGAGAAGAGAATTGGTAGAAACTACTATGGAATATTTAATAAGAGAAAGAGCGTTAAGATACATGAGAGAAGTGATAAGAATGGGTGGGATAAAATGGTCAAAAATTTGCTTGAGGGGAGACATAAGGGCGATCACGAATGGTCAATCGTCTAAGTAAGTGGGGGAAAAATTTAGTGAGTCTTAAAAGAGTTGGAAATAGAAGACGTAATAACGATGATCAGGGAACGAAGGGATGTGGAAAGAATAGACAAAAGAATAAAAGAGGGGCTCGAAAAAATAAAAAATGAAATTCTAAGAACGGAAGGGGAAAAGATAAAAAATTGATCGTACAACCCAATGTACAAACACATCGTGGAGAAAGAGAAGATGCCCTGGAAATATTGGTCTGAGGAGGAGGTGAATGAAAGGGATAAAAAAATGTGGGCAAGGTTAAGATGTGGCAACATAGGAAAGGCCGAAAGAAAGAAGAGAAGGATCGGAGGTGTAGGATATGTGAAGAAGAAGATGAGACGATGGAGCATTTACTAATATGTAAGAACGGAAGAGAATTAGTGACAGAGAATGCAAGAAAGAACGCAGAGGAGTGGATGGAAGAAATTGATGAAGAGGCAATGAAGGGAGAAATGATAAATGTAATGTGTGGGAAAATACAAAAAAAAATGTTTCATTACTATAGGGAAATAGAGGAGGTCTGTAAAAAATGAATAAGGGGGAAGAAAGAGAGCTGGAGTAGAGGGATGAATATAAGAGAAGAGAGAAAGGTGTGAGAATACGATGTGTGTGAGAAAAATATTGTTAGAAAATAAGGAAAGGACCTAATAAGAACAAACGTATAAATTCAGGAAGAATATGTATGGTATGAACATTGTATATTTTTTTTTAACTTTTCGAAGTTATGCAAATAAAACTCCACCATTGATTAATTGATATGTTGGGTTTAAAACTAGAAAAAAATATGAAAATGAATTCCGATTTCTTTTTTGTATTTTAATTATGAAACTACAACTCAAAACGAGAAAAAGGCCTAGTATTTTATTACGAAATCATCACATTTTATAACTACAAAAATTAGACAAATGCATTTGTCCAACTTTTTTTAGTATTAAGAATTACTTGAAAAGTAGACAAAAAATGCAAGTAATATCGCAAGCTACGAATGTTTCAGTACTTGTGAAAAAGTCTCTTGAAAAGTGGTGAATTGTTTCAAAAAAATCAACATGGTCCAGGTTTTGGAAAAAGAAATATTGTGGATTTAAAACTGAAAAAAAAATATGAAAATGAATTTAGATTTTTTTTTCGTATTATTTTTCATGGAACTACAACCCAAAACAAAAAAAAAGACCCAGTATTTTATTTTGATATCTGTGTTTTTGAAAAAGTTAAGAGCATTTAAAAAGAAAAATTGTGTGAAATTTAGAAAAATGTATTGTGTTTGGATGGGCTGAGACATAAATGTAAGAAAATTCCGAAAGAGTACTTTCAGTAGATACAAAAAAAAAAAAAAATTTCAACAAAATTAAAAATGGTCGGGGTCACGGGTTGGTCGGGTTCGTATGGAATGCCCCATATGTATTACACTTATCATCAATTCAGAATCAAATTACCCCCTACATTCGATACTTTATCTCTAATGTTGTAATGATGTTATTACTGGTATTGTTTTACGATGTGTATAATGACTTCGACGTTCCGTTAAAATGTTGTTTACTGTATAACGTGTACTCAGGGCAAAATTATAAAATTTGAATATCACATTTAATTATTGACAATTTGCAACAATATAAAATCAAAGGTCAGTTGAACATGAGAAGGTCTATAGTAATGTGAGGTAGCATATATAGAGATTTCGATCTATACCGTTTATAATGTCAATAGTGGATAAAGCCGAACAGTTTGAGAGAACAAAACAATGATGTTACTTGAGGTGAAGAATTAATGAAAAGAAGTAGTGGCTCAAGTATTTGGTAATTGATCCTTCGTTGGACACAAGCGTTTACAGAGTACCATGCCATCGTGCATCAGTGCCGTACGTCCGCTTCTCTCCGGAGTAACGTGGACTGAGGTTGCGCCAGTGCTTGTTGCAAGCACTGGGGGGAAATGTGGCGCTTTTGATTCATTATCAGTGTTAAAGTGAATATTTTTACAAAGAATCATATCACCGCGCTGCTTATCAATATTACAAATGAAGTTCATCTCCCAAATGTCTGAAGTACTTCAGCGTAACACAAACGTCTACTAGTACCATGCTGTCAGGCATCAGTACCGTACGTCCGCTTCTCTCCGGAGTAACGTGGACTGAGGTGGCGCCGGCGCTTGTTTCAAGTACCGGGGGGAATGTGGCGATTGTGTTTCTTCAAGTCCACGTACGTGCATATATGTAATTACCTCACCCATATCAATGCATCAGTATTTGGTATTACTAGCAAAGTTCATTTTTTGGAAGTAAATTTTTTGTTGAGCACAAGTGTTTACAGAGTACCATGCCGTCAGGCATCAGTACCATACGTCCACTTCTCTTCGGAGTAACGTGGACTGAGGTTGCGCCAGTGCTTGTTGCAAGCGCTGGGGGGAAATGTCGCGCTTTTGCTTCATTATAAGTGTTAAATTGAATATTTTTACAAATAATCATATCACCGCGCTGCTTATCAATATTACAAATGAAGTTGATCTCCCAAATGTGAGAGGTACTCCAGCGTAACACAAACGTCTACTAGTACCATGCCGTCAGGCATCAGTACCGTACGTCCGCTTCTCTCCGGAGTAACGTGGACTGAGGTGGCGCCGGCGCTTGTTTCAAGTACCGGGGGGAATGTGGCGATTGTGTTTCTTCAAGTCCACGTACGTGCATATATGTAATTACCCTACCCATATCAATGCATCAGTATTTGGTATTACTAGCAAAGCTCATTTTTTGGAAGTAAAAGATAGATCTTTCGCTGGGCACAAGTGTTTACAGAGTACCATGCCGTCAGGCATCAGTACCGTACGTCCGCTTCTCTCCGGAGTGACGTGGACTGAGGTTGCGCCAGTGCTTGTTGCAAGCGTTGGGGGGAAATGTAACTCATGTGCTTCTGATTTCGATAGTGTATGCTTATATTTACTACAAATCGTGTCTTTACGTCAGTCTCCGGGAATTCGTTTTTAGAAATTAAAAGTCACACACCGAATTAAATTGTCAAATTGTTCAAAGTAGATGAAAAACCTCACTTTCGATCGAAATGTAAAAGGATTTCTACAAAAACATCTTAGTCAGCAATAAGCATTTTCTTATCGACTAGAAAAAAAATTTCAAATGAAAAAGTGAAATTGATGGATTATGCATAATTTAATTTTAGGTTTAAGATCAGATATTTGTTCACTATATTATGCGGATTTTCGTAAGAGTATGAGCCGAAAAGCAAACCAGCAATATTACAAGAGGTTAAAAATTACAACAGAAATACAGACTACAGAGAATATATAAATATGAGTCGACCTAAAATGATAACATACAAATTTAGATAGATAATTTATATCAAATAACTTTAAAAGCGGACATACGATCACAAAATGCAGATAGAATAACATGTATGGTAAAATAATAGCAGCCTTGGATTGGAAGTAGAGTAATGAAGGTAAAACTACTTATATTTATTAACTGAGAAATCTCTCCAAGAACGACACTGACAGCACAATGCGGCCCAGGTGGATATAATACGATGCAATCGTGGATGGGCATTATGAATGCATATAGCTATCCTAGAAGACTCATAAATATCGAGATGATGTAGTAACATAATTGATCGCAAACAACCTACCATTGCAGAGTGACAAGCAGACATAAAAAATGATAATAAGAGAAATATTAGTAATACAACAAAATTAGCAGTTATACATAGGAAAAGTTTTATTAAATCATCAGCGGCGATGAATTATCGATAATAATAAATTAGGGAGGGCGAGTAGTTTGTCAGCGCACTCAAGGATCGGAACTCGCACAGGCGACAGTCATACGGTTAGAGTTACGGACGCTCGACATGGTATAGTTCAAAATTGTTTACACTTTCAACAGGCTTCACAGAAGAATATGACCGCCATTTTTCACAGGGATATACAAGATTTACGTGAATGAAAAGAAAAAAAATACTATCGATAAACGTGTTTTTGCTAGGTTGTTGGCGCTATAGTGCACTTTCGGCAATCCACCTGATTGAAAGTGAATTAATGAAGCTTCATTTCAGTTATATTTTACTAAAGCAGCACAGTTACGTTAAATTTGATTTTAATCGAACTTGAGTACTTTTAAACTGAATTTATATTCAGTTGCATACATAGCTTGTTTCTAATTAATTTCATTAAATTAGTGCTTGGAACGTCAACGTCATTAGGTTATACTTTGTATTGATAACAATCATCCTATAACAATCATGTATACTCCTTGTATATATTTTATTTTATAGAGATGTGCCTCATATGTGGTGGCGCCCAAGCCACCCACGCTTATATCGAGTGTGGGCATCGGCTTGCCTGTGCCGAATGTGCGAGAACATTGTGGAATATGCCGCGAGGGCGTCAATGTCCACTTTGCAGGGAAACCTCTGACAGACCACCGCAGCGGATATATTGAGTCGCGAACATACTTTTTCTTTTATTTTTGCCTGTACTTTTTATCCATTTACCAACGAAATGAGCAAAAAATAATAATATTTTATATATTTTTAATGATAAAAATGTTTAAGAATACAGTGTCTGTGTTTTATTGTCCCACTTTTTTATTCACCATATAAAATATGCAATTCATGATCATCAATATGCAATTTGGAACTTGATTGGGGTACAAATTTTTTTTTTCATCACTCTGTATGGCAAAGTACAATTTTACGTACGCAAGCTTACGTATAATCTGACTTTACGTACGTTTGTGATGAAAAATTTTGTTCGATACATGTATGAAAGTTGTTTTTCTACTCGAGAGATTGTCACCCTCGCTTCGCTCGGGCGACAAATCTCTCACTCGTGTAAAAAAAAAAAACCTTTCACACTTGTATCGAAATGTACTCTTTTTTTCATACATGAACGGAAAGGCTGATTTCGCTACGTGTTTTGGGGGAGCGAACAGCGATTTTGCCGACCGGTCGGTGGAAAATCTTTCCTCTCTAGGGAAGGTAGACTTTCTACCTGGGAATAAGTCTTTCCTCCAGTTTTCTCTGCCGTACCGACCAGTGTGGCTCGGTCGAAACGTCACAAAACCTAAAGTATAATCACCGTTCTGTCTGCGAAATTAGCCTCCGTTCGTGTATGAAAAAAAGACAGTGAGCATCACGGGAGCCAAACGTTTTCGCTCCCTCGGTGGAGTGCCTTCCATCGCCTTCGGTTCTGGTGCAAGAACTTTGTTTGCTCCCTAGATGCACAATATACTAATTTTATAAAAATAGTGGAATTTGATGATAATGATACGATGATGATGAATGCATAAATTAATAAGAATAAGCTTGAATTCTAAATTGGTGTTGAATTATTTAAGATTATAAAATAATGTTCATCAATCGAGATTTTTGTTATATTCATGACACAAAATATCACACGACTTTGGTACTTGATTTCGGAATATTTATATATTCAGCATTAAATTCTCGATTTAAGAATAGTTTTTCCTATCTATTGAATTGATTTTCATTGTTAGATCTGATACGGGCTGTTCAAAGTAAAGTATTTGCAAAAAAAAAATCACGGACACAATTGAAAAGGAATTAATGTAACGTTTTTAATAGGGTTGTAATGAATAAAAATCAGGAATATCGAAGAAACAGCACATATTTTTAATTCAGTTATGCTCTGAAAATGCGTTCGAAATATTATTTTTACCCGACTACGATAAAATAACCATATTCCATCCCTGCAACGCGGGCAAAAAAGTCTACTTTTTTGCCCGGAAAAATTATTTTCCTTTCCTCTGATCAAAAATTGATTACCTTTTGCACGCACTACAGTGATGGAAGATAGCCATTTTATCGGTCGGGTAAAAATAATTAAAGTATATGCCACATGGGAGGAGCGGATTTTTACCTCGTTCTCGTGCTGCCCTGACTTCGCTCGGGCGAAACCTAAAACTCGCGCTCGGCAAAAATCACGCGAGATTTTGGTCTTTCGAGATTATGGTCTTTCGAGATTGTGGTCTTTCGAGATTTGGAAATTCGAGAATTTCAACTTTCTATATCGATATTTTCTATATTATGCTAGTTAAAAGTACAATTTGTCGAAAAATACATTTTCGAATAAATGAGCGTTCAGACATGTTTGTTGTCGTTACCACACGTCATTCCAAGTAAGTGAACTTCGAGTAGAAAATTTCGAGTCCATTTTTCTACCGTGATTCTTAAATTCGCATATTTAAAATTCGAGTTATTGGTCCCTCTACTTGTTGGTCTTTCCGAATTGTGACCCCCACCCATTTCAATCAACTTTCCGGAGCTTTTAAACTTGTCGTATCAGGATGAAACGTACGCCATTCTCTAAGTCTACTCAAGGGCTTTTCAAAACACCCCTAGAAAAGACCCCTAGCATAATTTGCGGCAGAGTTATGGCTTTTTGAAATTTTGTGATATTGAGATTTTTGAAAAAGTGGGCATAAATATTGAAGAAACACGTTTTTCCTTCTTTCACCACATTTTTACGGTCCAGGTGATCGTAAATTTTCTTCTGATTACGAATTACTGTGAATTTTCCCCAGAAATCCAATAATTCGATGCGAAATGATGAAAAAACGGAAAATTGCACATTTTCATATCAATAATTTTTCAGAGCTTCACTAAAGACGCTGTCATTTTTTTTTCCGCTGTGATAGGGACTCGATTCAGTGCTCGTTCTTTTCCCAACCGTTTGAGCTTTAAAATGAAGCCGGGTTCATCGGGATTCGATGTTTTTTCGATTTTTTACAGATTTTCAAAGTCGGAACATCGATTTTTGCCAATTTTTCCATACATACCCCTTGGAATAAAATTCTTCAAATTTCAATCAACTTTCCGGAGCACTTAAACTTGTCGTATCAGGATGAAACGTACGCCATTCTCTAAGTCTACTCAAGGGCTTTTCAAAACACCCCTAGAAAAGACCCCTAGCATAATTTGCGGCAGAGTTATGGCTTTTTGAAATTGTGTGATATTGAGATTTTTGAAAAAGTGGGCATAAATATTGAAGAAACACGTTTTTCCTTCTTTCACCACATTTTTACGGTCCAGGTGATCGTAAATTTTCATCTGATTACGAATTACTGTGAATTTTTCCCTGAAATCCAATAATTCGATACGAAATGATGAAAAAACGGAAAATTGCACATTTTGTTATCGATAATTTTTCAGAGCTTCACTAAAGACGCTGTCATTTTTTTTTCCGCTGTGATAGGGACTCGATTCAGTGCTCGTTCTTTTCCCAACCGTTTGAGCTTTAAAATGAAGCTGGGTTCATCGGGATTCGATGTTTTTTCGATTTTTTACAGATTTTCAAAGTCGGAACATCGATTTTTGCCAATTTTTCCATACATACCCCTTGGAATAAAATTCTTCAAATTTCAATCAACTTTCCGGAGCACTTAAACTTGTCGTATCAGGATGAAACGTACGCCATTCTCTAAGTCTACTCAAGGGCTTTTCAAAACACCCCTAGAAAAGACCCCTAGCATAATTTGCGGCAGAGTTATGGCTTTTTGAAATTGTGTGATATTGAGATTTTTGAAAAAGTGGGCATAAATATTGAAGAAACACGTTTTTCCTTCTTTCACCACATTTTTACGGTCCAGGTGATCGTAAATTTTCTTCTGATTACGAATTACTGTGAATTTTCCCCAGAAATCCAATAATTCGATGCGAAATGATGAAAAAACGGAAAATTGCACATTTTCATATCGATAATTTTTCAGAGCTTCACTAAAGACGCTGTCATTTTTTTTTCCGCTGTGATAGGGACTCGATTCAGTGCTCGTTCTTTTCCCAACCGTTTGAGCTTTAAAATGAAGCTGGGTTCATCGGGATTCGATGTTTTTTCGATTTTTTACAGATTTTCAAAGTCGGAACATCGATTTTTGCCAATTTTTCCATACATACCCCTTGGAATAAAATTCTTCAAATTTCAATCAACTTTCCGGAGCACTTAAACTTGTCGTATCAGGATGAAACGTACGCCATTCTCTAAGTCTACTCAAGGGCTTTTTAAAACACCCCTAGAAAAGACCCCTAGCATAATTTGCGGCAGAGTTATGGCTTTTTGAAATTTTGTGATATTGAGATTTTTGAAAAAGTGGGCATAAATATTGAAGAAACACGTTTTTCCTTCTTTCACCACATTTTTACGGTCCAGGTGATCGTAAATTTTCTTCTGATTACGAATTACTGTGAATTTTCCCCAGAAATCCAATAATTCGATGCGAAATGATGAAAAAACGGAAAATTGCACATTTTCATATCAATAATTTTTCAGAGCTTCACTAAAGACGCTGTCATTTTTTTTTCCGCTGTGATAGGGACTCGATTCAGTGCTCGTTCTTTTCCCAACCGTTTGAGCTTTAAAATGAAGCCGGGTTCATCGGGATTCGATGTTTTTTCGATTTTTTACAGATTTTCAAAGTCGGAACATCGATTTTTGCCAATTTTTCCATACATACCCCTTGGAATAAAATTCTTCAAATTTCAATCAACTTTCCGGAGCACTTAAACTTGTCGTATCAGGATGAAACGTACGCCATTCTCTAAGTCTACTCAAGGGCTTTTCAAAACACCCCTAGAAAAGACCCCTAGCATAATTTGCGGCAGAGTTATGGCTTTTTGAAATTGTGTGATATTGAGATTTTTGAAAAAGTGGGCATAAATATTGAAGAAACACGTTTTTCCTTCTTTCACCACATTTTTACGGTCCAGGTGATCGTAAATTTTCTTCTGATTACGAATTACTGTGAATTTTCCCCAGAAATCCAATAATTCGATGCGAAATGATGAAAAAACGGAAAATTGCACATTTTCATATCGATAATTTTTCAGAGCTTCACTAAAGACGCTGTCATTTTTTTTTCCGCTGTGATAGGGACTCGATTCAGTGCTCGTTCTTTTCCCAACCGTTTGAGCTTTACAATGGAGCTGGGTTCATCGGGATTCGATGTTTTTTCGATTTTTTACAGATTTTCAAAGTCGGAACATCGATTTTTGCCAATTTTTCCATACATACCCCTTGGAATAAAATTCTTCAAATTTCAATCAACTTTCCGGAGCACTTAAACTTGTCGTATCAGGATGAAACGTACGCCATTCTCTAAGTCTACTCAAGGGCTTTTTAAAACACCCCTAGAAAAGACCCCTAGCATAATTTGCGGCAGAGTTATGGCTTTTTGAAATTTTGTGATATTGAGATTTTTGAAAAAGTGGGCATAAATATTGAAGAAACACGTTTTTCCTTCTTTCACCACATTTTTACGGTCCAGGTGATCGTACATTTTCTTCTGATTACGAATTACTGTGAATTTTTCCCTGAAATCCAATAATTCGATACGAAATGATGAAAAAACGGAAAATTGCACATTTTGTTATCGATAATTTTTCAGAGCTTCACTAAAGACGCTGTCATTTTTTTTTCCGCTGTGATAGGGACTCGATTCAGTGCTCGTTCTTTTCCCAACCGTTTGAGCTTTAAAATGAAGCTGGGTTCATCGGGATTCGATGTTTTTTCGATTTTTTACAGATTTTCAAAGTCGGAACATCGATTTTTGCCAATTTTTCCATACATACCCCTTGGAATAAAATTCTTCAAATTTCAATCAACTTTCCGGAGCTTTTAAACTTGTCGTATCAGGATGAAACGTACGCCATTCTCTAAGTCTACTCAAGGGCTTTTCAAAACACCCCTAGAAAAGACCCCTAGCATAATTTGCGGCAGAGTTATGGCTTTTTGAAATTTTGTGATATTGAGATTTTTGAAAAAGTGGGCATAAATATTGAAGAAACACGTTTTTCCTTCTTTCACCACATTTTTACGGTCCAGGTGATCGTAAATTTTCTTCTGATTACGAATTACTGTGAATTTTCCCCAGAAATCCAATAATTCGATGCGAAATGATGAAAAAACGGAAAATTGCACATTTTCATATCAATAATTTTTCAGAGCTTCACTAAAGACGCTGTCATTTTTTTTTCCGCTGTGATAGGGACTCGATTCAGTGCTCGTTCTTTTCCCAACCGTTTGAGCTTTAAAATGAAGCCGGGTTCATCGGGATTCGATGTTTTTTCGATTTTTTACAGATTTTCAAAGTCGGAACATCGATTTTTGCCAATTTTTCCATACATACCCCTTGGAATAAAATTCTTCAAATTTCAATCAACTTTCCGGAGCACTTAAACTTGTCGTATCAGGATGAAACGTACGCCATTCTCTAAGTCTACTCAAGGGCTTTTCAAAACACCCCTAGAAAAGACCCCTAGCATAATTTGCGGCAGAGTTATGGCTTTTTGAAATTGTGTGATATTGAGATTTTTGAAAAAGTGGGCATAAATATTGAAGAAACACGTTTTTCCTTCTTTCACCACATTTTTACGGTCCAGGTGATCGTAAATTTTCATCTGATTACGAATTACTGTGAATTTTTCCCTGAAATCCAATAATTCGATACGAAATGATGAAAAAACGGAAAATTGCACATTTTGTTATCGATAATTTTTCAGAGCTTCACTAAAGACGCTGTCATTTTTTTTTCCGCTGTGATAGGGACTCGATTCAGTGCTCGTTCTTTTCCCAACCGTTTGAGCTTTAAAATGAAGCTGGGTTCATCGGGATTCGATGTTTTTTCGATTTTTTACAGATTTTCAAAGTCGGAACATCGATTTTTGCCAATTTTTCCATACATACCCCTTGGAATAAAATTCTTCAAATTTCAATCAACTTTCCGGAGCACTTAAACTTGTCGTATCAGGATGAAACGTACGCCATTCTCTAAGTCTACTCAAGGGCTTTTCAAAACACCCCTAGAAAAGACCCCTAGCATAATTTGCGGCAGAGTTATGGCTTTTTGAAATTGTGTGATATTGAGATTTTTGAAAAAGTGGGCATAAATATTGAAGAAACACGTTTTTCCTTCTTTCACCACATTTTTACGGTCCAGGTGATCGTAAATTTTCTTCTGATTACGAATTACTGTGAATTTTCCCCAGAAATCCAATAATTCGATGCGAAATGATGAAAAAACGGAAAATTGCACATTTTCATATCGATAATTTTTCAGAGCTTCACTAAAGACGCTGTCATTTTTTTTTCCGCTGTGATAGGGACTCGATTCAGTGCTCGTTCTTTTCCCAACCGTTTGAGCTTTAAAATGAAGCTGGGTTCATCGGGATTCGATGTTTTTTCGATTTTTTACAGATTTTCAAAGTCGGAACATCGATTTTTGCCAATTTTTCCATACATACCCCTTGGAATAAAATTCTTCAAATTTCAATCAACTTTCCGGAGCACTTAAACTTGTCGTATCAGGATGAAACGTACGCCATTCTCTAAGTCTACTCAAGGGCTTTTTAAAACACCCCTAGAAAAGACCCCTAGCATAATTTGCGGCAGAGTTATGGCTTTTTGAAATTTTGTGATATTGAGATTTTTGAAAAAGTGGGCATAAATATTGAAGAAACACGTTTTTCCTTCTTTCACCACATTTTTACGGTCCAGGTGATCGTAAATTTTCTTCTGATTACGAATTACTGTGAATTTTCCCCAGAAATCCAATAATTCGATGCGAAATGATGAAAAAACGGAAAATTGCACATTTTCATATCAATAATTTTTCAGAGCTTCACTAAAGACGCTGTCATTTTTTTTTCCGCTGTGATAGGGACTCGATTCAGTGCTCGTTCTTTTCCCAACCGTTTGAGCTTTAAAATGAAGCCGGGTTCATCGGGATTCGATGTTTTTTCGATTTTTTACAGATTTTCAAAGTCGGAACATCGATTTTTGCCAATTTTTCCATACATACCCCTTGGAATAAAATTCTTCAAATTTCAATCAACTTTCCGGAGCACTTAAACTTGTCGTATCAGGATGAAACGTACGCCATTCTCTAAGTCTACTCAAGGGCTTTTCAAAACACCCCTAGAAAAGACCCCTAGCATAATTTGCGGCAGAGTTATGGCTTTTTGAAATTGTGTGATATTGAGATTTTTGAAAAAGTGGGCATAAATATTGAAGAAACACGTTTTTCCTTCTTTCACCACATTTTTACGGTCCAGGTGATCGTAAATTTTCATCTGATTACGAATTACTGTGAATTTTTCCCTGAAATCCAATAATTCGATACGAAATGATGAAAAAACGGAAAATTGCACATTTTGTTATCGATAATTTTTCAGAGCTTCACTAAAGACGCTGTCATTTTTTTTTCCGCTGTGATAGGGACTCGATTCAGTGCTCGTTCTTTTCCCAACCGTTTGAGCTTTAAAATGAAGCTGGGTTCATCGGGATTCGATGTTTTTTCGATTTTTTACAGATTTTCAAAGTCGGAACATCGATTTTTGCCAATTTTTCCATACATACCCCTTGGAATAAAATTCTTCAAATTTCAATCAACTTTCCGGAGCACTTAAACTTGTCGTATCAGGATGAAACGTACGCCATTCTCTAAGTCTACTCAAGGGCTTTTCAAAACACCCCTAGAAAAGACCCCTAGCATAATTTGCGGCAGAGTTATGGCTTTTTGAAATTGTGTGATATTGAGATTTTTGAAAAAGTGGGCATAAATATTGAAGAAACACGTTTTTCCTTCTTTCACCACATTTTTACGGTCCAGGTGATCGTAAATTTTCTTCTGATTACGAATTACTGTGAATTTTCCCCAGAAATCCAATAATTCGATGCGAAATGATGAAAAAACGGAAAATTGCACATTTTCATATCGATAATTTTTCAGAGCTTCACTAAAGACGCTGTCATTTTTTTTTCCGCTGTGATAGGGACTCGATTCAGTGCTCGTTCTTTTCCCAACCGTTTGAGCTTTAAAATGAAGCTGGGTTCATCGGGATTCGATGTTTTTTCGATTTTTTACAGATTTTCAAAGTCGGAACATCGATTTTTGCCAATTTTTCCATACATACCCCTTGGAATAAAATTCTTCAAATTTCAATCAACTTTCCGGAGCACTTAAACTTGTCGTATCAGGATGAAACGTACGCCATTCTCTAAGTCTACTCAAGGGCTTTTTAAAACACCCCTAGAAAAGACCCCTAGCATAATTTGCGGCAGAGTTATGGCTTTTTGAAATTTTGTGATATTGAGATTTTTGAAAAAGTGGGCATAAATATTGAAGAAACACGTTTTTCCTTCTTTCACCACATTTTTACGGTCCAGGTGATCGTAAATTTTCTTCTGATTACGAATTACTGTGAATTTTCCCCAGAAATCCAATAATTCGATGCGAAATGATGAAAAAACGGAAAATTGCACATTTTCATATCAATAATTTTTCAGAGCTTCACTAAAGACGCTGTCATTTTTTTTTCCGCTGTGATAGGGACTCGATTCAGTGCTCGTTCTTTTCCCAACCGTTTGAGCTTTAAAATGAAGCCGGGTTCATCGGGATTCGATGTTTTTTCGATTTTTTACAGATTTTCAAAGTCGGAACATCGATTTTTGCCAATTTTTCCATACATACCCCTTGGAATAAAATTCTTCAAATTTCAATCAACTTTCCGGAGCACTTAAACTTGTCGTATCAGGATGAAACGTACGCCATTCTCTAAGTCTACTCAAGGGCTTTTCAAAACACCCCTAGAAAAGACCCCTAGCATAATTTGCGGCAGAGTTATGGCTTTTTGAAATTGTGTGATATTGAGATTTTTGAAAAAGTGGGCATAAATATTGAAGAAACACGTTTTTCCTTCTTTCACCACATTTTTACGGTCCAGGTGATCGTAAATTTTCATCTGATTACGAATTACTGTGAATTTTTCCCTGAAATCCAATAATTCGATACGAAATGATGAAAAAACGGAAAATTGCACATTTTGTTATCGATAATTTTTCAGAGCTTCACTAAAGACGCTGTCATTTTTTTTTCCGCTGTGATAGGGACTCGATTCAGTGCTCGTTCTTTTCCCAACCGTTTGAGCTTTAAAATGAAGCTGGGTTCATCGGGATTCGATGTTTTTTCGATTTTTTACAGATTTTCAAAGTCGGAACATCGATTTTTGCCAATTTTTCCATACATACCCCTTGGAATAAAATTCTTCAAATTTCAATCAACTTTCCGGAGCACTTAAACTTGTCGTATCAGGATGAAACGTACGCCATTCTCTAAGTCTACTCAAGGGCTTTTCAAAACACCCCTAGAAAAGACCCCTAGCATAATTTGCGGCAGAGTTATGGCTTTTTGAAATTGTGTGATATTGAGATTTTTGAAAAAGTGGGCATAAATATTGAAGAAACACGTTTTTCCTTCTTTCACCACATTTTTACGGTCCAGGTGATCGTAAATTTTCTTCTGATTACGAATTACTGTGAATTTTCCCCAGAAATCCAATAATTCGATGCGAAATGATGAAAAAACGGAAAATTGCACATTTTCATATCGATAATTTTTCAGAGCTTCACTAAAGACGCTGTCATTTTTTTTTCCGCTGTGATAGGGACTCGATTCAGTGCTCGTTCTTTTCCCAACCGTTTGAGCTTTAAAATGAAGCTGGGTTCATCGGGATTCGATGTTTTTTCGATTTTTTACAGATTTTCAAAGTCGGAACATCGATTTTTGCCAATTTTTCCATACATACCCCTTGGAATAAAATTCTTCAAATTTCAATCAACTTTCCGGAGCACTTAAACTTGTCGTATCAGGATGAAACGTACGCCATTCTCTAAGTCTACTCAAGGGCTTTTTAAAACACCCCTAGAAAAGACCCCTAGCATAATTTGCGGCAGAGTTATGGCTTTTTGAAATTTTGTGATATTGAGATTTTTGAAAAAGTGGGCATAAATATTGAAGAAACACGTTTTTCCTTCTTTCACCACATTTTTACGGTCCAGGTGATCGTAAATTTTCTTCTGATTACGAATTACTGTGAATTTTCCCCAGAAATCCAATAATTCGATGCGAAATGATGAAAAAACGGAAAATTGCACATTTTCATATCAATAATTTTTCAGAGCTTCACTAAAGACGCTGTCATTTTTTTTTCCGCTGTGATAGGGACTCGATTCAGTGCTCGTTCTTTTCCCAACCGTTTGAGCTTTAAAATGAAGCCGGGTTCATCGGGATTCGATGTTTTTTCGATTTTTTACAGATTTTCAAAGTCGGAACATCGATTTTTGCCAATTTTTCCATACATACCCCTTGGAATAAAATTCTTCAAATTTCAATCAACTTTCCGGAGCACTTAAACTTGTCGTATCAGGATGAAACGTACGCCATTCTCTAAGTCTACTCAAGGGCTTTTCAAAACACCCCTAGAAAAGACCCCTAGCATAATTTGCGGCAGAGTTATGGCTTTTTGAAATTGTGTGATATTGAGATTTTTGAAAAAGTGGGCATAAATATTGAAGAAACACGTTTTTCCTTCTTTCACCACATTTTTACGGTCCAGGTGATCGTAAATTTTCATCTGATTACGAATTACTGTGAATTTTTCCCTGAAATCCAATAATTCGATACGAAATGATGAAAAAACGGAAAATTGCACATTTTGTTATCGATAATTTTTCAGAGCTTCACTAAAGACGCTGTCATTTTTTTTTCCGCTGTGATAGGGACTCGATTCAGTGCTCGTTCTTTTCCCAACCGTTTGAGCTTTAAAATGAAGCTGGGTTCATCGGGATTCGATGTTTTTTCGATTTTTTACAGATTTTCAAAGTCGGAACATCGATTTTTGCCAATTTTTCCATACATACCCCTTGGAATAAAATTCTTCAAATTTCAATCAACTTTCCGGAGCACTTAAACTTGTCGTATCAGGATGAAACGTACGCCATTCTCTAAGTCTACTCAAGGGCTTTTCAAAACACCCCTAGAAAAGACCCCTAGCATAATTTGCGGCAGAGTTATGGCTTTTTGAAATTGTGTGATATTGAGATTTTTGAAAAAGTGGGCATAAATATTGAAGAAACACGTTTTTCCTTCTTTCACCACATTTTTACGGTCCAGGTGATCGTAAATTTTCTTCTGATTACGAATTACTGTGAATTTTCCCCAGAAATCCAATAATTCGATGCGAAATGATGAAAAAACGGAAAATTGCACATTTTCATATCGATAATTTTTCAGAGCTTCACTAAAGACGCTGTCATTTTTTTTTCCGCTGTGATAGGGACTCGATTCAGTGCTCGTTCTTTTCCCAACCGTTTGAGCTTTAAAATGAAGCTGGGTTCATCGGGATTCGATGTTTTTTCGATTTTTTACAGATTTTCAAAGTCGGAACATCGATTTTTGCCAATTTTTCCATACATACCCCTTGGAATAAAATTCTTCAAATTTCAATCAACTTTCCGGAGCACTTAAACTTGTCGTATCAGGATGAAACGTACGCCATTCTCTAAGTCTACTCAAGGGCTTTTTAAAACACCCCTAGAAAAGACCCCTAGCATAATTTGCGGCAGAGTTATGGCTTTTTGAAATTTTGTGATATTGAGATTTTTGAAAAAGTGGGCATAAATATTGAAGAAACACGTTTTTCCTTCTTTCACCACATTTTTACGGTCCAGGTGATCGTAAATTTTCTTCTGATTACGAATTACTGTGAATTTTCCCCAGAAATCCAATAATTCGATGCGAAATGATGAAAAAACGGAAAATTGCACATTTTCATATCAATAATTTTTCAGAGCTTCACTAAAGACGCTGTCATTTTTTTTTCCGCTGTGATAGGGACTCGATTCAGTGCTCGTTCTTTTCCCAACCGTTTGAGCTTTAAAATGAAGCCGGGTTCATCGGGATTCGATGTTTTTTCGATTTTTTACAGATTTTCAAAGTCGGAACATCGATTTTTGCCAATTTTTCCATACATACCCCTTGGAATAAAATTCTTCAAATTTCAATCAACTTTCCGGAGCACTTAAACTTGTCGTATCAGGATGAAACGTACGCCATTCTCTAAGTCTACTCAAGGGCTTTTCAAAACACCCCTAGAAAAGACCCCTAGCATAATTTGCGGCAGAGTTATGGCTTTTTGAAATTGTGTGATATTGAGATTTTTGAAAAAGTGGGCATAAATATTGAAGAAACACGTTTTTCCTTCTTTCACCACATTTTTACGGTCCAGGTGATCGTAAATTTTCTTCTGATTACGAATTACTGTGAATTTTCCCCAGAAATCCAATAATTCGATGCGAAATGATGAAAAAACGGAAAATTGCACATTTTCATATCGATAATTTTTCAGAGCTTCACTAAAGACGCTGTCATTTTTTTTTCCGCTGTGATAGGGACTCGATTCAGTGCTCGTTCTTTTCCCAACCGTTTGAGCTTTACAATGGAGCTGGGTTCATCGGGATTCGATGTTTTTTCGATTTTTTACAGATTTTCAAAGTCGGAACATCGATTTTTGCCAATTTTTCCATACATACCCCTTGGAATAAAATTCTTCAAATTTCAATCAACTTTCCGGAGCACTTAAACTTGTCGTATCAGGATGAAACGTACGCCATTCTCTAAGTCTACTCAAGGGCTTTTTAAAACACCCCTAGAAAAGACCCCTAGCATAATTTGCGGCAGAGTTATGGCTTTTTGAAATTTTGTGATATTGAGATTTTTGAAAAAGTGGGCATAAATATTGAAGAAACACGTTTTTCCTTCTTTCACCACATTTTTACGGTCCAGGTGATCGTACATTTTCTTCTGATTACGAATTACTGTGAATTTTCCCCAGAAATCCAATAATTCGATGCGAAATGTTGAAAAAACGGAAAATTGCACATTTTCATATCGATAATTTTTCAGAGCTTCACTAAAGACGCTGTCATTTTTTTTTCCGCTGTGATAGGGACTCGATTCAGTGCTCGTTCTTTTCCCAACCGTTTGAGCTTTAAAATGAAGCTGGGTTCATCGGGATTCGATGTTTTTTCGATTTTTTACAGATTTTCAAAGTCGGAACATCGATTTTTGCCAATTTTTCCATACATACCCCTTGGAATAAAATTCTTCAAATTTCAATCAACTTTCCGGAGCACTTAAACTTGTCGTATCAGGATGAAACGTACGCCATTCTCTAAGTCTACTCAAGGGCTTTTCAAAACACCCCTAGAAAAGACCCCTAGCATAATTTGCGGCAGAGTTATGGCTTTTTGAAATTTTGTGATATTGAGATTTTTGAAAAAGTGGGCATAAATATTGAAGAAACACGTTTTTCCTTCTTTCACCACATTTTTACGGTCCAGGTGATCGTAAATTTTCTTCTGATTACGAATTACTGTGAATTTTCCCCAGAAATCCAATAATTCGATGCGAAATGATGAAAAAACGGAAAATTGCACATTTTCATATCAATAATTTTTCAGAGCTTCACTAAAGACGCTGTCATTTTTTTTTCCGCTGTGATAGGGACTCGATTCAGTGCTCGTTCTTTTCCCAACCGTTTGAGCTTTAAAATGAAGCTGGGTTCATCGGGATTCGATGTTTTTTCGATTTTTTACAGATTTTCAAAGTCGGAACATCGATTTTTGCCAATTTTTCCATACATACCCCTTGGAATAAAATTCTTCAAATTTCAATCAACTTTCCGGAGCACTTAAACTTGTCGTATCAGGATGAAACGTACGCCATTCTCTAAGTCTACTCAAGGGCTTTTCAAAACACCCCTAGAAAAGACCCCTAGCATAATTTGCGGCAGAGTTATGGCTTTTTGAAATTTTGTGATATTGAGATTTTTGAAAAAGTGGGCATAAATATTGAAGAAACACGTTTTTCCTTCTTTCACCACATTTTTACGGTCCAGGTGATCGTAAATTTTCTTCTGATTACGAATTACTGTGAATTTTCCCCAGAAATCCAATAATTCGATGCGAAATGATGAAAAAACGGAAAATTGCACATTTTCATATCAATAATTTTTCAGAGCTTCACTAAAGACGCTGTCATTTTTTTTTCCGCTGTGATAGGGACTCGATTCAGTGCTCGTTCTTTTCCCAACCGTTTGAGCTTTAAAATGAAGCCGGGTTCATCGGGATTCGATGTTTTTTCGATTTTTTACAGATTTTCAAAGTCGGAACATCGATTTTTGCCAATTTTTCCATACATACCCCTTGGAATAAAATTCTTCAAATTTCAATCAACTTTCCGGAGCACTTAAACTTGTCGTATCAGGATGAAACGTACGCCATTCTCTAAGTCTACTCAAGGGCTTTTCAAAACACCCCTAGAAAAGACCCCTAGCATAATTTGCGGCAGAGTTATGGCTTTTTGAAATTGTGTGATATTGAGATTTTTGAAAAAGTGGGCATAAATATTGAAGAAACACGTTTTTCCTTCTTTCACCACATTTTTACGGTCCAGGTGATCGTAAATTTTCATCTGATTACGAATTACTGTGAATTTTTCCCTGAAATCCAATAATTCGATACGAAATGATGAAAAAACGGAAAATTGCACATTTTGTTATCGATAATTTTTCAGAGCTTCACTAAAGACGCTGTCATTTTTTTTTCCGCTGTGATAGGGACTCGATTCAGTGCTCGTTCTTTTCCCAACCGTTTGAGCTTTAAAATGAAGCTGGGTTCATCGGGATTCGATGTTTTTTCGATTTTTTACAGATTTTCAAAGTCGGAACATCGATTTTTGCCAATTTTTCCATACATACCCCTTGGAATAAAATTCTTCAAATTTCAATCAACTTTCCGGAGCACTTAAACTTGTCGTATCAGGATGAAACGTACGCCATTCTCTAAGTCTACTCAAGGGCTTTTCAAAACACCCCTAGAAAAGACCCCTAGCATAATTTGCGGCAGAGTTATGGCTTTTTGAAATTGTGTGATATTGAGATTTTTGAAAAAGTGGGCATAAATATTGAAGAAACACGTTTTTCCTTCTTTCACCACATTTTTACGGTCCAGGTGATCGTAAATTTTCTTCTGATTACGAATTACTGTGAATTTTTCCCAGAAATCCAATAATTCGATGCGAAATGATGAAAAAACGGAAAATTGCACATTTTCATATCGATAATTTTTCAGAGCTTCACTAAAGACGCTGTCATTTTTTTTTCCGCTGTGATAGGGACTCGATTCAGTGCTCGTTCTTTTCCCAACCGTTTGAGCTTTACAATGAAGCTGGGTTCATCGGGATTCGATGTTTTTTCGATTTTTTACAGATTTTCAAAGTCGGAACATCGATTTTTGCCAATTTTTCCATACATACCCCTTGGAATAAAATTCTTCAAATTTCAATCAACTTTCCGGAGCACTTAAACTTGTCGTATCAGGATGAAACGTACGCCATTCTCTAAGTCTACTCAAGGGCTTTTCAAAACACCCCTAGAAAAGACCCCTAGCATAATTTGCGGCAGAGTTATGGCTTTTTGAAATTGTGTGATATTGAGATTTTTGAAAAAGTGGGCATAAATATTGAAGAAACACGTTTTTCCTTCTTTCACCACATTTTTACGGTCCAGGTGATCGTAAATTTTCTTCTGATTACGAATTACTGTGAATTTTCCCCAGAAATCCAATAATTCGATGCGAAATGATGAAAAAACGGAAAATTGCACATTTTCATATCGATAATTTTTCAGAGCTTCACTAAAGACGCTGTCATTTTTTTTTCCGCTGTGATAGGGACTCGATTCAGTGCTCGTTCTTTTCCCAACCGTTTGAGCTTTACAATGGAGCTGGGTTCATCGGGATTCGATGTTTTTTCGATTTTTTACAGATTTTCAAAGTCGGAACATCGATTTTTGCCAATTTTTCCATACATACCCCTTGGAATAAAATTCTTCAAATTTCAATCAACTTTCCGGAGCACTTAAACTTGTCGTATCAGGATGAAACGTACGCCATTCTCTAAGTCTACTCAAGGGCTTTTTAAAACACCCCTAGAAAAGACCCCTAGCATAATTTGCGGCAGAGTTATGGCTTTTTGAAATTTTGTGATATTGAGATTTTTGAAAAAGTGGGCATAAATATTGAAGAAACACGTTTTTCCTTCTTTCACCACATTTTTACGGTCCAGGTGATCGTACATTTTCTTCTGATTACGAATTACTGTGAATTTTTCCCTGAAATCCAATAATTCGATACGAAATGATGAAAAAACGGAAAATTGCACATTTTGTTATCGATAATTTTTCAGAGCTTCACTAAAGACGCTGTCATTTTTTTTTCCGCTGTGATAGGGACTCGATTCAGTGCTCGTTCTTTTCCCAACCGTTTGAGCTTTAAAATGAAGCTGGGTTCATCGGGATTCGATGTTTTTTCGATTTTTTACAGATTTTCAAAGTCGGAACATCGATTTTTGCCAATTTTTCCATACATACCCCTTGGAATAAAATTCTTCAAATTTCAATCAACTTTCCGGAGCTTTTAAACTTGTCGTATCAGGATGAAACGTACGCCATTCTCTAAGTCTACTCAAGGGCTTTTCAAAACACCCCTAGAAAAGACCCCTAGCATAATTTGCGGCAGAGTTATGGCTTTTTGAAATTTTGTGATATTGAGATTTTTGAAAAAGTGGGCATAAATATTGAAGAAACACGTTTTTCCTTCTTTCACCACATTTTTACGGTCCAGGTGATCGTAAATTTTCTTCTGATTACGAATTACTGTGAATTTTCCCCAGAAATCCAATAATTCGATGCGAAATGATGAAAAAACGGAAAATTGCACATTTTCATATCAATAATTTTTCAGAGCTTCACTAAAGACGCTGTCATTTTTTTTTCCGCTGTGATAGGGACTCGATTCAGTGCTCGTTCTTTTCCCAACCGTTTGAGCTTTAAAATGAAGCCGGGTTCATCGGGATTCGATGTTTTTTCGATTTTTTACAGATTTTCAAAGTCGGAACATCGATTTTTGCCAATTTTTCCATACATACCCCTTGGAATAAAATTCTTCAAATTTCAATCAACTTTCCGGAGCACTTAAACTTGTCGTATCAGGATGAAACGTACGCCATTCTCTAAGTCTACTCAAGGGCTTTTCAAAACACCCCTAGAAAAGACCCCTAGCATAATTTGCGGCAGAGTTATGGCTTTTTGAAATTGTGTGATATTGAGATTTTTGAAAAAGTGGGCATAAATATTGAAGAAACACGTTTTTCCTTCTTTCACCACATTTTTACGGTCCAGGTGATCGTAAATTTTCATCTGATTACGAATTACTGTGAATTTTTCCCTGAAATCCAATAATTCGATACGAAATGATGAAAAAACGGAAAATTGCACATTTTGTTATCGATAATTTTTCAGAGCTTCACTAAAGACGCTGTCATTTTTTTTTCCGCTGTGATAGGGACTCGATTCAGTGCTCGTTCTTTTCCCAACCGTTTGAGCTTTAAAATGAAGCTGGGTTCATCGGGATTCGATGTTTTTTCGATTTTTTACAGATTTTCAAAGTCGGAACATCGATTTTTGCCAATTTTTCCATACATACCCCTTGGAATAAAATTCTTCAAATTTCAATCAACTTTCCGGAGCACTTAAACTTGTCGTATCAGGATGAAACGTACGCCATTCTCTAAGTCTACTCAAGGGCTTTTCAAAACACCCCTAGAAAAGACCCCTAGCATAATTTGCGGCAGAGTTATGGCTTTTTGAAATTGTGTGATATTGAGATTTTTGAAAAAGTGGGCATAAATATTGAAGAAACACGTTTTTCCTTCTTTCACCACATTTTTACGGTCCAGGTGATCGTAAATTTTCTTCTGATTACGAATTACTGTGAATTTTCCCCAGAAATCCAATAATTCGATGCGAAATGATGAAAAAACGGAAAATTGCACATTTTCATATCGATAATTTTTCAGAGCTTCACTAAAGACGCTGTCATTTTTTTTTCCGCTGTGATAGGGACTCGATTCAGTGCTCGTTCTTTTCCCAACCGTTTGAGCTTTAAAATGAAGCTGGGTTCATCGGGATTCGATGTTTTTTCGATTTTTTACAGATTTTCAAAGTCGGAACATCGATTTTTGCCAATTTTTCCATACATACCCCTTGGAATAAAATTCTTCAAATTTCAATCAACTTTCCGGAGCACTTAAACTTGTCGTATCAGGATGAAACGTACGCCATTCTCTAAGTCTACTCAAGGGCTTTTTAAAACACCCCTAGAAAAGACCCCTAGCATAATTTGCGGCAGAGTTATGGCTTTTTGAAATTTTGTGATATTGAGATTTTTGAAAAAGTGGGCATAAATATTGAAGAAACACGTTTTTCCTTCTTTCACCACATTTTTACGGTCCAGGTGATCGTAAATTTTCTTCTGATTACGAATTACTGTGAATTTTCCCCAGAAATCCAATAATTCGATGCGAAATGATGAAAAAACGGAAAATTGCACATTTTCATATCAATAATTTTTCAGAGCTTCACTAAAGACGCTGTCATTTTTTTTTCCGCTGTGATAGGGACTCGATTCAGTGCTCGTTCTTTTCCCAACCGTTTGAGCTTTAAAATGAAGCCGGGTTCATCGGGATTCGATGTTTTTTCGATTTTTTACAGATTTTCAAAGTCGGAACATCGATTTTTGCCAATTTTTCCATACATACCCCTTGGAATAAAATTCTTCAAATTTCAATCAACTTTCCGGAGCACTTAAACTTGTCGTATCAGGATGAAACGTACGCCATTCTCTAAGTCTACTCAAGGGCTTTTCAAAACACCCCTAGAAAAGACCCCTAGCATAATTTGCGGCAGAGTTATGGCTTTTTGAAATTGTGTGATATTGAGATTTTTGAAAAAGTGGGCATAAATATTGAAGAAACACGTTTTTCCTTCTTTCACCACATTTTTACGGTCCAGGTGATCGTAAATTTTCATCTGATTACGAATTACTGTGAATTTTTCCCTGAAATCCAATAATTCGATACGAAATGATGAAAAAACGGAAAATTGCACATTTTGTTATCGATAATTTTTCAGAGCTTCACTAAAGACGCTGTCATTTTTTTTTCCGCTGTGATAGGGACTCGATTCAGTGCTCGTTCTTTTCCCAACCGTTTGAGCTTTAAAATGAAGCTGGGTTCATCGGGATTCGATGTTTTTTCGATTTTTTACAGATTTTCAAAGTCGGAACATCGATTTTTGCCAATTTTTCCATACATACCCCTTGGAATAAAATTCTTCAAATTTCAATCAACTTTCCGGAGCACTTAAACTTGTCGTATCAGGATGAAACGTACGCCATTCTCTAAGTCTACTCAAGGGCTTTTCAAAACACCCCTAGAAAAGACCCCTAGCATAATTTGCGGCAGAGTTATGGCTTTTTGAAATTGTGTGATATTGAGATTTTTGAAAAAGTGGGCATAAATATTGAAGAAACACGTTTTTCCTTCTTTCACCACATTTTTACGGTCCAGGTGATCGTAAATTTTCTTCTGATTACGAATTACTGTGAATTTTCCCCAGAAATCCAATAATTCGATGCGAAATGATGAAAAAACGGAAAATTGCACATTTTCATATCGATAATTTTTCAGAGCTTCACTAAAGACGCTGTCATTTTTTTTTCCGCTGTGATAGGGACTCGATTCAGTGCTCGTTCTTTTCCCAACCGTTTGAGCTTTAAAATGAAGCTGGGTTCATCGGGATTCGATGTTTTTTCGATTTTTTACAGATTTTCAAAGTCGGAACATCGATTTTTGCCAATTTTTCCATACATACCCCTTGGAATAAAATTCTTCAAATTTCAATCAACTTTCCGGAGCACTTAAACTTGTCGTATCAGGATGAAACGTACGCCATTCTCTAAGTCTACTCAAGG
The DNA here is from genome assembly GCA_963564615.1 of Rhorus exstirpatorius. Classification (NCBI taxonomy): domain Eukaryota; kingdom Metazoa; phylum Arthropoda; class Insecta; order Hymenoptera; family Ichneumonidae; genus Rhorus; species Rhorus exstirpatorius. Next base: position 22,629,054 of record OY751322.1, on the reverse strand, counting down.
GCTTTTTAAAACACCCCTAGAAAAGACCCCTAGCATAATTTGCGGCAGAGTTATGGCTTTTTGAAATTTTGTGATATTGAGATTTTTGAAAAAGTGGGCATAAATATTGAAGAAACACGTTTTTCCTTCTTTCACCACATTTTTACGGTCCAGGTGATCGTAAATTTTCTTCTGATTACGAATTACTGTGAATTTTCCCCAGAAATCCAATAATTCGATGCGAAATGATGAAAAAACGGAAAATTGCACATTTTCATATCAATAATTTTTCAGAGCTTCACTAAAGACGCTGTCATTTTTTTTTCCGCTGTGATAGGGACTCGATTCAGTGCTCGTTCTTTTCCCAACCGTTTGAGCTTTAAAATGAAGCCGGGTTCATCGGGATTCGATGTTTTTTCGATTTTTTACAGATTTTCAAAGTCGGAACATCGATTTTTGCCAATTTTTCCATACATACCCCTTGGAATAAAATTCTTCAAATTTCAATCAACTTTCCGGAGCACTTAAACTTGTCGTATCAGGATGAAACGTACGCCATTCTCTAAGTCTACTCAAGGGCTTTTCAAAACACCCCTAGAAAAGACCCCTAGCATAATTTGCGGCAGAGTTATGGCTTTTTGAAATTGTGTGATATTGAGATTTTTGAAAAAGTGGGCATAAATATTGAAGAAACACGTTTTTCCTTCTTTCACCACATTTTTACGGTCCAGGTGATCGTAAATTTTCATCTGATTACGAATTACTGTGAATTTTTCCCTGAAATCCAATAATTCGATACGAAATGATGAAAAAACGGAAAATTGCACATTTTGTTATCGATAATTTTTCAGAGCTTCACTAAAGACGCTGTCATTTTTTTTTCCGCTGTGATAGGGACTCGATTCAGTGCTCGTTCTTTTCCCAACCGTTTGAGCTTTAAAATGAAGCTGGGTTCATCGGGATTCGATGTTTTTTCGATTTTTTACAGATTTTCAAAGTCGGAACATCGATTTTTGCCAATTTTTCCATACATACCCCTTGGAATAAAATTCTTCAAATTTCAATCAACTTTCCGGAGCACTTAAACTTGTCGTATCAGGATGAAACGTACGCCATTCTCTAAGTCTACTCAAGGGCTTTTCAAAACACCCCTAGAAAAGACCCCTAGCATAATTTGCGGCAGAGTTATGGCTTTTTGAAATTGTGTGATATTGAGATTTTTGAAAAAGTGGGCATAAATATTGAAGAAACACGTTTTTCCTTCTTTCACCACATTTTTACGGTCCAGGTGATCGTAAATTTTCTTCTGATTACGAATTACTGTGAATTTTCCCCAGAAATCCAATAATTCGATGCGAAATGATGAAAAAACGGAAAATTGCACATTTTCATATCGATAATTTTTCAGAGCTTCACTAAAGACGCTGTCATTTTTTTTTCCGCTGTGATAGGGACTCGATTCAGTGCTCGTTCTTTTCCCAACCGTTTGAGCTTTAAAATGAAGCTGGGTTCATCGGGATTCGATGTTTTTTCGATTTTTTACAGATTTTCAAAGTCGGAACATCGATTTTTGCCAATTTTTCCATACATACCCCTTGGAATAAAATTCTTCAAATTTCAATCAACTTTCCGGAGCACTTAAACTTGTCGTATCAGGATGAAACGTACGCCATTCTCTAAGTCTACTCAAGGGCTTTTTAAAACACCCCTAGAAAAGACCCCTAGCATAATTTGCGGCAGAGTTATGGCTTTTTGAAATTTTGTGATATTGAGATTTTTGAAAAAGTGGGCATAAATATTGAAGAAACACGTTTTTCCTTCTTTCACCACATTTTTACGGTCCAGGTGATCGTAAATTTTCTTCTGATTACGAATTACTGTGAATTTTCCCCAGAAATCCAATAATTCGATGCGAAATGATGAAAAAACGGAAAATTGCACATTTTCATATCAATAATTTTTCAGAGCTTCACTAAAGACGCTGTCATTTTTTTTTCCGCTGTGATAGGGACTCGATTCAGTGCTCGTTCTTTTCCCAACCGTTTGAGCTTTAAAATGAAGCCGGGTTCATCGGGATTCGATGTTTTTTCGATTTTTTACAGATTTTCAAAGTCGGAACATCGATTTTTGCCAATTTTTCCATACATACCCCTTGGAATAAAATTCTTCAAATTTCAATCAACTTTCCGGAGCACTTAAACTTGTCGTATCAGGATGAAACGTACGCCATTCTCTAAGTCTACTCAAGGGCTTTTCAAAACACCCCTAGAAAAGACCCCTAGCATAATTTGCGGCAGAGTTATGGCTTTTTGAAATTGTGTGATATTGAGATTTTTGAAAAAGTGGGCATAAATATTGAAGAAACACGTTTTTCCTTCTTTCACCACATTTTTACGGTCCAGGTGATCGTAAATTTTCATCTGATTACGAATTACTGTGAATTTTTCCCTGAAATCCAATAATTCGATACGAAATGATGAAAAAACGGAAAATTGCACATTTTGTTATCGATAATTTTTCAGAGCTTCACTAAAGACGCTGTCATTTTTTTTTCCGCTGTGATAGGGACTCGATTCAGTGCTCGTTCTTTTCCCAACCGTTTGAGCTTTAAAATGAAGCTGGGTTCATCGGGATTCGATGTTTTTTCGATTTTTTACAGATTTTCAAAGTCGGAACATCGATTTTTGCCAATTTTTCCATACATACCCCTTGGAATAAAATTCTTCAAATTTCAATCAACTTTCCGGAGCACTTAAACTTGTCGTATCAGGATGAAACGTACGCCATTCTCTAAGTCTACTCAAGGGCTTTTCAAAACACCCCTAGAAAAGACCCCTAGCATAATTTGCGGCAGAGTTATGGCTTTTTGAAATTGTGTGATATTGAGATTTTTGAAAAAGTGGGCATAAATATTGAAGAAACACGTTTTTCCTTCTTTCACCACATTTTTACGGTCCAGGTGATCGTAAATTTTCTTCTGATTACGAATTACTGTGAATTTTCCCCAGAAATCCAATAATTCGATGCGAAATGATGAAAAAACGGAAAATTGCACATTTTCATATCGATAATTTTTCAGAGCTTCACTAAAGACGCTGTCATTTTTTTTTCCGCTGTGATAGGGACTCGATTCAGTGCTCGTTCTTTTCCCAACCGTTTGAGCTTTAAAATGAAGCTGGGTTCATCGGGATTCGATGTTTTTTCGATTTTTTACAGATTTTCAAAGTCGGAACATCGATTTTTGCCAATTTTTCCATACATACCCCTTGGAATAAAATTCTTCAAATTTCAATCAACTTTCCGGAGCACTTAAACTTGTCGTATCAGGATGAAACGTACGCCATTCTCTAAGTCTACTCAAGGGCTTTTTAAAACACCCCTAGAAAAGACCCCTAGCATAATTTGCGGCAGAGTTATGGCTTTTTGAAATTTTGTGATATTGAGATTTTTGAAAAAGTGGGCATAAATATTGAAGAAACACGTTTTTCCTTCTTTCACCACATTTTTACGGTCCAGGTGATCGTAAATTTTCTTCTGATTACGAATTACTGTGAATTTTCCCCAGAAATCCAATAATTCGATGCGAAATGATGAAAAAACGGAAAATTGCACATTTTCATATCAATAATTTTTCAGAGCTTCACTAAAGACGCTGTCATTTTTTTTTCCGCTGTGATAGGGACTCGATTCAGTGCTCGTTCTTTTCCCAACCGTTTGAGCTTTAAAATGAAGCCGGGTTCATCGGGATTCGATGTTTTTTCGATTTTTTACAGATTTTCAAAGTCGGAACATCGATTTTTGCCAATTTTTCCATACATACCCCTTGGAATAAAATTCTTCAAATTTCAATCAACTTTCCGGAGCACTTAAACTTGTCGTATCAGGATGAAACGTACGCCATTCTCTAAGTCTACTCAAGGGCTTTTCAAAACACCCCTAGAAAAGACCCCTAGCATAATTTGCGGCAGAGTTATGGCTTTTTGAAATTGTGTGATATTGAGATTTTTGAAAAAGTGGGCATAAATATTGAAGAAACACGTTTTTCCTTCTTTCACCACATTTTTACGGTCCAGGTGATCGTAAATTTTCTTCTGATTACGAATTACTGTGAATTTTCCCCAGAAATCCAATAATTCGATGCGAAATGATGAAAAAACGGAAAATTGCACATTTTCATATCGATAATTTTTCAGAGCTTCACTAAAGACGCTGTCATTTTTTTTTCCGCTGTGATAGGGACTCGATTCAGTGCTCGTTCTTTTCCCAACCGTTTGAGCTTTACAATGGAGCTGGGTTCATCGGGATTCGATGTTTTTTCGATTTTTTACAGATTTTCAAAGTCGGAACATCGATTTTTGCCAATTTTTCCATACATACCCCTTGGAATAAAATTCTTCAAATTTCAATCAACTTTCCGGAGCACTTAAACTTGTCGTATCAGGATGAAACGTACGCCATTCTCTAAGTCTACTCAAGGGCTTTTTAAAACACCCCTAGAAAAGACCCCTAGCATAATTTGCGGCAGAGTTATGGCTTTTTGAAATTTTGTGATATTGAGATTTTTGAAAAAGTGGGCATAAATATTGAAGAAACACGTTTTTCCTTCTTTCACCACATTTTTACGGTCCAGGTGATCGTACATTTTCTTCTGATTACGAATTACTGTGAATTTTCCCCAGAAATCCAATAATTCGATGCGAAATGTTGAAAAAACGGAAAATTGCACATTTTCATATCGATAATTTTTCAGAGCTTCACTAAAGACGCTGTCATTTTTTTTTCCGCTGTGATAGGGACTCGATTCAGTGCTCGTTCTTTTCCCAACCGTTTGAGCTTTAAAATGAAGCTGGGTTCATCGGGATTCGATGTTTTTTCGATTTTTTACAGATTTTCAAAGTCGGAACATCGATTTTTGCCAATTTTTCCATACATACCCCTTGGAATAAAATTCTTCAAATTTCAATCAACTTTCCGGAGCACTTAAACTTGTCGTATCAGGATGAAACGTACGCCATTCTCTAAGTCTACTCAAGGGCTTTTCAAAACACCCCTAGAAAAGACCCCTAGCATAATTTGCGGCAGAGTTATGGCTTTTTGAAATTTTGTGATATTGAGATTTTTGAAAAAGTGGGCATAAATATTGAAGAAACACGTTTTTCCTTCTTTCACCACATTTTTACGGTCCAGGTGATCGTAAATTTTCTTCTGATTACGAATTACTGTGAATTTTCCCCAGAAATCCAATAATTCGATGCGAAATGATGAAAAAACGGAAAATTGCACATTTTCATATCAATAATTTTTCAGAGCTTCACTAAAGACGCTGTCATTTTTTTTTCCGCTGTGATAGGGACTCGATTCAGTGCTCGTTCTTTTCCCAACCGTTTGAGCTTTAAAATGAAGCTGGGTTCATCGGGATTCGATGTTTTTTCGATTTTTTACAGATTTTCAAAGTCGGAACATCGATTTTTGCCAATTTTTCCATACATACCCCTTGGAATAAAATTCTTCAAATTTCAATCAACTTTCCGGAGCACTTAAACTTGTCGTATCAGGATGAAACGTACGCCATTCTCTAAGTCTACTCAAGGGCTTTTCAAAACACCCCTAGAAAAGACCCCTAGCATAATTTGCGGCAGAGTTATGGCTTTTTGAAATTTTGTGATATTGAGATTTTTGAAAAAGTGGGCATAAATATTGAAGAAACACGTTTTTCCTTCTTTCACCACATTTTTACGGTCCAGGTGATCGTAAATTTTCTTCTGATTACGAATTACTGTGAATTTTCCCCAGAAATCCAATAATTCGATGCGAAATGATGAAAAAACGGAAAATTGCACATTTTCATATCAATAATTTTTCAGAGCTTCACTAAAGACGCTGTCATTTTTTTTTCCGCTGTGATAGGGACTCGATTCAGTGCTCGTTCTTTTCCCAACCGTTTGAGCTTTAAAATGAAGCCGGGTTCATCGGGATTCGATGTTTTTTCGATTTTTTACAGATTTTCAAAGTCGGAACATCGATTTTTGCCAATTTTTCCATACATACCCCTTGGAATAAAATTCTTCAAATTTCAATCAACTTTCCGGAGCACTTAAACTTGTCGTATCAGGATGAAACGTACGCCATTCTCTAAGTCTACTCAAGGGCTTTTCAAAACACCCCTAGAAAAGACCCCTAGCATAATTTGCGGCAGAGTTATGGCTTTTTGAAATTGTGTGATATTGAGATTTTTGAAAAAGTGGGCATAAATATTGAAGAAACACGTTTTTCCTTCTTTCACCACATTTTTACGGTCCAGGTGATCGTAAATTTTCATCTGATTACGAATTACTGTGAATTTTTCCCTGAAATCCAATAATTCGATACGAAATGATGAAAAAACGGAAAATTGCACATTTTGTTATCGATAATTTTTCAGAGCTTCACTAAAGACGCTGTCATTTTTTTTTCCGCTGTGATAGGGACTCGATTCAGTGCTCGTTCTTTTCCCAACCGTTTGAGCTTTAAAATGAAGCTGGGTTCATCGGGATTCGATGTTTTTTCGATTTTTTACAGATTTTCAAAGTCGGAACATCGATTTTTGCCAATTTTTCCATACATACCCCTTGGAATAAAATTCTTCAAATTTCAATCAACTTTCCGGAGCACTTAAACTTGTCGTATCAGGATGAAACGTACGCCATTCTCTAAGTCTACTCAAGGGCTTTTCAAAACACCCCTAGAAAAGACCCCTAGCATAATTTGCGGCAGAGTTATGGCTTTTTGAAATTGTGTGATATTGAGATTTTTGAAAAAGTGGGCATAAATATTGAAGAAACACGTTTTTCCTTCTTTCACCACATTTTTACGGTCCAGGTGATCGTAAATTTTCTTCTGATTACGAATTACTGTGAATTTTTCCCAGAAATCCAATAATTCGATGCGAAATGATGAAAAAACGGAAAATTGCACATTTTCATATCGATAATTTTTCAGAGCTTCACTAAAGACGCTGTCATTTTTTTTTCCGCTGTGATAGGGACTCGATTCAGTGCTCGTTCTTTTCCCAACCGTTTGAGCTTTACAATGAAGCTGGGTTCATCGGGATTCGATGTTTTTTCGATTTTTTACAGATTTTCAAAGTCGGAACATCGATTTTTGCCAATTTTTCCATACATACCCCTTGGAATAAAATTCTTCAAATTTCAATCAACTTTCCGGAGCACTTAAACTTGTCGTATCAGGATGAAACGTACGCCATTCTCTAAGTCTACTCAAGGGCTTTTTAAAACACCCCTAGAAAAGACCCCTAGCATAATTTGCGGCAGAGTTATGGCTTTTTGAAATTGTGTGATATTGAGATTTTTGAAAAAGTGGGCATAAATATTGAAGAAACACGTTTTTCCTTCTTTCACCACATTTTTACGGTCCAGGTGATCGTAAATTTTCATCTGATTACGAATTACTGTGAATTTTTCCCTGAAATCCAATAATTCGATACGAAATGATGAAAAAACGGAAAATTGCACATTTTGTTATCGATAATTTTTCAGAGCTTCACTAAAGACGCTGTCATTTTTTTTTCCGCTGTGATAGGGACTCGATTCAGTGCTCGTTCTTTTCCCAACCGTTTGAGCTTTAAAATGAAGCTGGGTTCATCGGGATTCGATGTTTTTTCGATTTTTTACAGATTTTCAAAGTCGGAACATCGATTTTTGCCAATTTTTCCATACATACCCCTTGGAATAAAATTCTTCAAATTTCAATCAACTTTCCGGAGCACTTAAACTTGTCGTATCATGATGAAACGTACGCCATTCTCTAAGTCTACTCAAGGGCTTTTCAAAACACCCCTAGAAAAGACCCCTAGCATAATTTGCGGCAGAGTTATAGCTTTTTGAAATTGTGTGATATTGAGATTTTTGAAAAAGTGGGCATAAATATTGAAGAAACACGTTTTTCCTTCTTTCACCACATTTTTACGGTCCAGGTGATCGTAAATTTTCTTCTGATTACGAATTACTGTGAATTTTCCCCAGAAATCCAATAATTCGATGCGAAATGATGAAAAAACGGAAAATTGCACATTTTCATATCGATAATTTTTCAGAGCTTCACTAAAGACGCTGTCATTTTTTTTTCCGCTGTGATAGGGACTCGATTCAGTGCTCGTTCTTTTCCCAACCGTTTGAGCTTTAAAATGAAGCTGGGTTCATCGGGATTCGATGTTTTTTCGATTTTTTACAGATTTTCAAAGTCGGAACATCGATTTTTGCCAATTTTTCCATACATACCCCTTGGAATAAAATTCTTCAAATTTCAATCAACTTTCCGGAGCACTTAAACTTGTCGTATCAGGATGAAACGTACGCCATTCTCTAAGTCTACTCAAGGGCTTTTCAAAACACCCCTAGAAAAGACCCCTAGCATAATTTGCGGCAGAGTTATGGCTTTTTGAAATTGTGTGATATTGAGATTTTTGAAAAAGTGGGCATAAATATTGAAGAAACACGTTTTTCCTTCTTTCACCACATTTTTACGGTCCAGGTGATCGTAAATTTTCATCTGATTACGAATTACTGTGAATTTTTCCCTGAAATCCAATAATTCGATACGAAATGATGAAAAAACGGAAAATTGCACATTTTGTTATCGATAATTTTTCAGAGCTTCACTAAAGACGCTGTCATTTTTTTTTCCGCTGTGATAGGGACTCGATTCAGTGCTCGTTCTTTTCCCAACCGTTTGAGCTTTAAAATGAAGCTGGGTTCATCGGGATTCGATGTTTTTTCGATTTTTTACAGATTTTCAAAGTCGGAACATCGATTTTTGCCAATTTTTCCATACATACCCCTTGGAATAAAATTCTTCAAATTTCAATCAACTTTCCGGAGCACTTAAACTTGTCGTATCAGGATGAAACGTACGCCATTCTCTAAGTCTACTCAAGGGCTTTTCAAAACACCCCTAGAAAAGACCCCTAGCATAATTTGCGGCAGAGTTATGGCTTTTTGAAATTGTGTGATATTGAGATTTTTGAAAAAGTGGGCATAAATATTGAAGAAACACGTTTTTCCTTCTTTCACCACATTTTTACGGTCCAGGTGATCGTAAATTTTCTTCTGATTACGAATTACTGTGAATTTTCCCCAGAAATCCAATAATTCGATGCGAAATGATGAAAAAACGGAAAATTGCACATTTTCATATCGATAATTTTTCAGAGCTTCACTAAAGACGCTGTCATTTTTTTTTCCGCTGTGATAGGGACTCGATTCAGTGCTCGTTCTTTTCCCAACCGTTTGAGCTTTACAATGAAGCTGGGTTCATCGGGATTCGATGTTTTTTCGATTTTTTACAGATTTTCAAAGTCGGAACATCGATTTTTGCCAATTTTTCCATACATACCCCTTGGAATAAAATTCTTCAAATTTCAATCAACTTTCCGGAGCACTTAAACTTGTCGTATCAGGATGAAACGTACGCCATTCTCTAAGTCTACTCAAGGGCTTTTTAAAACACCCCTAGAAAAGACCCCTAGCATAATTTGCGGCAGAGTTATGGCTTTTTGAAATTTTGTGATATTGAGATTTTTGAAAAAGTGGGCATAAATATTGAAGAAACACGTTTTTCCTTCTTTCACCACATTTTTACGGTCCAGGTGATCGTACATTTTCTTCTGATTACGAATTACTGTGAATTTTCCCCAGAAATCCAATAATTCGATGCGAAATGTTGAAAAAACGGAAAATTGCACATTTTCATATCGATAATTTTTCAGAGCTTCACTAAAGACGCTGTCATTTTTTTTTCCGCTGTGATAGGGACTCGATTCAGTGCTCGTTCTTTTCCCAACCGTTTGAGCTTTAAAATGAAGCTGGGTTCATCGGGATTCGATGTTTTTTCGATTTTTTACAGATTTTCAAAGTCGGAACATCGATTTTTGCCAATTTTTCCATACATACCCCTTGGAATAAAATTCTTCAAATTTCAATCAACTTTCCGGAGCACTTAAACTTGTCGTATCAGGATGAAACGTACGCCATTCTCTAAGTCTACTCAAGGGCTTTTCAAAACACCCCTAGAAAAGACCCCTAGCATAATTTGCGGCAGAGTTATGGCTTTTTGAAATTTTGTGATATTGAGATTTTTGAAAAAGTGGGCATAAATATTGAAGAAACACGTTTTTCCTTCTTTCACCACATTTTTACGGTCCAGGTGATCGTAAATTTTCTTCTGATTACGAATTACTGTGAATTTTCCCCAGAAATCCAATAATTCGATGCGAAATGATGAAAAAACGGAAAATTGCACATTTTGTTATCGATAATTTTTCAGAGCTTCACTAAAGACGCTGTCATTTTTTTTTCCGCTGTGATAGGGACTCGATTCAGTGCTCGTTCTTTTCCCAACCGTTTGAGCTTTAAAATGAAGCTGGGTTCATCGGGATTCGATGTTTTTTCGATTTTTTACAGATTTTCAAAGTCGGAACATCGATTTTTGCCAATTTTTCCATACATACCCCTTGGAATAAAATTCTTCAAATTTCAATCAACTTTCCGGAGCACTTAAACTTGTCGTATCAGGATGAAACGTACGCCATTCTCTAAGTCTACTCAAGGGCTTTTCAAAACACCCCTAGAAAAGACCCCTAGCATAATTTGCGGCAGAGTTATGGCTTTTTGAAATTTTGTGATATTGAGATTTTTGAAAAAGTGGGCATAAATATTGAAGAAACACGTTTTTCCTTCTTTCACCACATTTTTACGGTCCAGGTGATCGTAAATTTTCTTCTGATTACGAATTACTGTGAATTTTCCCCAGAAATCCAATAATTCGATGCGAAATGATGAAAAAACGGAAAATTGCACATTTTCATATCAATAATTTTTCAGAGCTTCACTAAAGACGCTGTCATTTTTTTTTCCGCTGTGATAGGGACTCGATTCAGTGCTCGTTCTTTTCCCAACCGTTTGAGCTTTTAAATGAAGCCGGGTTCATCGGGATTCGATGTTTTTTCGATTTTTTACAGATTTTCAAAGTCGGAACATCGATTTTTGCCAATTTTTCCATACATACCCCTTGGAATAAAATTTTTCAACTTTCAATCAACTTTCCGGAGCACTTAAACTTGTCGTATCAGGATGAAACGTACGCCATTCTCTAAGTATACTCAAGGGCTTTTCAAAACACCCCTAGAAAAGACCCCTAGCATAATTTGCGGCAGAGTTATGGCTTTTTGAAATTGTGTGATATTGAGATTTTTTAAAAAGTGGGCATAAATATTGAAGAAACACGTTTTTCCTTCTTTCACCACATTTTTACGGTCCGGGTGATCGTAAATTTTCATCTGATTACGAATTACTGTGAATTTTTCCCTGAAATCCAATAATTCGATACGAAATGATGAAAAAACGGAAAATTGCACATTTTGTTATCGATAATTTTTCAGAGCTTCACTAAAGACGCTGTCATTTTTTTTTCCGCTGTGATAGGGACTCGATTCAGTGCTCGTTCTTTTCCCAACCGTTTGTGCTTTAAAATGAAGCTGGGTTCATCGGGATTCGATGTTTTTTCGATTTTTTACAGATTTTCAAAGTCGGAACATCGATTTTTGCCAATTTTTCCATACATACCCCTTGGAATAAAATTCTTCAAATTTCAATCAACTTTCCGGAGCACATAAACTTGTCGTATCAGGATGAAACTTACGCCATTCTCTAAGTCTACTCAAAGGCTTTTCAAAACACCCCTAGAAAAGACCCCTAGCATAATTTGCGGCAGAGTTATGGCTTTTTGAAATTGTGTGATATTGAGATTTTTGAAAAAGTGGGCATAAATATTGAAGAAACACGTTTTTCCTTCTTTCACCACATTTTTACGGTCCAGGTGATCGTAAATTTTCTTCTGATTACGAATTACTGTGAATTTTTCCCTGAAATCCAATAATTCGATACGAAATGATGAAAAAACGGAAAATTGCACATTTTGTTATCGATAATTTTTCAGAGCTTCACTAAAGACGCTGTCATTTTTTTTCCGCTGTGATAGGGACTCGATTCAGTGCTCGTTCTTTTCCCAACTGTTTGAGCTTTAAAATAAAGCTGGGTTCATCGGGATTCGATGTTTTTTCGATTTTTTACAGATTTTCAAAGTCGGAACATCGATTTTTGCCAATTTTTCCATACATACCCCTTGGAATAAAATTCTTTAAATTTCAATCAACTTTCCGGAGCACTTAAACTTGTCGTATCAGGATGAAACGTATGCCATTCTCTAAGTCTACTCAAGGGCTTTTCAAAACACCCCTAGAAAAGACCCCTAGCATAATTTGCGGCAGAGTTATGGCTTTTTGAAATTTTGTGATATTGAGATTTTTGAAAAAGTGGGCATAAATATTGAAGAAACACGTTTTTCCTTCTTTCACCACATTTTTACGGTCCAGGTGATCGTACGTTTTCTTCTGATTACGAATTACTGTGAATTTTCCCCAGAAATCCAATAATTCGATGCGAAATGATGAAAAAACGGAAAATTGCACATTTTCATATCAATAATTTTTCAGAGCTTCACTAAAGACGCTGTCATTTTTTTTTCCGCTGTGATAGGGACTCGATTCAGTGCTCGTTCTTTTCCCAACCGTTTGAGCTTTAAAATGAAGCTGGGTTCATCGGGATTCGATGTTTTTTCGATTTTTTACAGATTTTCAAAGTCGGAACATCGATTTTTGCCAATTTTTCCATACATACCCCTTGGAATAAAATTCTTCAAATTTCAATCAACTTTCCGGAGCACTTAAACTTGTCGTATCAGGATGAAACGTACGCCATTCTCTAAGTCTACTCAAGGGCTTTTCAAATCACCCCTAGAAAAGACCCCTAGCATAATTTGCGGCAGAGTTATGGCTTTTTGAAATTTTGTGATATTGAGATTTTTGAAAAAGTGGGCATAAATATTGAAGAAACACGTTTTTCCTTCTTTCACCACATTTTTACGGTCCAGGTGATCGTAAATTTTCTTCTGATTACGAATTACTGTGGATTTTCCCCAGAAATCCAATAATTCGATGCGAAATGATGAAAAAACGGAAAATTGCACATTTTCATATCGATAATTTTTCAGAGCTTCACTAAAGACGCTGTCATTTTTTTTTCCGCCGTGATAGGGACTCGATTCAGTGCTCGTTCTTTTCCCAACCGTTTGAGCTTTAAAATGAAGCTGGGTTCATCGGGATTCGATGTTTTTTCGATTTTTTACAGATTTTCAAAGTCGGAACATCGATTTTTGCCAATTTTTCCATACATACCCCTTGGAATAAAATTCTTCAAATTTCAATCAACTTTCCGGAGCACTTAAACTTGTCGTATCAGGATGAAACTTACGCCATTCTCTAAGTCTACTCAAGGGCTTTTCAAAACACCCCTAGAAAAGACCCCTAGCATAATTTGCGGCAGAGTTATGGCTTTTTGAAATTGTGTGATATTGAGATTTTTGAAAAAGTGGGCATAAATATTGAAGAAACACGTTTTTCCTTCTTTCACCACATTTTTACGGTCCAGGTGATCGTGAATTTTCATCTGATTACGAATTACTGTGAATTTTTCCCTGAAATCCAATAATTCGATACGAAATGATGAAAAAACGGAAAATTGCACATTTTGTTATCGATAATTTTTCAGAGCTTCACTAAAGACGCTGTCATTTTTTTTTCCGCTGTGATAGGGACTCGATTCAGTGCTCGTTCTTTTCCCAACCGTTTGAGCTTTAAAATGAAGCTGGGTTCATCGGGATTCGATGTTTTTTCGATTTTTTACAGATTTTCAAAGTCGGAACATCGATTTTTGCCAATTTTTCCATACATACCCCTTGGAATAAAATTCTTCAAATTTCAATCAACTTTCCGGAGCACTTAAACTTGTCGTATCAGGATGAAACGTACGCCATTCTCTAAGTCTACTCAAGGGCTTTTCAAAACACCCCTAGAAAAGACCCCTAGCATAATTTGCGGCAGAGTTATGGCTTTTTGAAATTGTGTGATATTGAGATTTTTGAAAAAGTGGGCATAAATATTGAAGAAACACGTTTTTCCTTCTTTCACCACATTTTTACGGTCCAGGTGATCGTAAATTTTCTTCTGATTACGAATTACTGTGAATTTTCCCCAGAAATCCAATAATTCGATGCGAAATGATGAAAAAACGGAAAATTGCACATTTTCATATCGATAATTTTTCAGAGCTTCACTAAAGACGCTGTCATTTTTTTTTCCACTGTGATAGGGACTCGATTCAGTGCTCGTTCTTTTCCCAACCGTTTGAGCTTTACAATGAAGCTGGGTTCATCGGGATTCGATGTTTTTTCGATTTTTTACAGATTTTCAAAGTCGGAACATCGATTTTTGCCAATTTTTCCATACATACCCCTTGGAATAAAATTCTTCAAATTTCAATCAACTTTCCGGAGCACTTAAACTTGTCGTATCAGGATGAAACGTACGCTATTCTCTAAGTCTACTCAAGGGCTTTTTAAAACACCCCTAGAAAAGACCCCTAGCATAATTTGCGGCAGAGTTATGGCTTTTTGAAATTTTGTGATATTGAGATTTTTGAAAAAGTGGGCATAAATATTGAAGAAACACGTTTTTCCTTCTTTCACCACATTTTTACGGTCCAGGTGATCGTAAATTTTCTTCTGATTACGAATTACTGTGAATTTTCCCCAGAAATCCAATAATTCGATGCGAAATGATGAAAAAACGGAAAATTGCACATTTTCATATCAATAATTTTTCAGAGCTTCACTAAAGACGCTGTCATTTTTTTTTCCGCTGTGATAGGGACTCGATTCAGTGCTCGTTCTTTTCCCAACCGTTTGACCTTTAAAATGAAGCCGGGTTCATCGGGATTCGATGTTTTTTCGATTTTTTACAGATTTTCAAAGTCGGAACATCGATTTTTGCCAATTTTTCCATACATACCCCTTGGAATAAAATTCTTCAAATTTCAATCAACTTTCCGGAGCACATAAACTTGTCGTATCAGGATGAAACTTACGCCATTCTCTAAGTCTACTCAAAGGCTTTTCAAAACACCCCTAGAAAAGACCCCTAGCATAATTTGCGGCAGAGTTATGGCTTTTTGAAATTGTGTGATATTGAGATTTTTGAAAAAGTGGGCATAAATATTGAAGAAACACGTTTTTCCTTCTTTCACCACATTTTTACGGTCCAGGTGATCGTAAATTTTCTTCTGATTACGAATTACTGTGAATTTTTCCCTGAAATCCAATAATTCGATACGAAATGATGAAAAAACGGAAAATTGCACATTTTGTTATCGATAATTTTTCAGAGCTTCACTAAAGACGCTGTCATTTTTTTTCCGCTGTGATAGGGACTCGATTCAGTGCTCGTTCTTTTCCCAACTGTTTGAGCTTTAAAATAAAGCTGGGTTCATCGGGATTCGATGTTTTTTCGATTTTTTACAGATTTTCAAAGTCGGAACATCGATTTTTGCCAATTTTTCCATACATACCCCTTGGAATAAAATTCTTTAAATTTCAATCAACTTTCCGGAGCACTTAAACTTGTCGTATCAGGATGAAACGTATGCCATTCTCTAAGTCTACTCAAGGGCTTTTCAAAACACCCCTAGAAAAGACCCCTAGCATAATTTGCGGCAGAGTTATGGCTTTTTGAAATTGTGTGATATTGAGATTTTTGAAAAAGTGGGCATAAATATTGAAGAAACACGTTTTTCCTTCTTTCACCACATTTTTACGGTCCAGGTGATCGTAAATTTTCATCTGATTACGAATTACTGTGAATTTTTCCCTGAAATCCAATAATTCGATACGAAATGATGAAAAAACGGAAAATTGCACATTTTGTTATCGATAATTTTTCAGAGCTTCACTAAAGACGCTGTCATTTTTTTTTCCGCTGTGATAGGGACTCGATTCAGTGCTCGTTCTTTTCCCAACCGTTTGAGCTTTAAAATGAAGCTGGGTTCATCGGGATTCGATGTTTTTTCGATTTTTTACAGATTTTCAAAGTCGGAACATCGATTTTTGCCAATTTTTCCATACATACCCCTTGGAATAAAATTCTTCAAATTTCAATCAACTTTCCGGAGCACTTAAACTTGTCGTATCAGGATGAAACGTACGCCATTCTCTAAGTCTACTCAAGGGCTTTTTAAAACACCCCTAGAAAAGACCCCTAGCATAATTTGCGGCAGAGTTATGGCTTTTTGAAATTTTGTGATATTGAGATTTTTGAAAAAGTGGGCATAAATATTGAAGAAACACGTTTTTCCTTCTTTCACCACATTTTTACGGTCCAGGTGATCGTACATTTTCTTCTGATTACGAATTACTGTGAATTTTCCCCAGAAATCCAATAATTCGATGCGAAATGTTGAAAAAACGGAAAATTGCACATTTTCATATCGATAATTTTTCAGAGCTTCACTAAAGACGCTGTCATTTTTTTTTCCGCTGTGATAGGGACTCGATTCAGTGCTCGTTCTTTTCCCAACCGTTTGAGCTTTAAAATGAAGCTGGGTTCATCGGGATTCGATGTTTTTTCGATTTTTTACAGATTTTCAAAGTCGGAACATCGATTTTTGCCAATTTTTCCATACATACCCCTTGGAATAAAATTCTTCAAATTTCAATCAACTTTCCGGAGCACTTAAACTTGTCGTATCAGGATGAAACGTACGCCATTCTCTAAGTCTACTCAAGGGCTTTTCAAAACACCCCTAGAAAAGACCCCTAGCATAATTTGCGGCAGAGTTATGGCTTTTTGAAATTTTGTGATATTGAGATTTTTGAAAAAGTGGGCATAAATATTGAAGAAACACGTTTTTCCTTCTTTCACCACATTTTTACGGTCCAGGTGATCGTAAATTTTCTTCTGATTACGAATTACTGTGAATTTTCCCCAGAAATCCAATAATTCGATGCGAAATGATGAAAAAACGGAAAATTGCACATTTTGTTATCGATAATTTTTCAGAGCTTCACTAAAGACGCTGTCATTTTTTTTTCCGCTGTGATAGGGACTCGATTCAGTGCTCGTTCTTTTCCCAACCGTTTGAGCTTTAAAATGAAGCTGGGTTCATCGGGATTCGATGTTTTTTCGATTTTTTACAGATTTTCAAAGTCGGAACATCGATTTTTGCCAATTTTTCCATACATACCCCTTGGAATAAAATTCTTCAAATTTCAATCAACTTTCCGGAGCACTTAAACTTGTCGTATCAGGATGAAACGTACGCCATTCTCTAAGTCTACTCAAGGGCTTTTCAAAACACCCCTAGAAAAGACCCCTAGCATAATTTGCGGCAGAGTTATGGCTTTTTGAAATTTTGTGATATTGAGATTTTTGAAAAAGTGGGCATAAATATTGAAGAAACACGTTTTTCCTTCTTTCACCACATTTTTACGGTCCAGGTGATCGTAAATTTTCTTCTGATTACGAATTACTGTGAATTTTCCCCAGAAATCCAATAATTCGATGCGAAATGATGAAAAAACGGAAAATTGCACATTTTCATATCAATAATTTTTCAGAGCTTCACTAAAGACGCTGTCATTTTTTTTTCCGCTGTGATAGGGACTCGATTCAGTGCTCGTTCTTTTCCCAACCGTTTGAGCTTTTAAATGAAGCCGGGTTCATCGGGATTCGATGTTTTTTCGATTTTTTACAGATTTTCAAAGTCGGAACATCGATTTTTGCCAATTTTTCCATACATACCCCTTGGAATAAAATTTTTCAACTTTCAATCAACTTTCCGGAGCACTTAAACTTGTCGTATCAGGATGAAACGTACGCCATTCTCTAAGTATACTCAAGGGCTTTTCAAAACACCCCTAGAAAAGACCCCTAGCATAATTTGCGGCAGAGTTATGGCTTTTTGAAATTGTGTGATATTGAGATTTTTTAAAAAGTGGGCATAAATATTGAAGAAACACGTTTTTCCTTCTTTCACCACATTTTTACGGTCCGGGTGATCGTAAATTTTCATCTGATTACGAATTACTGTGAATTTTTCCCTGAAATCCAATAATTCGATACGAAATGATGAAAAAACGGAAAATTGCACATTTTGTTATCGATAATTTTTCAGAGCTTCACTAAAGACGCTGTCATTTTTTTTTCCGCTGTGATAGGGACTCGATTCAGTGCTCGTTCTTTTCCCAACCGTTTGTGCTTTAAAATGAAGCTGGGTTCATCGGGATTCGATGTTTTTTCGATTTTTTACAGATTTTCAAAGTCGGAACATCGATTTTTGCCAATTTTTCCATACATACCCCTTGGAATAAAATTCTTCAAATTTCAATCAACTTTCCGGAGCACATAAACTTGTCGTATCAGGATGAAACTTACGCCATTCTCTAAGTCTACTCAAAGGCTTTTCAAAACACCCCTAGAAAAGACCCCTAGCATAATTTGCGGCAGAGTTATGGCTTTTTGAAATTGTGTGATATTGAGATTTTTGAAAAAGTGGGCATAAATATTGAAGAAACACGTTTTTCCTTCTTTCACCACATTTTTACGGTCCAGGTGATCGTGAATTTTCTTCTGATTACGAATTACTGTGAATTTTTCCCTGAAATCCAATAATTCGATACGAAATGATGAAAAAACGGAAAATTGCACATTTTGTTATCGATAATTTTTCAGAGCTTCACTAAAGACGCTGTCATTTTTTTTCCGCTGTGATAGGGACTCGATTCAGTGCTCGTTCTTTTCCCAACTGTTTGAGCTTTAAAATAAAGCTGGGTTCATCGGGATTCGATGTTTTTTCGATTTTTTACAGATTTTCAAAGTCGGAACATCGATTTTTGCCAATTTTTCCATACATACCCCTTGGAATAAAATTCTTTAAATTTCAATCAACTTTCCGGAGCACTTAAACTTGTCGTATCAGGATGAAACGTATGCCATTCTCTAAGTCTACTCAAGGGCTTTTCAAAACACCCCTAGAAAAGACCCCTAGCATAATTTGCGGCAGAGTTATGGCTTTTTGAAATTTTGTGATATTGAGATTTTTGAAAAAGTGGGCATAAATATTGAAGAAACACGTTTTTCCTTCTTTCACCACATTTTTACGGTCCAGGTGATCGTACGTTTTCTTCTGATTACGAATTACTGTGAATTTTCCCCAGAAATCCAATAATTCGATGCGAAATGTTGAAAAAACGGAAAATTGCACATTTTCATATCGATAATTTTTCAGAGCTTCACTAAAGACGCTGTCATTTTTTTTTCCGCTGTGATAGGGACTCGATTCAGTGCTCGTTCTTTTCCCAACCGTTTGAGCTTTAAAATGAAGCTGGGTTCATCGGGATTCGATGTTTTTTCGATTTTTTACAGATTTTCAAAGTCGGAACATCGATTTTTGCCAATTTTTCCATACATACCCCTTGGAATAAAATTCTTCAAATTTCAATCAACTTTCCGGAGCACTTAAACTTGTCGTATCAGGATGAAACGTACGCCATTCTCTAAGTCTACTCAAGGGCTTTTCAAAACACCCCTAGAAAAGACCCCTAGCATAATTTGCGGCAGAGTTATGGCTTTTTGAAATTTTGTGATATTGAGATTTTTGAAAAAGTGGGCATAAATATTGAAGAAACACGTTTTTCCTTCTTTCACCACATTTTTACGGTCCAGGTGATCGTAAATTTTCTTCTGATTACGAATTACTGTGAATTTTCCCCAGAAATCCAATAATTCGATGCGAAATGATGAAAAAACGGAAAATTGCACATTTTCATATCAATAATTTTTCAGAGCTTCACTAAAGACGCTGTCATTTTTTTTTCCGCTGTGATAGGGACTCGATTCAGTGCTCGTTCTTTTCCCAACCGTTTGAGCTTTAAAATGAAGCCGGGTTCATCGAGATTCGATGTTGTTTCGATTTTTTACAGATTTTCAAAGTCGGAACATCGATTTTTGCCAATTTTTCCATACATACCCCTTGGAATAAAATTCTTCAAATTTCAATCAACTTTCCGGAGCACTTAAACTTGTCGTATCAGGATGAAACGTACGCCATTCTCTAAGTCTACTCAAGGGCTTTTCAAAACACCCCTAGAAAAGACCCCTAGCATAATTTGCGGCAGAGTTATGGCTTTTTGAAATTGTGTGATATTGAGATTTTTGAAAAAGTGGGCATAAATATTGAAGAAACACGTTTTTCCTTCTTTCACCACATTTTTACGGTCCAGGTGATCGTAAATTTTCATCTGATTACGAATTACTGTGAATTTTTCCCTGAAATCCAATAATTCGATACGAAATGATGAAAAAACGGAAAATTGCACATTTTCATATCAATAATTTTTCAGAGCTTCACTAAAGACGCTGTCATTTTTTTTTCCGCTGTGATAGGGACTCGATTCAGTGCTCGTTCTTTTCCCAACCGTTTGAGCTTTAAAATGAAGCTGGGTTCATCGGGATTCGATGTTTTTTCGATTTTTTACAGATTTTCAAAGTCGGAACATCGATTTTTGCCAATTTTTCCATACATACCCCTTGGAATAAAATTCTTCAAATTTCAATCAACTTTCCGGAGCACTTAAACTTGTCGTATCAGGATGAAACGTACGCCATTCTCTAAGTCTACTCAAGGGCTTTTCAAAACACCCCTAGAAAAGACCCCTAGCATAATTTGCGGCAGAGTTATGGCTTTTTGAAATTGTGTGATATTGAGATTTTTGAAAAAGTGGGCATAAATATTGAAGAAACACGTTTTTCCTTCTTTCACCACATTTTTACGGTCCAGGTGATCGTAAATTTTCTTCTGATTACGAATTACTGTGAATTTTCCCCAGAAATCCAATAATTCGATGCGAAATGATGAAAAAACGGAAAATTGCACATTTTCATATCCATAATTTTTCAGAGCTTCACTAAAGACGCTGTCATTTTTCTTTCCGCTGTGATAGGGACTCGATTCAGTGCTCGTTCTTTTCCCAACCGTTTGAGCTTTAAAATGAAGCTGGGTTCATCGGGATTCGATGTTTTTTCTATTTTTTACAGATTTTCAAAGTCGGAACATCGATTTTTGCCAATTTTTCCATACATACCCCTTGGAATAAAATTCTTCAAATTTCAATCAACTTTCCGGAGCACTTAAACTTGTCGTATCAGGATGAAACGTACGCCATTCTCTAAGTCTACTCAAGGGCTTTTTAAAACACCCCTAGAAAAGACCCCTAGCATAATTTGCGGCAGAGTTATGGCTTTTTGAAATTTTGTGATATTGAGATTTTTGAAAAAGTGGGCATAAATATTGAAGAAACACGTTTTTCCTTCTTTCATCACATTTTTACGGTCCAGGTGATCGTAAATTTTCTTCTGATTACGAATTACTGTGAATTTTCCCCAGAAATCCAATAATTCGATGCGAAATGATGAAAAAACGGAAAATTGCACATTTTCATATCAATAATTTTTCAGAGCTTCACTAAAGACGCTGTCATTTTTTTTTCCGCTGTGATAGGGACTCGATTCAGTGCTCGTTCTTTTCCCAACCGTTTGAGCTTTAAAATGAAGCCGGGTTCATCGGGATTCGATGTTTTTTCGATTTTTTACAGATTTTCAAAGTCGGAACATCGATTTTTGCCAATTTTTCCATACATACCCCTTGGAATAAAATTCTTCAAATTTCAATCAACTTTCCGGAGCACTTAAACTTGTCGTATCAGGATGAAACGTACGCCATTCTCTAAGTCTACTCAAGGGCTTTTCAAAACACCCCTAGAAAAGACCCCTAGCACAATTTGCGGCAGAGTTATGGCTTTTTGAAATTGTGTGATATTGAGATTTTTGAAAAAGTGGGCATAAATATTGAAGAAACACGTTTTTCCTTCTTTCACCACATTTTTACGGTCCAGGAGATCGTAAATTTTCATCTGATTACGAATTACTGTGAATTTTTCCCTGAAATCCAATAATTCGATACGAAATGATGAAAAAACGGAAAATTGCACATTTTCATATCAATAATTTTTCAGAGCTTCACTAAAGACGCTGTCATTTTTTTTTCCGCTGTGATAGGGACTCGATTCAGTGCTCGTTCTTTTCCCAACCGTTTGAGCTTTAAAATGAAGCTGGGTTCATCGGGATTCGATGTTTTTTCGATTTTTTACAGATTTTCAAAGTCGGAACATCGATTTTTGCCAATTTTTCCATACATACCCCTTGGAATAAAATTCTTCAAATTTCAATCAACTTTCCGGAGCACTTAAACTTGTCGTATCAGGATGAAACGTACGCCATTCTCTAAGTCTACTCAAGGGCTTTTCAAATCACCCCTAGAAAAGACCCCTAGCATAATTTGCGGCAGAGTTATGGCTTTTTGAAATTTTGTGATATTGAGATTTTTGAAAAAGTGGGCATAAATATTGAAGAAACACGTTTTTCCTTCTTTCACCACATTTTTACGGTCCAGGTGATCGTAAATTTTCTTCTGATTACGAATTACTGTGGATTTTCCCCAGAAATCCAATAATTCGATGCGAAATGATGAAAAAACGGAAAATTGCACATTTTCATATCAATAATTTTTCAGAGCTTCACTAAAGACGCTGTCATTTTTTTTTCCGCTGTGATAGGGACTCGATTCAGTGCTCGTTCTTTTCCCAACCGTTTGAGCTTTAAAATGAAGCTGGGTTCATCGGGATTCGATGTTTTTTCGATTTTTTACAGATTTTCAAAGTCGGAACATCGATTTTTGCCAATTTTTCCATACATACCCCTTGGAATAAAATTCTTCAAATTTCAATCAACTTTCCGGAGCACTTAAACTTGTCGTATCAGGATGAAACGTACGCCATTCTCTAAGTCTACTCAAGGGCTTTTCAAAACACCCCTAGAAAAGACCCCTAGCATAATTTGCGGCAGAGTTATGGCTTTTTGAAATTGTGTGATATTGAGATTTTTGAAAAAGTGGGCATAAATATTGAAGAAACACGTTTTTCCTTCTTTCACCACATTTTTACGGTCCAGGTGATCGTAAATTTTCATCTGATTACGAATTACTGTGAATTTTTCCCTGAAATCCAATAATTCGATACGAAATGATGAAAAAACGGAAAATTGCACATTTTGTTATCGATAATTTTTCAGAGCTTCACTAAAGACGCTGTCATTTTTTTTTCCGCTGTGATAGGGACTCGATTCAGTGCTCGTTTCTTTCCCAACCGTTTGAGCTTTAAAATGAAGCTGGGTTCATCGGGATTCGATGTTTTTTCGATTTTTTACAGATTTTCAAAGTCGGAACATCGATTTTTGCCAATTTTTCCATACATACCCCTTGGAATAAAATTCTTCAAATTTCAATCAACTTTCCGGAGCACTTAAACTTGTCGTATCAGGATGAAACGTACGCCATTCTCTAAGTCTACTCAAGGGCTTTTCAAAACACCCCTAGAAAAGACCCCTAGCATAATTTGCGGCAGAGTTATGGCTTTTTGAAATTGTGTGATATTGAGATTTTTGAAAAAGTGGGCATAAATATTGAAGAAACACGTTTTTCCTTCTTTCACCACATTTTTACGGTCCAGGTGATCGTAAATTTTCTTCTGATTACGAATACTGTGAATTTTCCCCAGAAATCCAATAATTCGATGCGAAATGATGAAAAAACGGAAAATTGCACATTTTCATATCGATAATTTTTCAGAGCTTCACTAAAGACGCTGTCATTTTTTTTTCCGCTGTGATAGGGACTCGATTCAGTGCTCGTTCTTTTCCCAACCGTTTGAGCTTTACAATGAAGCTGGGTTCATCGGGATTCGATGTTTTTTCGATTTTTTACAGATTTTCAAAGTCGGAACATCGATTTTTGCCAATTTTTCCATACATACCCCTTGGAATAAAATTCTTCAAATTTCAATCAACTTTCCGGAGCACTTAAACTTGTCGTATCAGGATGAAACGTACGCCATTCTCTAAGTCTACTCAAGGGCTTTTTGAAACACCCCTAGAAAAGACCCCTAGCATAATTTGCGGCAGAGTTATGGCTTTTTGAAATTTTGTGATATTGAGATTTTTGAAAAAGTGGGCATAAATATTGAAGAAACACGTTTTTCCTTCTTTCACCACATTTTTACGGTCCAGGTGATCGTACATTTTCTTGTGATTACGAATTACTGTGAATTTTCCCCAGAAATCCAATAATTCGATGCGAAATGTTGAAAAAACGGAAAATTGCACATTTTCATATCGATAATTTTTCAGAGCTTCACTAAAGACGCTGTCATTTTTTTTTCCGCTGTGATAGGGACTCGATTCAGTGCTCGTTCTTTTCCCAACCGTTTGAGCTTTAAAATGAAGCTGGGTTCATCGGGATTCGATGTTTTTTCGATTTTTTACAGATTTTCAAAGTCGGAACATCGATTTTTGCCAATTTTTCCATACATACCCCTTGGAATAAAATTCTTCAAATTTCAATCAACTTTCCGGAGCACTTAAACTTGTCGTATCAGGATGAAACGTACGCCATTCTCTAAGTCTACTCAAGGGCTTTTCAAAACACCCCTAGAAAAGACCCCTAGCATAATTTGCGGCAGAGTTATGGCTTTTTGAAATTGTGTGATATTGAGATTTTTGAAAAAGTGGGCATAAATATTGAAGAAACACGTTTTTCCTTCTTTCACCACATTTTTACGGTCCAGGTGATCGTAAATTTTCATCTGATTACGAATTACTGTGAATTTTTCCCTGAAATCCAATAATTCGATACGAAATGATGAAAAAACGGAAAATTGCACATTTTGTTATCGATAATTTTTCAGAGCTTCACTAAAGACGCTGTCATTTTTTTTTCCGCTGTGATAGGGACTCGATTCAGTGCTCGTTTCTTTCCCAACCGTTTGAGCTTTAAAATGAAGCTGGGTTCATCGGGATTCGATGTTTTTTCGATTTTTTACAGATTTTCAAAGTCGGAACATCGATTTTTGCCAATTTTTCCATACATACCCCTTGGAATAAAATTCTTCAAATTTCAATCAACTTTCCGGAGCACTTAAACTTGTCGTATCAGGATGAAACGTACGCCATTCTCTAAGTCTACTCAAGGGCTTTTCAAAACACCCCTAGAAAAGACCCCTAGCATAATTTGCGGCAGAGTTATGGCTTTTTGAAATTGTGTGATATTGAGATTTTTGAAAAAGTGGGCATAAATATTGAAGAAACACGTTTTTCCTTCTTTCACCACATTTTTACGGTCCAGGTGATCGTAAATTTTCTTCTGATTACGAATACTGTGAATTTTCCCCAGAAATCCAATAATTCGATGCGAAATGATGAAAAAACGGAAAATTGCACATTTTCATATCGATAATTTTTCAGAGCTTCACTAAAGACGCTGTCATTTTTTTTTCCGCTGTGATAGGGACTCGATTCAGTGCTCGTTCTTTTCCCAACCGTTTGAGCTTTACAATGAAGCTGGGTTCATCGGGATTCGATGTTTTTTCGATTTTTTACAGATTTTCAAAGTCGGAACATCGATTTTTGCCAATTTTTCCATACATACCCCTTGGAATAAAATTCTTCAAATTTCAATCAACTTTCCGGAGCACTTAAACTTGTCGTATCAGGATGAAACGTACGCCATTCTCTAAGTCTACTCAAGGGCTTTTTGAAACACCCCTAGAAAAGACCCCTAGCATAATTTGCGGCAGAGTTATGGCTTTTTGAAATTTTGTGATATTGAGATTTTTGAAAAAGTGGGCATAAATATTGAAGAAACACGTTTTTCCTTCTTTCACCACATTTTTACGGTCCAGGTGATCGTACATTTTCTTGTGATTACGAATTACTGTGAATTTTCCCCAGAAATCCAATAATTCGATGCGAAATGTTGAAAAAACGGAAAATTGCACATTTTCATATCGATAATTTTTCAGAGCTTCACTAAAGACGCTGTCATTTTTTTTTCCGCTGTGATAGGGACTCGATTCAGTGCTCGTTCTTTTCCCAACCGTTTGAGCTTTAAAATGAAGCTGGGTTCATCGGGATTCGATGTTTTTTCGATTTTTTACAGATTTTCAAAGTCGGAACATCGATTTTTGCCAATTTTTCCATACATACCCCTTGGAATAAAATTCTTCAAATTTCAATCAACTTTCCGGAGCACTTAAACTTGTCGTATCAGGATGAAACGTACGCCATTCTCTAAGTCTACTCAAGGGCTTTTCAAAACACCCCTAGAAAAGACCCCTAGCACAATTTGCGGCAGAGTTATGGCTTTTTGAAATTGTGTGATATTGAGATTTTTGAAAAAGTGGGCATAAATATTGAAGAAACACGTTTTTCCTTCTTTCACCACATTTTTACGGTCCAGGAGATCGTAAATTTTCATCTGATTACGAATTACTGTGAATTTTTCCCTGAAATCCAATAATTCGATACGAAATGATGAAAAAACGGAAAATTGCACATTTTCATATCAATAATTTTTCAGAGCTTCACTAAAGACGCTGTCATTTTTTTTTCCGCTGTGATAGGGACTCGATTCAGTGCTCGTTCTTTTCCCAACCGTTTGAGCTTTAAAATGAAGCTGGGTTCATCGGGATTCGATGTTTTTTCGATTTTTTACAGATTTTCAAAGTCGGAACATCGATTTTTGCCAATTTTTCCATACATACCCCTTGGAATAAAATTCTTCAAATTTCAATCAACTTTCCGGAGCACTTAAACTTGTCGTATCAGGATGAAACGTACGCCATTCTCTAAGTCTACTCAAGGGCTTTTCAAAACACCCCTAGAAAAGACCCCTAGCATAATTTGCGGCAGAGTTATGGCTTTTTGAAATTGTGTGATATTGAGATTTTTGAAAAAGTGGGCATAAATATTGAAGAAACACGTTTTTCCTTCTTTCACCACATTTTTACGGTCCAGGTGATCGTAAATTTTCATCTGATTACGAATTACTGTGAATTTTCCCCTGAAATCCAATAATTCGATGCGAAATGATGAAAAAACGGAAAATTGCACATTTTCTTATCGATAATTTTTCAGAGCTTCACTGAAGACGCTGTCATTTTTTTTTCCGCTGTGATAGGGACTCGACTCAGTCCTCGTTCTTTTCCCAACCGTTTGAGCTTTGAAATGAAGCTGGGTTCATCGGGATTCGATGTTTTTTCGATTTTTTACAGATTTTCAAAGTCGGAACATCGATTTTTGACAATTTTTCCATACATACCCCTTGGAATAAAATTCTTCAAATTTCAATCAACTTTCCGGAGCACTTAAACTTGTCGTATCAGGATGAAACATACGCCATTCTCTAAGTCTACTCAAGGGCTTTTCAAAACACCCCTAGAAAAGACCCCTAGCATAATTTGCGGCAGAGTTATGGCTTTTTGAAATTTTGTGATATTGAGATTTTTGACAAAGTGGGCATAAATATTGAAGAAACACGTTTTTCCTTCTTTCACCACATTTTTACGGTCCAGGTGATCGTAAATTTTATTTTGATTCCGAATTACTGTGAATTTTCCCCAGAAATCCAATAATTCGATGCGAAATGATGAAAAAACGGAAAATTGCACATTTTCTTATCGATAATTTTTCAGAGCTTCACTAAAGACGCTGTCATTTTTTTTTCCGCTGTGATAGGGACTCGATTCAATGCTCGTTCTTTTCCCAATCGTTTGAGCTTTGAAATGAAGCTGGGTTCATCGGGATACGAAGTTTTTTCGATTTTTCACAGATTTTCAAAGTCGGAACATCGATTTTTGCCAATTTTTCCATACTCCATACTCCATACATAATCCATACTTTTTCCACAATTTTTCCCTTGGACTAAAATTCGTCAATTTTGAAAGTGCTTTTTTTGGTATAAAATTATAGATATCGAGATGAATCCAACGCCATTCTCTGACTCTACTCAGGGGCTTTTAAAAACTTTCCCGATAAGCCAAAATCGGTAAATTTCGAGATATGTTATGGCCATTTGAAATTTCGTGATTTTTGAATTTTCGAAAAAGTGGGCAAAAATAAAAAAAAAAAAAATTTTCGTCTTCCACCATAATTTTAGACCCTAGGCGATCGAAAATTTTCTGCTGATTACGAATTACATCACGTTTTTCCCTGAAATTCAAAAATTCGATATGAAAAGGCAAAAAAACGAAAAATTGCATTTTTTCATTTTCTGAAATTTTCAGGGATCACTAAAATCGTTGTAACGTTCCTTCTCGAAGAAGATATGACTATATTCAGTACTTGTATCTCTTCGTAATCGTTCAAGCTTCAAAATGCCGCTCGGTTCATCGAGCTGGGTTGATTTTTCGATTTTTTACAGATTTTCAAAGTTGGACCATCGATTTTTGCCAAATTTTCCATACACATTCCCTTGGACTAAAATTCGTCAATATTTAAGGTGCTTTTTCGGGTATAAAAAATGCAGATATCAGAATGAATCCAACGCTATTCTCTAAGTCTACTCAAGCGCTTTATAAAACACCTGTACATAACACTCCTCGCATGATTTGCGGCAGAGTTATGGCTTTTTGAAATTTCGTGATATTGAGATTTTTGAAAAAGTGGGCATAAATATTGAAGAAATACGTTTTTTCGTCTTTCACCACATTTTTACGGTCCAGGTGATCGGAAATTTACTTCTAATTACCAATTACTGTGAATTTTCCCCTGAAATCCAATAATTCGATACGAAATGATGAAAAAACGGAAAATTGCACATTTTCTTATGGATAATTTTTCAGAGCTTCACTAAAGACGCTGTCATTTTTTTTTTCCGCTGTGATAGGGACTCGATTCAGCGCTCGTTCTTTTCCCAATCGTTTGAGCTTTGAAATGAAGCTGGGTTCATCAGGATACGAGGTTTTTTCGATTTTTCACAGATTTTCAAAGTCGGAACATCGATTTTTGCCAATTTTTCCATACATACCCCTTGGACTAAAATTCCTCAAATTTCAATCAACTTTCCGGAGTACTTAAACTTGTCGCGATCGACACCTGGATTTAATAGTTTTGTTGGTAAAATAATCAATACTTAGAAAAAATCGAATTATTTGTAACGAAAGAGTAGGAAGCCTGTACCAAGGAAGAATACCAAGGTAGAAATACCAAGGAAATACTGAGGGAGAAAAGGGAAATTTTTTTCTCAGTACGCTAACGTATGCTTTTTCGTAAAATAGTACTATAAAACTGATCGACACCCGGATTTATCAGTTTTATTGGTAAAATAATCAATAGTTAAATAAAATCGAAATATTTGTAACGAAAGAGTAGGAAGCCTGTACCAAGGAAGAATACCAAGGTAGAAATACCAAGGAAATACTGAGGGAGAAAAGGGAAATTTTTTTCTCAGTACGCTAACGTATGCTTTTTCGTAAAATAGTACTATAAAACCGATCGACACCTGGATTTATCAGTTTTATTGGTAAAATAATCAATAGTTAAATAAAATCGAAATATTTGTAGCGAAAGAGTAGGAAGCCTGTACCAAGGAAGAATACCAAGGTAGAAATACCAAGGAAATACTGAGGGAGAAAAGAAATATTTTTTACTCAGTACTCTGGCGTTTACTTTTTTGCACAAACGTACTATAAAACTGATCGACACCCGGATCTGATAGTTTCATGGGTAAAAGGATCAATATTTTGAAAGATCTGGAATATTGCTAGCGAAATGCAAGGAAGCCTCTATATTTGCACATGGCAGAAATAAAAATTTCATTTTCTGTTACTCTGGGGTATTCTTTAGTAAAAAAACGAACTATAAACCCGATCGACACCTGGATTTAATAGTTTTATTCGTAAAATAATCAATACTTAGAGAAAATCGAAATGAAGCCGGGTTTATCGGGATTCGAGGTTTTTTCGATTTTATAGAGATTTTCAAAGTCGGAACATCGATTTTTGCCTATTTTTCCATACTCCATACTCCATACATAATCCATACTTTTTCCACAATTTTTCCCTTGGACTAAAATTCGTCAATTTTGAAAGTGCTTTTTTTGGTATAAAATTATAGATATCGAGATGAATCCAACGCCATTCTCTGACTCTACTCAGGGGCTTTTAAAAACTCCCCCGATAAGCCAAAATCGGTAAATTTCGAGATATGTACGTTATGGCCATTTGAAATTTCGTGATTTTTGAATTTTCGAAAAAGTGGGCAAAAATTGAAAAAAAAAAAAATTTTCGTCTTCCACCATAATTTTAGACCCTAGGCGATCGTAAATTTTCTCCTGATTACGAATTACTGTGAATTTTCCCCTGAAATCCAAGAATTCGATACGAAATGATGAAAAAACGGAAAATTGCACATTTTCTTATCGATAATTTTTCAAGGCCTTACTAAAGACGCTGTCATTTTTTTTTCCGCTGTGATAGGGACTCGTATCAGTGCTCGTTCTTTTCCCAATCGTTTGAGCTTCAAAATGAAGCCGGGTTCATCGGGATTCGAGGTTTTTTCGATTTTTTACAGATTTTCAAAGTCGGAACATCGATTTTTGCCAATTTTTCCATACGAACCCCTTGGACTAAAATTCTTCTTATTTCAATCAACTTTCCGGGGTACTTATACTTGTCATATCAGGATAAAACGTACGCCATTCTTTAAGTCTACTCAAGGGCTTTTCAAAACACCCCCGAAAAACACCCCTAGCATAATTTGCGGCAGAGTTATGGCTTTTTGAAATTTCGTGATATTGAGATTTTTGAAAAAGTGGGCATAAATATTGAAGAAACACGTTTTTCCGTCTTTCACCACATTTTTACGGTCCAGGTGATCGTAACTTTTCTTCTGATTACGAATTACTGTGAATTTCCCCCTGAAATCCAATAATTCGATACGAAATTATAAAAAAACGGAAAATTGCACATTTTCTTATCGATAATTTTTCAGAGCTTCACTAAAGACACTGTCATTTTTTTTCCGCTGTGATAGGGACTCGATTCGATTATCGTTCTTTTCCCAATCGTTTGAGCTTTGAAATGAAGCCGGGTTCATCGGGATTCGAAATTTTTTCGATTTTTTACAGATTTTTAAAGTCGAAACATCGATTTTTGCCAATTTTTCCATACATACCCCTGGGACTAAAATTCTTCAAATTTCAATCAACTTTCCGGAGTACTTAAACTTGTCGTATCGGGATGAAACGTACGCCATTCTCTAAGTCTACTCAAGGGCTTTTCAAAACCCCCCTGGAAAACACCCCTAGCATAATTCGCGGAAGAGTTATGGCTTTTTGAAATTTCGTGATATTGAGATTTTTGAAAACGTGGGCATAAATATTGAAGAAACACGTTTTTCCTCCTTTCACCACATTTTTACGGTCCAGGTGATCGTAACTTTTCTTCTGATTACGAATTAATGTGAATTTCCCCCTGAAATCCAATAATTCGATGCGAAATGTCGAAAAAACGGAAATTTGCACATTTTCTTATCGATAATTTTTCAGGGCTTCACTAATGACGGTGTCATTTTTTTTTTCGCTGTGATTGGGACTCGATTCAGTGCTCGTTCTTTTCCCAATCGTTTGAGCTTTGAAATGAAGCTGGGTTCATCGGGATTCGAGGATTTTTCGATTTTTTACAGATTTTCAAAGTCGGAACATCGATTTTTGCCTATTTTTCCATACATACCCCTTGGACTAAAATTCGTCAATTTTCAAAGTGCTTTTTTTGGTATCAAAATTATAGATATCAAGATGAATCTAACGCCATTCTCTAAGTCTACTTAGGGGCTTTTAAAAACACCCCCGATAAGCCAAAATTCGTCGATCTGGAGATGAGTTATGGCCATCTGAAATTTCGTGATTTTTGGATTTTCGAAAAAGTGGGCAAAAATTAAAAAAAAAAAATTTTCGTCTTTCACCATAATTGTAGGCCCTAGGTGATCGGACATTTTCTGCTGATTACGAATTACATCAAGTTTCTCCCTGAAATTCAAAAATTCGATATGAAAAAGCAAAAAAACAAAAAATTACATTTTTTCATTTTCTGAAATTTTGAGGGTTCACTAAAATCGTTGTAACGTTCCTTCTCGAAGGAGATATGACTATATTCAGTACTTGTATCTCTTTGTAATCGTTCAAGCTTCAAAATGCCGCTTGGTTCATCGGGCTGGGTTGATTTTTCGATTTTTTACAGATTTTCAAATTTGGACCATCGATTTTTGCCAATTTTTCCATACATACCCCTTGGACGAAAATTCGTTCATTTTAAAAGTGCTTTTTTCGGTATAAAAAATGCAGATATCAGAATAAATCCAACGCCATTTTCTAAGTCTACTCAAGCGCTTTCAAAACCATCCCCGATAAGCCAAAACTCGTCGATTCGGAGATTAGTTATGGGCATTTTAAATTTCGTGATTTTTAGATTTCCGAAAAAGTGGGCAAAAAATTAAAGAAAAAATTCTTTTCGTCTTTCACCATATTTTTAGGCTCTATAGGCGATCGGAAATTTTCTGCTGGTCACGAATCACATCGAGTTTTTGCCTGAAATTCGAAAATTTGATATAAGAAGGCAAAAAAACGAAAAATTGCCATTTTTTAATTTTCTGAAATTTTAAGGGTTTACTAAAATCGTTGATATCGTTCCTTCTTGAAGGAGATCGTTTTTTGCCAATTTTTGCATCCATACCCCTTGGACTGAAGTTCTTCAAATTTCAATCAACTTTCTGGGGGACTAAGACTTTATATATCAGGATGAATCGAACGACACTCTCTCAGTCTACGCAAGGGCTTTTCAAAACACACGTCATGAGCCCCATCGCATGATTTTTTGGCAGAGTTATGGCCGATTATCATTTCATGATATTTACACTTTTAAAAATATGGGTTAATACATTGAAAAAAATTTTCTACTCGTTTCACCATATTTTTAGCCTTCAGGTGATCGAAAATTTTCTCCTTATTACAAATTACTTTGAGATTTTCCCTCTAATCCAAAATTTCGATACGAAATGGTGAAAATACGAAAAATTGTACTTTTTCTTATTAATAATTTTATGTGGGTTCACTATGATTGCTATCATTTTTTTCCGCAAGGATTGGGACTCGAGTCAGTGCTTGTTTTTTTTTTCAAACCGTTTAAGCTTTTAAATAAAGCTTGGTTCATCGTGATCTGAGCTTTTTTCATTTTTTTACAGATTTTTAAAGTCGGATCATCGATTTTTGCCTGACTGTGCATACATACCCCTTGGACTAAAATTCTTTAAATTTCCATCAACTTTTTGGGGAACTAACAAGGAAGGTATCCCAGGTCGATCTCTCCGTTTTTGATCTAACTCATATATGTTGTAGTACACTAGGACCTCGATTTAACGGCCAGTGGCGGGACGGGCTCCGCATCGCACCTTGTTAAATCGAGGTAGCGTATGCCCGCCCATGCTGTATCTGCGCATCGGCACTCCGTGCTACGGGCCTGACCGGGGAGACTTTAAGCGTCCCCCACCATCTCCCACCACGCGAAAAACCGATCGATAAATGCGACATGGTGGGGACTGTCTATTAAATCGAGGGCCATTAAATAGAGGTCCTAGTGTACATTGAAAACTAATTGACACTTATTTTTTTTTATCTGCCATTCAACACTTTAAGGGGGGTGAAGCCACCCTCCAAAGTAAGGCATGTCAAGGGGCCATTTGGTAGTTGCACCCACAAGGACATAATATTTTTTAACCAATCCAAGTGCAAAAGTTTTCTCATCATGAGAAACGAAAAATGTAATTTTCTCGATTAAAAAAAAAAAAAAAAAAAAAAACAAGGGGGTCAGCCAGCCCTAAATATTATTACATTAATTCAAAAAATGGGTAAATTCAAGTAAAAAAATCTGAAAAAAATATACACTACCGTCCATAAGTATGGGGACACTCGCCCCAGATCCGAGCCACACAAGAATAAGTTGTATCGCTCTTTAAAAAATGAATATATCTCAATTTCCCAAGCGGCGTTCTAAAAAGGACATATTTAGCTTCATTGACCTTTTTTGGAAAAATTTTTGCGATTCTTTTTGAGCCCGGTACGCTCTTTGAAAGATGGTCATTTTTTGGCTTTTTTTGGAGGGTGGAAATTTTCCCGCATATCCCGTAAAAAAAATTTTTCAATTTTTTTTTCCGTGAAAAACTTGAAGCGGGGAGTACAACCTTCAATTTGGTTTTTTTTGGAAAGTTTTTTACGATTTTTTTTCGCAAGGATATTCAACTTTTTTTAAAAAACGACCATATTTCTAAGGGGTAGTCTCACTCTGAAACTACTGGGTTTTCGTAAAGCTACAAA
Organism: Rhorus exstirpatorius; assembly: GCA_963564615.1. Classification (NCBI taxonomy): domain Eukaryota; kingdom Metazoa; phylum Arthropoda; class Insecta; order Hymenoptera; family Ichneumonidae; genus Rhorus; species Rhorus exstirpatorius. Next base: position 22,594,819 of record OY751322.1, on the reverse strand, counting down.
CATGGTAAAAAGTTGCATACAATCATTTTGGATGTATCAAATTTTTTTTTAGAATTAAAAAAACAAATCCGAAAAAACAATGTTTTTTTCAAAAATTAAAAAATTTTTTTTTTTCAAAATTTTTTTGTAAATCAACGAAATATTTTTATTATCGTGAAAAATCAGGTCTCTTACCTCATCTACACGGCTTTTTCATCGTCGTTTTATTTACATTTGTTTCGAACGTCGAGCGCATGCCACGTCTCATCAAAGCTGTAATCACAGTGAAAGGTGGCTTTTTCGATGAAAAAGCTGTGTAGATGAGAAGAGACCTGATTTTTCACGATAAAAAAAATATTTCGTTGATTTAAGAAAAAATTAAAAAAAAAATTTTTTTTATAATTTTTGAAAAAAATTTTTTTTTTCGAATTTGTTTTTTTAATTCTGAAAAAAATGTGATACATCCAAAATGATTGTATGCAACTTTTTACCCTCCTAGTAATTTTACGAAAACCCAGTAGTTTCAGAGTGAGACTACCCCTTATAAATATCGTCGTTTTTTGCAAAAAGTTGAATGTCTTTGCGAAAAAAAATCGTAAAAAATTTTCCAAAAAATGAGATTGAAGTTTGTACTTCCCGCTTCAAGTTTTTCTCGGAAAAAAAGTTGAAAAATTTTTTTTTACGAGATATGCGGGAAAATTTCCACCCTCCAAAAAAAGCCAAAAAATGACCATCTTTCAAAGTGCGTACCGGGCTCAAAAAAAATCGCAAAAATTTTTCCAAAAAAGGTCAATGAAGCTAAATATGTTCTTCTTAGAACGCCGCTTGGGAAATTGAGATATCTTCATTTTTTAAAGAGCGACACAACTTGTTGTGTGGCTCGGATCTGGGGCGAGTGTCCCAATACTTATGGACGGTAGTGTATATTAATCTATAACATCTTATCTATCAGATCTTATTTATCTTATTTATCTATCAGATTAATCCATTAGATCTTAAACCTTAAAAAAAAAAATAACTTGAGGAAATTTTCCTATTATAATTTCGTCTACCAGGCGTACGTGGGATTCAGCTCAACGGAAATAAATCAGGATATATAACTTGCCCGCGCGATAGCAGCGGGAAATTTGTAACGTCGCTAGTTACATTCAAGAGGTCGTTGCGAATTAACGCGAGAAATTCGAGGCACGATATTCGGACATTTATATTTAGCTCTCATGGATCGATACATTTACATTTATTTACCCTTTTTATTGAAAATACATTTCCTTAGATGAATTCTATGGAGGCATTCATGCCTCCATAGAAGGGTCATAGAAATCGAAGGGTCATATGTTTAATATTTCCTGTGACGAAAATCGTGTTTCAGATTAAAGCGTGACCAAGTGGTTTAGAATATAACTCTTAGAATTTATGGTTGGGATATATACATAAACACAGGGTTTCTCGAGGCGAGGATTTTATAGTTCTTTGTAAGTGCGAAACACATGGACTGTTTTACGTCAAAGGGCCTCTTTGTGAGCTGGTCAATCCTCATGGAGGGGGGCAAAAGGGGCTCATGCAATGATGAGGCCCCGTACGCATATACAACCCCCTCTCCGTGGGTCTAGGCTGGTGGCCCCTGTATGTCTGCATCCACGCGCACCCTTGGCGGGGTGCGCTCGACGATATATGTAACGGTGTGTATGCATGTGTATGTGTGTACGTGCGAGGGCGGACTTTTCCGAAGACCGAGAAGTCCGCGTTCGACTCTTCGTCACTTAAATTCAAGCCGTCTTGTAGTACAGTTCACTTTTTCATATACCTTATAAAATAAGTAATAAACAAACATATTTACGTGCTCTCCTATAAATGAGTAACCTTTTCATTGATTTGCATACCCTTCAGTCAATCATCCTAAATTCCTAGTTCTTTCTGTAAAATATCAAATCAAATCGAGACGAGCGACTTCGTTGGAGTGTCCACCCTCGGGGATGGACTTTAGTGGCTAACGAGCCCACCTCAGGTTCATTCATTTGAACTTGCCGCTCGACAACTGGCGCTACTTGTGCGTTGGGACGTAACAAATTGGGTTGCAGGGCCTTTCGGGGAAATGGGGAAGTTTACCCAAATTTTTGGCCGCGTGGTGGTGCTACAGTCACTGTCTACTTTGGGCGCAAAATTTGAATAATTTATTCGCCTTAAACTGATTTTCTAAAAAAATGGATTCAAACAAGTATGAGGGATGAAGAATAAACGAGTTAAAAGCAGAATTGAAAAGACGAGGTGCGAAATTGACAGGAAAAAAAAAGATTTGCAGGACAGGTAAGTTTATGTGCAAATTTAAGGTTATGTTGTTATGTTAGCACTTTGTCAGTTTTAAAATAACTAAGATATCGTCAAATAGTTAAGGTAGTTCTATCGCTGCAGACTAGTCAATTAGCTATAAATGTCTAAATGATGATTCCTAAAAATATTGGATATATGGGTTAAAATTAATAAATATTAAATAAGCTTACCCAGGTGAATACAATTAATCAACGGTTTATTATAAATAATTATGTAACTAGTAAAATAGTAATTGCAACGACTCAAGTATTACTAGATCTCGTATGATATTTACGTGTGGCAACGTTGCGTTTTCTTTCTCTTTTCATTCTCGCGTGCCCTCTCACTCTCTCGCCCGCTCTATTGACGTTGACGTGAAGAGGTTATGTTGTTCGACTTGTCAAATACCGCTTTCATTTCGATATCGCGTTGCCACATTTTTTCACCGTCACGACATTATGCCATAAGTTGTGTATCACTACCCGGATGCTCGTATTAAAATCAGTATAGCTTAAAAAATTGGTCGACAATCATATTTTTTTTTAGGCCCGTTAGATTTTTACATGTTTAATGAATCTAAATCTCGTTTTTTGTAAGAATCTTTTGGATTTTCGATAAGATATATCGTTTTAAAGTGACCGGAAATCGGTTCTTCTATATACCGAAGCAAATTTGCCTTGAGGAACTGGCATTTTCAAGTATTAATTTCTCCGTAATTAGGTCGATAAGAGGCATTGACGTTTCGCGAAATGAATAAATATATTAAAATTGAAGATATAAAAAAAAAAAATTTAAATCTTATGGATTAGTTACCACGATAGAACTACCTTAAATATACGAATTAGACTGATTAACAGTGCCCCTCAAAATAAATTATCCATATAATTATATATGTACATAGTAAAATAATTGTAAAAATGATGTACCAGCGAAATACATAACGCAAAACTGCATTTCTTCAGCTGTAAATTGTTGCTAATATTTTTCAGACTTATTTACTATGATCGAAACAATAATTTTTATAATTCTGATGGAGAATCAGCATCTGGTGTGGTTGATAATTGTTTTCCAACACCAGCGTCCAATCTTCTTAATGATATCAACAGCGACACTGTTTTGCCGCCACTGAGCAAACAGCATATTCTGATGTACCTTGAAAGGTAATAATTTTCATATAAGAAATATTTGTCTTTTCATAGTCTTCTGCCTTGAAATGTACTGAACATAACCTGGATGATTTCGTTGATGTAAAATTATTTTCATTAACTCTACTTATTATTATGCTATCCCATTTTTTTTTGCGAGGTGTGTCTTTCGGAAAAATATGAACAGCTGTAGCCGAGCAAAATATCACGCTACATTTAACCATTTTTCACTCTTTTTCAGAACCGAACAAGAACACGTTGTAAACAGTAAACCTGTAAACATATTATGCCTGATGCGCTGACTGAACTTTTAAGGTTATGGCAGTAACCATGATGTAAGCAGAGGAGGGGGCTTATTACGGTTCTCGAATCGAGTGAAAATGACGAAAGAGAGTAGCTCACCCTATTACGGTCAATCTCACAAGGTGAAAAAACGAGATTATTCGCGTGAGTTTACTCGACACGAAAATCTGTGTCGAGAATCGTTGTGCGCATGCTCGTGAGCGTGATTTGCCTGCAAGTTCCATCACAGCAACGCGGAGATCGCTCCATTTTTGTTGGTTAAAGAATAAAAGTTATTGATACGCGTATCAAGAGACACGGCAGTTTTTTGACGCCACCTAATACGCGACAATGAATAATTTAGTGATCGTAATGGTTATGCGACATCGTGATCGAATGATCATAATACGGCGAGCACTGTGCGATGCCTCAGATTTAGTATAACGTAAAATGAATTCCGTCGATTTTACAGGTTTTACTTTTATGCCTATAGAGGTTATATTTATCAATAATTTACATTTACAATTTAAAAAAATAAAATGGAATGTACAAATAAAACGAGTATTCAGTAATTTGTTTGAAATTTGTAAAAGGAAACCCGTTATGTATTCCTACATGGCAAGAACCTAACGTTCATGCGATAAAATATTTACGTTTACAACGAAGATGAAAATTACGAATGCAATGAGTAATAATAATCTTCATTTCTTTCCATATAAATTCAATAATACTTTTTTTGATGTGTAAACATCTTAGCGCTCGGTCTACGGTAGGGGCTAGCTGGGACTTCGAGCGTCAGATGTAAAACTTCGACCGTCAGCGTAAGATCCGTGTCTATATGAGCGCGTGAATGTGTGTGTGAGAGCGCCACACGGTGGGGGCTAACCAACACTTCTATGTATAGGACATCGGCGCCGCGCAGGCGTGAGCAGCGTACAGCGCGCACCGTGGTCCGTGTGAGAGCCCGTGAATGTGTGTGTTTCGACAGCTGATAGCTGATGGTACGGGCTAAGATTAAGGAGGTACGACTAGTTCTTTGGAGTCAAAAAAAAGTCTAAATTCATTTTACCCACAGCTGTTCTGATTTATGTTTATTTGCATTGATTATTCATATTATCGATTATAATGTGAAAAATTTTGTGGTAAATGATTAATTTATTGCGCATGAACTAATAAAAACTGAAAAATTAGATTGTCAACGACTCGATAGTAGTCTCCATCATAATAATAACGACATGTCTACCACAAAAACGGACTAAAAAACATTTTAAAAAATCAGCCGAAAACCTATTAAAATAGACTTGAATTACCTCAGTGGAATTAATACGATCGGCAGAATGATAATTATACATATAATTGATACGTGATAAATAATAAAACTCCATAAATAACATGATGGAATTTGAAGTAAACACTTGGCAACGTCGCATTGGCGATGCTATAAGTTGGTATACGTGACCAACGAAGATGACTCTATCCTCGTTGCTAACATCAAAACAAAGCTAGGTTATGTTTGCCGAAACCCATCAGCTGTTACTCGCGACGTTGCTAAGTCTGTGGGTGCTATTTGATCGTTCTGACCATTTACAACCGGAAATTGAAACTTTTTTATGATGTAGTGCCAGAACTACACGGTGAAGAGTAATTTTTCAATTTTTTACAATATCTATTATATCTAATCTATCAAGTTTCAGTTTTTCAACGGGTGTAGTTGGATACGTGAGCAGCAAAACCGTGATCACAGCACTTCCGGTTAACCGTCTCCATAAGACGACGTGCTTTAGTAACTCAAACTGCTCGACTTTGCAATTTTATTACGAATAAACTAAACGGTTAATATAGCTCAAATTTTGGCAATAGGCGCATAAAGTATTCGGCAAAAACATATAAAAAATTCAAGTCCGTCAGTTGGATTCTTCATACTAGTCGTACCTCCTTACCAATGCACGACCTCAATTTTCCCACACCAAACTGACGCGAGCTCAAATGTTTACACATCAAATTTCGTGAGTTCCAACGCCAACTCACACGTTTTTTTGTTATTTCGTCACATTCATTTTCTTTAACGATTCTTTTTAGTCTTTATGCAACTCAATTAAAAATTTTTTTTTTTAATTCAAGGTTATGTTCTCTGACAAAATGGCGTCATCTTTCGTGAAAATGCGAGATCACTAGCCGGAAGTGTGCTAGTGATTTCACATTTTCACTCGGCTGGGGCCTTATTCTACGAGTTTATCACAGTCATCACAGTCACAGTGTATCACAGTGATTCATTCGGCAAAAATCGCTATACGCATGCGCCTAGTCAATGTTTTTAGGTTATTTTGATGTTTTACACTCTTCAATCCGGGATACACCGTGATTAGTTCACAGAACGTGAAAGGGTAGGATAAACGTGTGATATACTGTCTATCACGGTATATCACGTTATATCTATGTATTCATAAAAAACGGTGCTAAATATAGCGTGGTAAGAGCGGATAAGGATAAAAGTGATAAAAGTGACTGGCGTTTGAAATAAATAACGACCTAATTTGGTTTCCGTATTAATAGTATGGTTATTGATTATAAGATAGTTGAACGCTTATTAACTGATGTTGTCGAATATGACCATAATGCACAAATTATATAGGAATATTGTGGCGCTTTCAAGTTTTGTACATTGAAAGGAAAAAAAACACAATTTGGATATGAAAATGAGTAAAAAATTTTATTTTTAATGGGAATATACGAGTGAACAAAAATTATTAGTATTTTTCTTACGGTTCATTTTTTATTTTCATTTTTTAATTTTTTATTCTCGACTATTACACGTTTCTCGTGAATCACTGGCGAGATACTAAATCACAGCAAACTGCCCTCGCTCAGCGCTCACATATCGCACACAATATATCTCGCCGAACCTGTTTTTCTTTGCTTCATTTTTTTTTTCTACAGATTATTTTCTTTTTTTTTTGTTTCCAACTATGAGTGACAGTAGGCGAACAATAACAACTTTGCGATGGATGATAATTCGATAATAAATAAATAACTTAATGATTTTTTCCTTCAAGGATTAAGTTTCGTTTTTTTTTTCTTCCTCTCCATAATTATGTTTTTCTTTTCTTTTAAATTTGTGCGCGCTCTAATTTTTGCAAATATGAGGCTATCGAGCCTCAAATCGTGTAAATTTATAGATAAATCAGAAAAAAAAGCGTGCAAATTAGAAATTTGAACATTTTTCCCTTTATGCGGTAGCAAAAATTAAAAAGCCTCCTTGTCCGTAGAGGAAATCTTTGCGAGTAAGATGAGATAATGAGGAAGCGATGTGCAAATTTATAATTTGCACGCTTTTTTTCCTAACCATGCCATTCTTCGGGTGTCGGGCAAAAAAAAATCTGATAAATAGGCAAGAGAATGCTTGATATGGAATCGAGTTTAAAAAAATCATGAACATCAGAAACTTGCACATTGTTTACTCATTTTTTTTTTCGTTCCTACAGCTTTATCCATATGAAAGATAAAAAAATTGAAAATTTCTCACTGGAGGAAGATTTCTGAATGAAAAAAAATTTAAAAAAAAAAAATAAATACCAATAGAACAAGGTAAAAAATAAAATGACAATGCTATGTGAATTTTATTTTTGTTCTTCGGGTTATTCAATATTTACCTGTGCAATCTTGAGCGACGTGCACAGCCAAATTGTCGAATTCGTTATGATCTACGGCGGCATTTTTCACAGCTTGACTGAGCAAATGCGTGACCGATGCCGGTCCGTACCAGTCATCGGCCCGTTTGCCCGACGATACACCGAGCTTCTGGAGTTTTCCTTCAGCAGCATCAAGAACAGGTGTAAGAAGAACGGCGTAGGTGTATAACCACTATGTCACCTAGATAAATACGAGTTATTATACTACGTGGATCGTCCTTGCCACGAAAAAATTTATTTGATTTAATTCTACGATGATTTGCCGCTTAGTCCGAATATACAGTGATGATTAGGTGTTTACTTTTTTATTAACATCCCTGGTGGAAATAGTTTCTATGCATTTTTACGAGCTTCTACGTCAACTTCTATGCGGTTCTACATTAATTGGAACACGTGAATAGTTTTTCATAGAAGTTTTGCGTAGATAATCGTAATTTTGCGTAGAAACTCATACAAATGCATAAAAACTATGCATGCATAGTTTCTATGCATTTGTACGAGTTTCTACGTCAAATTCTATGTGGTTCGAACCACGTAATTTGGCGTAGATAATCGTAACATTGTGTAGAAACTCGTACAAATGCATAGAAACTATGCAGGCATAGTTTTTATGCATTTGTACGAGTTTCTACGTGGTTCGAACCACGTAATTTTGTGTAGATAATCGTAACTCTGTGTAGAAACTCGTACAAATGCATAGAAAGTATGCCTGCATCGTTTCTATGCATTTGTACGAGTTTCTACGTCAATTTCTACGTGGTTCGAACCACGTAATTTTGCGTAGATAATCGTAACTTTGTGTAGAAACTCGTACAAATGCATAGAAACGATGCAGGCATAGTTACTATGCATTTTTACGAGTTTCTACACAAAATTACGATTATCTACGAAAACTTATATAAAAAAATATGGACGTGTTCCATGCAATTAATGTATCGATCGATACATTAATTGAAACACGTCCATACTTTTTCAGAGAAGTTCTCGTAGATAACCGTAATTTTGCGTAGATAATAGTGCTTTTTTGTATTTTCATGTGACTGGTTGACGTCGATATACTGTATATTGGATATTGTATTTTTCAAAACCTAGTCCACCGCTAAAAAGTTGGTAAGTGACAAAACGATATATTCCAAAAATTAGTAAAACGTACAAAATTTCTCAAAATGAACATAGATTTTTTTAATGAAATTGAATTCCGTCTTCCGTATCTTCAATTTTATTCAAAAAACCATGTTTATTTTGAGAAAGGCCATAGCCGGGTAAGTAGGGGTGATCGGCTCCCGCACCAATTTGTTCCAAACTTTGGCGAAAAGTTGGGTCTGATGGGTTACAAACTCACCCTAAATTTCAACCTTGTAACTGCACTAGGAACAGTGATAAAAATACAACTAGTATTTTTCGAAAAGATTTTTTTTTCTCAGGATTTACTCTACCGATTTTCGTGAAAAAAATATATGTTGCGAACATAATTAAGGTCATTTCTAGGAAAAATCAAGAAGTCTATCCCACTATCAAAAATACCAGAAAAAAATTATTTTATTTTTCGTGATTTTTTTTCGGTCATTCTTTCACGAGATACAATTACCATATTTTTTTCATAACTCAATTAGACCCCCTTCTACAACATATATTTTTTTCAATACGATTAAAGAGGTGGAGCATAGTTAAAAAAAAATCACTTTTTTCGCATGTTTCATCCAAATTTTATTAAATCTTCTTACAATGTAATTATACTTTCGATAAATTTTTGGTGTTTTGTCATTTAGTACATCACTGACCGATGAAGGTTTTCTCTGCGTTTCTTAATCATCGTCGCTATCATCATTGATGATGGTAGTTGTATTCTTAGTAGTTTTCGATAGAACTGACAAGTAACATCGACTACACTCGGTAATAATTACACGGAGAAAATTTTGCGGTAGTTATGACATCCAAAATAAAACAAAAACGTGCAAAAAAGTGTGTTTCATTTTTTTTTAACTATGCTCCACCTCTTCGATCGTCTTGAAAAAAATATATGTAGTAGAAAGGGGTCTAATTGAGTTATAAAAAAAATATGGTAGTCGTATCTCGTGAGAGAATGACCGAAAAAAAATCACGAAAAATAAAATAATTTTTTTCTGGTATTTCCGATGGTGAGATAGAATTCTTGATTTTTCCTAGAAATGACCTGAAATATGTTCGCAACATATATTTTTTTCACAAAAATCGGTCGAGTAGATCCTGAGAAAAAAAATCTTTTCGTAAAATACTAGTTGTATTTTTATCACTGTTCCCAGTGCAGTTACAAGGTTGAAATTTAGGGTGAGTTTGTAACTCACCAGACTCAACTTTTCGCCAAAGTTTTTAACAATTCGGTGCGGGGGCCGATCACCCCTACTTACCCGGCTATGGCCTTTTGTATGTTTTGCCAATTTTTGGAATTGATTATTTATATTCGAATAAACACCAATACTTGTAGCAATTCATTTTGGACTTATTGATACCCTGGAGATTGTGTTAACTTGAAACAGTGACTACAGTGGTCGAAAAGTGGCGTAAAAAAATTGGAACACGGTAAGTCAAAAAACGACCTATCATCGTTTAGGGGATGAGTCATGCTTTGAAATAAGCCAAGAAACACAGAAATAGCCAATTTTTTGGTTGCCTGACATCATTTTGAACGAAAAACATTTTTTTTTACGTGTTAATTAGATGGGAAACCTAAATCCTCGTTGAGAGACCTCTAAAAATTCAAGTTATATACAGCGCCCTCCGTGAACGAGGGCCTCTTTAATGTCAAAACCTAAAGTTTCAGTGGCAGGAGCGAAGAAAAAAAAAAAGAGTCCATTTTTGACACACCCTTATATACATTTTCTGGCCTCGAAATTAAATATCTTTTGGGACTGCAAACATTTTTGTCCATATAAATGTTACCACAAAGCAAGACATAAGTGAGAAAGTATTTGAAGATTCAGATTTGAAATTATCAATATGGCCTTGTTTGCTATGTACAGCTTTAAAAAAAATTGAATAATAAAAAAATATAGAAATCATTTTCAATTCTCTGCGATGAATTCTAATTCAATTGGGTTTTCCCATAAATTTCAAAAGTGATAAAATTGACTTTCTTTTTGTAGAATAACAACAGTAGAAGCCGTTATTATTAAATTTTTTTTTTTGCTCAGAAATATTTAAAAATAATAATTTAAGTAGCATCGAAGTTCAAAGTTTATTAACTTAACATTCAAAATTTATTAAATCCAGTGATGAGTTCAACGCCACCGAAATTCGCAACTCAAAGGCTGCAATGTAAGTATTACTTGAAGCATTATTCGTTTCTAAGTGCTTTTAAAAAAATAGTTTTAAAACGACATGACAATTATTTACGCATTAGGTCATCTCGAGAAAACCTACGGGGATCAAGCGATAGGTTATGTCTGCCTCCAAAGAGATGGGCATGTTTGCAAAGTAAAGTGCAAAGTATGTCCTGAGCACCGAGTCCGAAACCAAGGATATTCTGTTACATTGACTATCAATGAACAAGATGAAAGAATAATTAACGTGGAATGTCATGACTGTGCAGCAGTCAGAGGTAAGCTTAAACACAGCACCGAGGCAATGAATTAGCTTCATACGGTTTTTTTTTATGAGATCCTCCTTACATCGAGCAGAAGAATTTTTAGTTTAAATTATTGCACAAGAATTATAGATCGAGACGAATACTGTGTGTAGGCATAAAGTTATTATAAAAAGGGCTTTTGCACAAGAGCTCAGATAAAAATTCCTACATGTAGACCGGAAAGAATTTTCTCACAATGAAAAGTACCTCTTGTAAAGCCAGTGACAATACCGGTGCAATCTAAACCTGATGATACGTTGGATACTAGACAATATTTATTGTGATCAATTGGGTTGTAAAAAAAGTATTTTATTATGAGAATGATTTATTATTTTTTCAAGTTGTTTGTTTCGGAAGACAATATTTTATTACAAATATGTTTCCGCTTATTCACCGCCACCGGTCGCAGTGGCAGCGGATTGACCTTTAATGACATATTTGTAATAAAATGTTGTCTTCCGAAACAAACAACTTGAAATAATCGTATATAATAAACCATTCTCATAATAAAATAATTTTTTTACAACCCAATTGATCACAATAAATATTGTCTAGTATCCAACGTATCATCAGGTTTAGATTGCACGGTATTGTCATTGGCTTTACAAGAGCTACTTTTCATTGTGAGAAAATTCTTTCCGGTCTACATGTAGGAATTTTTATCTGAAGTTCTTGTGCAAAAGCCCTTTTTATAATAACTTTATGCCTACACACTGTACTCGTCTCGATCTATAATTCTTGTGCAATAATTTGAACTAAAAATTATTTTGCTCGATGTAAGAAGGATCTCATAAAGAAAAACCGTACGAAGCTAATTCATTGCCTCGGTGCTGTGTTTAAGCTTACCTCTGGCTGCTGCACAGTCATGACATTCCACGTTAATTATTCTTTTATCTTGTTCATTGATAGTCAATGTAGCAGAATATCCCTGGTTTCGGACTCGGTGCTCAGGACATACTTTGCATTTTACTTTTCAAACATGCCCATCTCTTTGGAGGCAGACATAACCTATCGCTGGATCCCCGTAGGTTTTCTCGAGATGACCTAATGCGTAAATAATTGTCATGTCGTTTTTGATCTTTTTTTTTTTTAAACGCACTTAGAAACGAATAATGCTTCAAGTTATACTTACATTGCAGCCTCTGAGTTGCGAATTTCGGCGGCGTTGAACCCATCACTGGATTTAATAAATTCACAAACCATAAACATATCAATTTTTGGCAAATTGCTAGAATCGGCTTTTACGAAGCCAAGTCCGAGTTGATTTGCCATTTTCAACTTATATTATTTTAAAATATTACCAAAAATACGATAAATCCACAGCCTAACCACTCTGTATATCACTTTACATGGGTAAATAGATGCTCAAGAGGGAGGGGGGGGGGGGGGGGGGGGGTGAACCTTGTGACGTCACTATCTAGTTCGGGTTAACTCGGCTTTTTTCGGTGCGTTTGAATGGTATATTTACCATGCGAATTTTTAAACGGCTATAATTTTGCAAATAATGAATATTTTTTTTTACAACATTTTTTTAAATTTAAAACTTATATGTCCGCTATCTAATGGTGCTATTTTCAAAATTTATGGAAAACCCAGTTAGTTTCATGCTTCAAATAATTTTCCATAGAAAATTAGAGATTTGCATTTTTTTTCGTAACAATTCGTAATTATCAATGAATTTCTATGGAAAAAAAGTATCTATTTATCGGCTCAACATTTTTTCGTAAAAAAATGTAGATTTTCATAAATGTTTCGTAGAAAATTCATGCAATTTTACGTATTTCTACGAAATTCAATGAAATTCTACGCAATTCTCTGCGAAGAATTCCAACTAAATTAGTTTCATGCTTGAAATAATTTTCCATAGAAAACTAGAGATTCGCATTTTTTTTCGTAAAAATTCATAATTTTCAATGAATTTCTACGGGGAAAAAAGTATCTGTTTATCGGCTCAACATTTTTTCGTAAAAAAATGTAGACTTTCATTAACGTTTCGTAGAAATTTCATGCAATTTTATGCATTTCTACGAAATTCAATGATATTCTACGCAATTCTCTGCGAAGAATTCTAACTCAATTAGTTTCATACTTCAAATAATTTTCCATAGAAAATTAGAGATTTGCTTTTTTTTTCGTAAAAATTCATAATTTTCAATGAATTTCTACGGAAAAAAAGTATCTGTTTATCGGCACAACATTTTTTCGTAAAAAAATGTAGATTTTCATAAATGTTTCGTAGAAATTTCATGCTATTTTACGTATTTCTACGAAATTCAATGAAATTCTACGCAATTCTCTGCGAAGAATTCCAACTAAATTAGTTTCATGCTTGAAATAATTTTCCATAGAAAATTAGAGATTTGCATTTTTTTTCGTAAAAATTCATAATTTTCAATGAATTTCTAAGGGGAAAAAAGTATCTGTTTATCGGCCCAACATTTTTTCGTAAAAAAATGTAGACTTTCATTAACGTTTCGTAGAAATTTCATGCAATTTTATGCATTTCTACGAAATTCAATGAAATTCTACGCAATTCTCTGCGAAGAATTCTAACTCAATTAGTTTCATACTTCAAATAATTTTCCATAGAAAATTAGAGATTTGCATTCTTCTTCGTACAAATGTAGAGTTTTCTACGAAAAACTACTTCGACTTTCTACGATTTTCTACTATTTTCGACGATTATCTACGATTTCTTATGATTTTCCACAATTTACTACGACTTTCTACGACTTTTCACGATTTTCTACGATCTGCGGTTTTTCGTAGTTTGACGTAGAAATCATTTTCACCAGGGATGGCCAAGCGCAGAGACCACAATAGGGCTATTGTTATAGCTTACGCAAAAAACTAAAAATCTTTTGCGGGGAATGTTGAGGCAAACCATTTCAGTTAACAATCAGTTTTTTTAATAATTTATTTTCAATGCGCGTTTGTTTTCAAGAAATAGGTTAGGTCATTAGAGTCCGAGAACCAAGAGCCAAGTTTTCAGGACGGTTCGTAATTTTACTTTTATCATGCCCAGTCACAGCCATCACGTATCACCTATATCACGTGATATGTGATATGTTGTAGAATAAGGCCCCAGTTCCGTAATTGGGTGAGCGAACTCCCGTGAGATGAAAATGCGAGAAGTGAGTAAACTCGCTCGAGAACCGTAATAAGCCCGAGCTGTAGCAATGAACAGGATGTATTTACAATAACAAAAAATGTATAATTTTCATATAGCAGCATGTATTCTGTGAGATTTTATTTAAAACTTGCGTGTGTTAAGACATGACTATGAAAAAAAACACACATTTCATTTCATATTCTTAAAATTCGCGGCATTACAGACAGTGACATCAGCGCTGCTTAACGGCGGGTAAACTTCCCCATTAATGGCAGCTGCGGTGGCCGGACGGTTCCTCATCTATGCTGGGAGATTCGAGCGGAAAGATTGCCAACCTAGGTGGAAAAGTAGCTGAATTGTCGGTAAGTAGGGATTCCAAGGGGGAAATCACAACAGCTTTTCTCACCAGATGCCGTTTGTATCGGCTTCGGAACACGATCCGTGTTTTGTTTTGTAATGCAAAACACTATTAACAATTTTAACCATATCCGGGTTTACTCGTTTCATTTATGAATAAAAAAAAATTCGAAATGTTATAACCGAGTGTCCAAGAATTTCGGGAGATAATTTTGGAAACGAGCCACCCCGAGAATCCGTCCGAGGCTCTCGGATTTTTTAAGACAGTGTGATAATTCTTATTCGTCGTTATCATATCACAATTGTGTTTGTTTTCTTATTCGCGTCTTTAAATATTTCAATTGTGTCGCGCTCCGGAGAATCTCGGGGGACTTGATCTTTTCCCCTCGAGAAGATTCTCCGAGGAGCTCCTGCATTTAGCAATATTTTATTTTTATTCGCCCGCAACGAAAATTCTCGTAATTTCTCGATAACCTAAAAATAAACAGAAAAGAAGATGGCCGCTTCTCTGTCAGGTGAGTTAAATTTTTTTTTATTCCATTCCTCATTTTTTTTTTTTACATATTCTCTCGAATATCATGGGCCTCGTTTGTATTTTCGTGAAATAAACTTTTTGTTTTACGGTCCAAAAGGTCCATCGCGAAAAGTTTAACCTTAAAAAAATATTTTTTTTTCCGACCATATATCCTTCGCGTACGACAGATTTGCATTTCCCTTTATTCGAATTTATCGAATTTCCTTCGAAAATAATTCTTCAACGCTTGTCCCCCCAGCTTACTGGGTTAAATTCTTCAAAGGGGCCGGTTTTCCGTTGGACGTTGCGACCAAACACGCCGTAGTATTTTCCAACAATCGTATAAAACCCGACATGTTGCCCGATCTCGATAAGCCGAGCCTCAAAGACATGGGTATAACTCTTATGGGTGATATGATAGCTATATTGAGATACGCCAAGAAAGTTGTAGAAGAAACGACCTGCGAGAGATTTCTCGTCGATACGGAGGACGATAGGCCCGCGATAGCGCCAAAATCGTCCGTCGGTCGTACCATAGTAAAGAAAATCATTACAAAAGTACCGAATAAGAGCGCGATAGGGATAAAATCAAAGATAACGAACGATACGACTGTAAAATCGTCTTTAAAGTCATCAACCGCCGGTACCGTAACGAGAGCCGCTCCGTTGAAGAAAAAAAACGAACCGAGCCCCGTAGCGGTCACCGGAGCGATTAATGAAATTACAAAAACGCCGTTAATTAAGAGAAAATTGATTGAAAAAATGTCCGAGAGCGAGAGCGATGACGATGATGACGATGACGATGACGACGACGACGACGACGACGACGACGACGACGACGATACGGACGAAAAATCGATCGAGAGTACGCGAAAGAGGCTCAAATTATCGAGCAAAGAGGACAAAGTTGGCTATACGGTGATAATGCCAAAAGGTCGAACGACAAAGAGTCGTGAAATTTTAAAAAAGATAAACGAACAAAAGCGCACGGTTTTCGATCGTTTGGGCGATAGTTCGGTAACGAGCACGACGAATTTAGCCGAAGCCGGCGCGCCGACTTTCAATATAACGGGACTCGGTAACGATGTGCTCAAAAGAAATTGCAGCGTTTTCAATCGCCTCGGTGACAAAGATACGATGAAAAATCCCGATAAATCACAACCGGTTATATTGAAAAATGTAACCGCCAATAATTCGACTTGTCGCGCACCGCCGGGAATCCTGAAAACCGCGAAATCCTCGTCGATCGTGCTTAAGAAAGCTCCGAGCAAAGCAACGGCAAAGTCAACGGGCACGATGCACGCCGATCACGAGAAAAATAAAAAAATTGCCGGCGCGAGGCGACTCGTCGAGACGACGACGAAGAAAATTCGCCCCAACGATCAGCCGATCGGCGGGAAATTCACGACGACGAAGATCGTCAGGAAAATTGATAAACCGGCCAGTAAATTGGGTTGGTTTGAGATATTCTGATAAATTATAAGGAAAAAAAAAATAAAAATTTCGCAATTTTTCATGAGCAAGCCGCATATCCATTTAGCCCATTTAACATTTCGAGAGACTGAATTCGTCGCGCCGAATCTAATTGTTTTAAACAAACGATAATTTCCATCGAATATACTCGCCCGAGCTTGTGATTTTCTTTTTAGCGACGCGTCGGATCGAAGAATAAATTGTGCGGTTTGTTGGAAGAAAAAGCTCGAAAAATTGCCTAATTTTTCAAAAATATTCCGAGCTTCTCGGTCGAAAATTTTCATAATTTTTATGAAACCGATAAATTAATAAAGAAAAAAAAAAAAAAACATTTTGTAATTTTTCCCCCAACATGCATTTTGAGTCTTTGAATACGAGAGAAAAAAATTTTACATAATTTTTTACATTGTGAAAATTTTGATCCGCCGGCGTGCACGATCGCTGCTCGCCGGAACGTCTGAAAAAAAAAAAAAAAAAAAAAAAAAGGAAACTAAATCCTTGGAATAAGTATGAGACTATGGCCCCCGATATAAACTACGATTATTTTTTTTTTTTTTTTTGAGCAAAAATTCACAAAATCATGCAACTCCAAAGTTGGTGATCTCAAGAGTAGAATTTTTTTTTTTTTTTTTCGTAAAAAATAAAATGCTGAAAATTGAGAAAAAAATTAGCCCCCTTTTGCTCCGGTCCATGGTCATAATTTTTCCAAGGACATGTATCACGCCGGCGGATCAAAATTTCCAAAATTGCTTCCGCGAGGCTGCAAAAAAAAAAAAGCCCCACCTATGAAAAATCTATTTCAAAATGATGTAAACCTTTTTTTCTTGTATTTGAAAGCTTAAAAAATATGTTAAAAAAATTACAGACTCAAAAAATGTGTTTTTTTTTTTTTTATTGTTAACTTAATAATTTATCAGTTCCTGAAAATTATTAAAATTTTCGACCGAGAAAGTGTAACGATTCAAAGTCCCCCCCCCCCCTAGTCCCAAAAATTTAACTTGAACAAAAGAATATTTAGAGATTCATTGAAAGTAACGAATTTTTTCACAAAACAAATTGTTCCGGTATTAAAAATTTGTTTTTTTTTGTCTTTTTTGATGTTGCAGCATCCGAATTTAACTTTAACCAAAGACTATTCGGAGATCCCTTGAGAGTAACGAATTTTTTTGCAAAAAAAAAAAAATTGTTCCGGTACTAAAAACTTGGTTTTTGTTGTTGTTGTTGTTGTTGTCTTATCCAACGTTGCAGCATCCGAAAGGGTCGGATCGGTACCGGCCAAAGCTCGTCTCGGACCAGGGGGAAGCTCGACGATCAAGCAAGTCACGTTCGACCGAGTCACAAAGGTCGCTCGTATCAAGAAACCCGGTGTATTCAGTCGTCTGGGTGTCTGATGGACGTTTTTTTTTTCCCCCTTCTTTTTTTTTTTCAACAATAATTACAATTGGTTAACAAAGCTTTTAAGGTTTACATCGCGTATTCCGGTTACCATCTCAATTTTTTTTTTTCTCTTCTCCCGCGCGTCTCTCATTGTACATACCCGGAGAGATTGCGCTGACTACCGGAAGTTTGATGCGTTTCAAGATTTTAAAAAAAATTTTTTTTTTTTTTTTAATCGCTTCGTTCGTAGATTGCGCGAGGTTCTCCGGTCCCCGAGTTTTTTTTTCAGCGCAGATCCTCGATAATGCGAGACAAAATTTGGGTTTGGATCTGGATTTATTCGTAAAAATTAAAAAACCTCTTTTTTTTTTTTTTTTTTTTTTTTTTTTTAAATACACAGGACAAAGGTGCGCCCCTGTTTGAAACTTTAATGCATAATTCGTACAAATATTACTTAAATTTCTTAAAAAAAACCTTAAAAAATAATAATTGATTCATTTTTTCCTCCGAGATTTGTAGAAAAAAAAAACAGGACAGTCTCTCTCTCTCACGTTTATTCGCACTTTACTTCAATCTTTGATCTTTGAATTATCATTTTCCGATGGACAAAAAAAAAACAAAAAAATGCAAACAGGCGTGAGATCGAGATTGTCCGCCCCCCCCTCGATTTAGAGGCGGAAATTACCAAATGAGATGTTTCGCGGGCGCCAAAGATTTATCGCGGAGAGTCGGTCCACGGCCTTGCTGCCCCCTGGGTGCACGCTCGGGCTGAAACTTAAATATCCGCTCGGATGAGAAATAAACTGTTCGAAGGTCGAGGAACGCCTGCGCCGAGTCTCGCTCATTTTTTTTTTTTTTTTCTTCTTCGAGAATAAAAGTTTGATCCGAAAAATTGGAAATGCGCAAAAAAAATTTTTTTTTTACTCGAAAAACAAAAGCGCGCTAGAGAGGATTTTTTTTTTTTTTTTTTTTTAATCGAATTTTCAATTCTTTTTTATATTTTTTTTGGCCAAAAATGCTCAGATTTTTCGAAAAACATACAAAAAAAAAAAAATTACTCAATAGTACAGGGGGGGGGAACGATACATTTTTGTTTATACTCAACCTGCTGATTATTATTTTAACGATGCAAGTTATTGATAAATGGAAAAAGGGGGATGATAGGCGGCGCCCTCTCGAGGCGCGCGAGTCCCCGAATTTCGTCGATGCGAGAGAGAGAGAGAGACGACTGTAACGATTTTTGAAAAGACAAGAGTGAATTATAACTTTGCGATTGAAAATAAAAGTGCGTCAAACGAACCGGACCTTCGTTGATCAATGGCGCGATTGGAAAATTAAAAAAAAAAAAAAAAAATTGATAATAATTGTTTCGATGAGTAAAAAAAAAAGTTTTTTTTTTCCCCTTTTCTCGCACACTTTTGAGCAAAGAAGGTCCGGCTTACAGAGCCAAAGTTGACGGCCCCCACCTTTTATTACATTCTTCCGAGCGCCGCTCGACTCCAAGCTCCGCAGTCCTGCAAAAATGAAACAGTCTTTACAGTCTCGGAGGAAAAAAATTCTCAAGTCTTATAATAATAATAATAATAATAATAATAATAATATTGGTTTTTTTTTTTTGCAAACGAGCTCTTTCTGTACAATTTATCGACGTGGCTCTTTTTTTTTTTTTAAATAATAATAATAATAATCTTAAAATTAACGAAGATTATGAAAAAAAAAAAAAAAAAAAAAAAAAAAAGTGTGTGATTATCGACGAAATGCGTTATTTTTTTTTTTCCCCCCCCCCCTCCCGAAACAGACGCGAGCGTCTAAAAGTCGAACAATTAAATTGACTCCTCTGTACCGACCATTAGGATCGAAGTTTTAACGGCGATAATTTAGCGATTTTTTGGCACTCTTGTTACGGGCAACATTAGAAATTTCAACATTCGTCGGGATCGCGCCCTCGAGTCTCATTCACTCGGACGAATTGACGCTGTTCAGACGGCAGATTGAACAAAATTCGAGCGATATCTTGCCCGAATTAACGTGCAGGCAAATTCCGCTGTTATCGAGATTTTCAAATAAATTATTTGCCGAATCGTAATCGTTAAAATTCGTATTTTGATTTAAATTGTCAATTGAATCGAGGATATCGTCGTCGTCGTCGTCGAAACGTGGCAAAATAAGATCGTCGACGAGCTCGAGATTCAGTGAATCGTCGCTTTTTGACGAATCTTCTTTGCCGTTTCCGGCGCGAGGATCGTTACGATCGGCGATGATCGAACGTTTCGGGGCGTTAAACTCGTCGACGGTGCTGCCACTCGACGATGCGGTATAAGCGTGATCGTAATCGAGCCTATCTCTCATAATAGTAGTTACGTCGCTCGTATCGCCGATCAAACGATTCGAATGTTTTGAAAAATTATTTTTCTCGCTCATCTCACGGCCGTTCGTTTTACCGGCTGAGAGATTGTCATTCATGGATTTCAATAAATTGACGATGCTGGTGCTGTTATTGAGAACATTGCGAAGATACGATACCTCGGCTCTGAGGCGTCTCAGATCGATGTTCCGTTGCTGAAGCATGGTCGTAAAATTTTTATTCTCACGCCTGTAATACGACAATTTGTTCTCGATTTTCTCGAGATATTCCTTCTTTCGCTGACGATTTTCACGCGCCATCAGCGCATTACGATTCAGACAGGGACGCTTCGTTGCCGATGAGCCACGTCCGGTTCTTCGTGTCTCGCGCGATCCAGCGTTGTTGCTGCTTACGTTTTTCGACGACGAAACGGACAAACTCGACGATATTTCGAAATCCATGTCTCTGCTGTCATAGTCGTCGTCGTCGTCGTCGTTCGAGCTGCTGTATTCCGCCATTAAAACGTTTTCGCGACGTTTAACCGACATGGCACACGCGAGTTAAACTTTTTTTTTTCGGGGATGATCGAACACAATTTACTTGGGGAACTCGAAGAACGCGTAGAAAAATTTACCGGGTTATTTGTAACGCGTTTCTTTTATTTTTTAATATTGTTTAATCGCGACGCGGAAAAATCGTTGGACCGCGCAGAGTGCGAGTGGTTCTCTGCTGCGGTTTTTTTTTTACACACGCGTAGCGGAAGTGCGTGCTAAAAAATGACGAGTGGATAAAGGCTGATTCGGATTGTGGACGAAGAGATGCGCGCGCGCATCGCGTTGAAAATCAGCCAACGCGTTGTTAAATGGAAATCGGACAAAACGTTTTTTTTTTTTTTTTTTAATCGATTGATTCACATTTTTAATTATAATCAGATAAAATTTTTCGATGCGCAATCGTTCGGTGGTTACGATCATTCTATTCGCAATGTTTGGTGATTCGGTCGTTTATGGAAGAAAAATTTAAAAAATAAACGCGGAGAGCAGCACCGCATCTCGCGAGATGCAGCGAATATCCAATGAGAGCTCTGCTTTTTCGGAAAAGCCCCCCGCCGGTCTGAACTAGGCATAATAATGTTTATTAAATATAACTGCGTTGGACAAAGGAATAATCCACAGATTTCCCAAAGATGCGTTAAAAAAAATTGGCAATCTCTGTACTTTCCGTACGAAAATTATTATTCCGATAAAAAATTAATTTGAGAAAAAAAAAAATAGTTGTAAAAACTAAAAATGAATTAACATAACCTCATTTTTTTAATAACATTTCCCCTTACCGATCTTCAAAACCACTTTTCGTATTTTTCGATCACATTAAAATTCGGGCAAAAACCAAATATTACATATCTTACAAAAACCTACCGGACAGTGGCTCCCCGCTCCTCCGAGCGGGATAAAAAGGTACCGAGGATTCTAAATTGAAGGAGAATCTTTTAGCGGGGTGATTGCGGTTGCGCCTGTTGGATCATTTTGGAATGCCACGATTGAAAAAATCGTGAATTTAAGTTTTCAGTCGATGCTACAAATATAGTTAACCGGATATAGCATATATTTTAATTATTTAAGATTAAAAAACGAATTAAGCAATAAACTTACCTTTTTCAATATCACCCGATACTAATTTTTTTTCCAAAGAGGAGAGGTAAATTTTTTTTTTTTTGCCCCTATCAGTTCTGAATTCGGCAAAACAAATATTTATTTATTTCAAGTAAAACCGTTCAAACATCCGGGCATCCTGATCCGCACCCACTCGTATTTACTATATCGAGGGCTTAGGACCAGAAAGGCGTAACCCACAAAAAACGGACTATACTGCCATAAGGGCGTATCCCCAACTTTAACACGGAAGTTCCATAAGAGCAAAATGAATCAGCCTACAGTCAGAAGGGCGTAAGCCCACACTACAATACTGCCAGAAAGGCGTAAGCCACGAAAAATAAAAAAAAGTGGCTTACGCCCGTCTGGCAGATCATTCATCATTTTTTTCCGGATTTAAATCGCCTGATTACAGCCAGACGGGCGTAACCCTCTTTTTTTTATTTTTCGTGGCTTACGCCTTTCTGGCGGATAACTGGTCAGTTTTTTCCGAATTTCGATCGTCTACTTACTGCCAGAAGGGCGTTACCCCAAAAAAATTGAAAACGTGATGTGTGTGTGTGTGTGTGTGTGTGTGTGACGTGCGTGTGTAAAATTATCAAAATTTTCAAATTTTTCAAAATTTTTAAATTTTTCAAAATTTTCAAATTTTTCAAAATTTTCAAATTTTTCAAAATTTTCAAATATATCGAAATTTTTAAATTTTTCAAAATTTTCCAAAACTATTCAACATTTTCAAAATTTTCAAAAATATTTGAAATTTAAAAAATTTTTTTAAATTTTCAAAGGTTTCAAAATTTTAGAGGTTTCAAAAATATTCACCACATTCAAAATTTTTAAAAATTTTGAATATGTTGAATATTTTTAAAAATTATGAAAATTTTAAAACCTCTAAAAATTTTGAACCTTTGAAAATTTTGAAAATTTTGAAAAATTTGAAAAATTTTGAAAATGTTGAATAGATTTGAAAATTTTTGAAAAATTTTCAAATTTTGGAAAATTTAAAAAATTTGAAAATTTTGAAAATTTTGAAAATATTGAAAAATTTGAAAATATTGAAAATTTTGAAAAATTTGAAAATATTGAAAATTTTGAAAATTTAAAAAAATTTTTTAAATTTTTAATTTTGAAAAATTTTTAAATTTCGAGTATTAACTATAGCAACGACTAATTATGCGCATGCAACCATTTTGAAAATGGTATATTTCGTTTTTGTTTATATTTCGCATTAAAAAATATTAGCAAATAGCGAATAGTTTCCTGACTAGCAACTACCGAGTTTTTCTGACCAGCAACTCGTCAGCCTGCCGAGACTGGCACTGAACAGATTTGCGTTACACACCTAGTCTGGAACTCGACAGTTTACTGGCCATCAACTGGCCAAAAAGATGGAAAATTGGCCAGCATCTTACACACATCAAGTTTTCAATTTTTTTGGGGTAACGCCCTTCTGGCAGTAAGTAGACGATTGAAATTCGGAAAAAATTGACCGGTTATCCGCCAGAAAGGCGTAAGCCACGAAAAATAAAAAAAAGAGGGTTACGCCCGTCTGGCTGTAATCAGGCGATTTAAATCCGGGAAAAAATGATGAATGATCTGCCAGACGGGCGTAAGCCACTTTTTTTATTTTTCGTGGCTTACGCCTTTCTGGCAGTATTGTAGTGGGCTTACGCCCTTCTGGCTGTAGGCTGATTAATTTTGCTCTTATGGAACTTCCGTGTTAATGTTGGGGATACGCCCTTATGGCAGTAAGGTAATGAAAAGTCGAAAAACAGTGGGTTACGCCCTTTTGGTCCTAAGCCCTCGATATAATTCTGCGCTTTTTTTCTTTATCTCTGTACTTATTCTTTTAGCGGATCGGGGTAGGTGAATCGCGAATGCCGTAATATATACATAAATATTTCAGGGGGCTCGTATTCGTATAGAAATATAATCTGAAATAATCCTAGGGATATATTATTATTATTATTATTGTTATTCTTTTATCGTCAAACAATAAACCCATGTGCTTTTGGTAAAAAAAAAAAAATTTTGATGCAAGCCGCACTCTTTTTTTTTTTTTTTTTTCCACGCAGGAATGAAAGAATATAGCGTTGTATTTATGTATATCAGGGTGTTGAAAATAATTTTTTTGATTTTTCATGCTCCCAACCCTCAAAACTTGAGAGTTTTTATGGGAAAAAAAAAAAAAACATCCTCGCGAAAAGGGAGCTCTGTTGATCCTTTTTTCAGTCATACAGCATTTTCCTGCTCAATATTTTGGTCCGAAACAAAAAAGTATAAAACAAAAAAACAAAAAAAAGTAGAAAAAAAATAACAAAAAAGCAGAAAAAAAAAACAAAGTTCCGCCCTGGTTAATCAAAGTTTTTTAATTTCTTAAAATTATTGTTCATCCGCCATCTTGGATTTATGAATTATGAAATTTTAGCTTCAAATTCGTGATCAGCGAGCCCGAAAAGCCCCGACGAGTGTCCATTTTTAGGCAAATTGGTTTAATATCGGAGCTCTGCGAGCGGGTGATTATTATTTGTAAGGCGGGACACCTTGTAGCGGCCTCACCGAGACTGAAAAAGTCACCGGAACTTTTTGAAAGGAGAAATTTGAGACGACGTATTCCAAATAAAAAGATCCTTTAACGAGATTTAAAAGTTGGTATAAACGCGATATCGCTGAATGTAACTTTGAGCGCGGATAATTTAATTCATCGCCAACTCTATAAAGCGCTAATATATATAATATATATATACATACACTTTTAGTCGCTGATTTCCACCGAAAGACGCAAAAGCCGCGTGTAAAAAAAAGCGTCATTGGCATCTCGCGATCTTTACCAAAAATAAATAAATCCACATTTTCCGTTCTTTTTTTGCCCAAAGTCAGCCCGGAAAAATTTTTAAAGGTCAATAAATTCACTTTTATACCCAAATTGTTTAGAATTTTTTATAAAAAAAATGAAAAACTAGGCGAATAAACGAAAATTTATTTAATAACATTTTTTTTTCTCAATTCAAAATGTAATCTTGCTCAAATTTTTCCTTCCGAAGAATTCGTTATAGACGCGTTGATTGGCTGTTATAATTATGGTAGAGACGTCCGATGAGCGCGGCGGCTTTCTCAATTGAGCTGCTCTCTCTTCGCGAGGATGGTTTTTTTTTTCCATCAAAACTCAAATTTTGAGGGCCGCGGGAGGATGAAAAATCAAAAAAAAAATTCATTTTTGAAACAGCCCGATGTTGGAAAATTTCATTAATTCCAAAAAATACGCGCAGACGCTCCGTTTTTTTTGCTCTCGCTGGGATCCGCTCGCTCCGCTCACCTCGGATTCTTTTGTATCATCGCATAAATTATTTTCTAAAAAAAAAAATACTGGATATGTCTCGTAATAAAAGGCGATGGCGAGCTACGCGCGTCTCCTGCTCAAAAGCTTTGGTCCGTTTTTTCCTAATAACTTGCGCACTTTTGCTCGCACATAACCTCCTTGCTCCTCCTTTCTCGCTAACCATATACATATATTACTTTTTTTTCTTTGTTTTCTTTTTAATCGTCCGCAATTACGATTTCTATGATGTATAATAATACTATATATATAGTTAGGCTGGATCTCGGTTAATCGTCGCGCTCTAGCCTTTTCTTTTCTTCTTTTTTTTTTTCATTTTCAAACACGCGTGCGTCACGCACACGAGAGAATTCAATTTTGACCAGTGAAAAACAATTAATAATAATAATAATAATAATAATAATAATAAAATTCTTGTGAAAACGAAAAAAAAAAAAAAAAACAAACGAACAAACGATGAATTTCGCAAGAAAATTTATCGATTTTAAAACATAGAGCCAGGATCTGCTGCGGGGATAGGGACGAATATTTACCGTAAAATAAATCCTTGCGCTTTTTTCGCTCCGAGTTAAAAATTTTCCTCTCCGATCGACGTCAAAAAAACGTCTCTTTGCTTTCTTTGTACTTAAAAATCTATATATATATATATATATATACCTTTTGCTCGAGTAATCCTTTCCGCGTTTTGATAACGTCATACCTTAGAGCATAATATTTAAGTACATCGAAAATTATTGCACTACGCATGCTTGTTTTTTTTTTTTTTTTTTTTTTTTTTTTTTTCTAATACTTGCAGCTTTTTCTCACTTTCGCGGTTTCTCAGCCGACGAATACTCGTTATATCACTTCCGTTTTGTGTTCGCAATCGCGAGTCCTGAGGGCTCCGGTCTCGCTCGGATAAGACTCATCGTCGTCCTCCTCCTCCTCTCCTTCTTCTACCCGCTCTTCATCCTCCTCCGTGTATGGCCCGCATCTCGGAAAGGTCCATCTCTCGTTCGTAACACCGTAATAATTTCGCGCTCGAGCAATCCTCATTGCTCGACGCTTCTCCGCGCGCCGTCACAGCTTCGTGTGCTTCACGCTGTCCGTCCAATAATTCTGTATCGTCATGGCCTCGAGCGAATTTAGGAACGAGTCATTGTCCAGACTGTACATCTCTTCCGAATTGTCCTTTTTGGGGAGAAAAATTAAAAAAAAAAAAAAAAATAAAAACAATTGATCCCGTTAACCATTTGATTGACGGCTGAGTTTTTTTTTTTTTTGGAGCGTTTTTGGCAAAAAGTTTTGGTACACGGTGAATCCAAACTCATACGAGTACCCGGCGATGTGAGAAAAAATTACCCCGAAATGGAAAAAAAAAACCACCCCAAATCTCGCTTTGAAACATCTTATAATTTCATTTCCCGCCATCGCGTTCTCATATTTCTGCCAGAAATTGAGGAAAAAGTCATTGCGGAACGCGTAGCGGGAATTCTATAGAACTTACGGATCAATCGACCCCCTCGTGAAGTACCCCACAATTGAGAGAAATTCATCCTCCGAATGGATAAAAAGTTATCATAATCTCATTTTCCGTTATTCTATCCAGCTGATCCGAATCGAAACAACACGAGTGCTCCGGATAACCGCACGAGCGTATTCCGAATAAGGACTTTTGCGGATCGTTCCGACCCTTGTTAACCTTTTCGCTCCGGGACTGCGGTCCGTATTATATGGACCGGCACTCGGAGCGGTGTGACTTTTGTCATGAGAAGTTCATTATTCATTCGAGTCACGAAATTCAGCTAAATATTCGAGGTCAATTTTAAAGGAAAAATCCCCGGAGCGAAAAGGGTTAACGACCCTTCGCGCGGTTGGGAAAATATTCGATTTTTCATGCGTCATATCAAAAATATTTATCAACTCGACGCATCATTAAAAGTGCATTTGTAGGCGCATCGCACCGCACCGCTAGGGGCGGTTTTTTATGCTTTTGTTACCGCGTTAGGGGTAATTTTTCGTCCGGACCTTATCGCTAAACATTTTCCATGTTATTTCAAAGCGCGCATACTTGAGATCGCGACTCTGAGAAAAATTTTGCCCCCAAAGTTGTGCTCGCTCATCATTTTTTTTCGCGATTTTCGCACTTTTCGACGGGTCATAAAACCGCAAGGAGAGCGCAAAAAAATATAAAAATATGCGACATCGCTGCGAGAGGTCGATATTTTTATTTTTCCGGAAGTTACACGATTTTTCAAAGTAGCGCGGATGGGACACGTGCGTGTTAAAGGGTTATTATAATTCGAGATTCCGATCGAAATATAACGAAGATTCTTATTGAAAAACTCACTCGTATCGTCGAGTCGTCGATGTAGCCGGAGCTATCGGGATTGCTGCATTTGTCGCTGTTCAATGTCTGCGGTGGATTAAGATATTTTCGCCTTGGGATGGAATAAATAAAAAAAAAAAAAGAGAATCGGGAATTTAAAAGGAAAAAAAATTATGAAAATTTTTACTCAAAGTTTCAAAGTTGTTCGAAAATTGTCGAAAAATTTTTATCACCTGTACATGATAAAACCGAGACTGGCCATGGTGCTAAGTAAAACGACGGTGGCAAGGCAACTTCCGGTTATCGCTGCGATATCGACCAACGAGGGTGACGACGACACCGACGACGACGAGGTCTCGATCTCACGATTTATGCTCTCGTTCGCCTCAAGAAGTGCCCGATCAACGTCGATAACGGACGAGATTTCCTCCTCGCGATTCTTGTCACTCTGAAAGTCACTCGCAAAAGCGTTTCTCGCCCTGCTGAGTCGCGTCGATTCACCGATACCGGCTGTGTAAACAAAATTTCCAAGAGAATATCACAATTGGAAAAAAAAAAAAAAAAAAAAAAAACATCCAAACTTTCGTTGCGATTCGGGGCAATTATTTTGGAAAAAAGTATTAAATTATATTTAAAAGTACAGAAAAAGAAAAAAAAGTTTCTCGGCGTACCTTGAAAAATCGAGGATGCGGTAGCTGATAATCTTGGCTCGGCGAGCTCTCGATCGATCTCAATGTCCTCCGAGCCATTTATTGTTCTCGTGCTAAAACCATCGGCGCTATCGGCGACAATGGTTCTCGTTCTATTTACGATCAGTTTGAACGATGCGGTCTCGATGCGCAATGGTAAAACAGTCAAATCCTTATTATCCTCTCGACGCTGACTCTCGGTGCTCAAATTTCTCGTATCATCGTCACCGCTCGACGAATCATCATTTTTCTTCTTCTTTCTTCTCACCGGTGTTTTGCCGGTCGTGAGTAACCAAGTTATTCGACTGTCCGCCTCGACGGTGCTGTCGTTGTTCGTCGCGGATTCGTTCGATCTCGATGAGCTAGCTCTCCGCGAGCTATCGCGATTTGGACTCTGCGTCGAGTTTTCCATCGCGGCGGGGGGCAATGATTTTCTCATGATACCATGAATCTCAAAATTTTCCACGTTTCTAGGGCGATTTTCGATCCTCGTCGACGAATCGACCGGGCTCGTCGTTGCCTTTGAAACGCGAAAATTCCAAGATCCTTGCATCTGTCGCTCGCTGTAATTCGATGCGCTCGATTCTTCCAACGGTTTCTCGCCGATGATCAGCCGAGGCACGATTATACTCGAGATTCTCTCGATTACGCTCGTGTTCCTCTCTGACTCATCGATCAACCGCTCAATTCTGGGATCTTGAGTCGTCGATGGCAATGGACTCGCCAGTATTACTGGGGTGAGGAGGGGGGGAAACAAATAACTATAGCCAAAGTGATTTTGGAGAATTGGAAAAAATTTTATTTTTCGAAATAAATTTCTCCAAGCGGAAATTTGGCGTTTTAGAAACGAGCTTAAGAGAAATCGGTAAGAGTCAAGCGAATAAAGATAAATTCAAGTCAAATTTTGTTGAATATCAATAATTATTAATCGAAAAATTGGCTAATATGCCTGTTTGTGAAATTTGTCAAGTATTATTGAAATTAAACCGTGAATTATATTACTCTCGTGCAAAAGTAATGCGACTCACCGGCGATTTGTGAGGTAACCCAGAACCAGTGCATCCACCAGTGAAGCGTCATCGCGTCATCCGTAGGCTCTCAGCCTGGAGAGAAATAAGGTCGTATTGTCGAGCGGCGAAGATTCAAATTTAATGGTAAAGGTAAAATTTAAGATAAAGGGGGAAACTTTGTTACTTTGGTTCTCTTTTTGGATAGGCAAAATTCCAATTAGTAAAATGGCCTATTTTTTTAACAGTTTATAATAATAATCTTCGTTACGTTTTCGGTAATATATGGTCGCGTATGGTTTCGTTGAGAAATATCGCTGAGAACAACTGACTCGCATTGAATGCGCAAAACAATCCTTGTGTGGCACGTGTGACTCAGCGAGGATCCAGTTGAGAAAAAAAAAAAATTAAAATATCAAAAGGCGAACTGAAATAACGAGTGTGTTGCTTTCACCCGATACTCGTCACTCGTCACGTCTAATTTTGGTCTTACTCGCCGTACAATATGGCACTCGAAATTATAATAATTTACATTTTGGAGTAAAAAAAGTTTACAGTTGCAGGACCATTGATCCACTTTCATGTAATAATGCAATAAAAATTAATCATTGGGTTGATTAATGAAAATTAACATTCTTTCGGTTTTTTGACGATTGGAAAATTAATAATTATCGTTTTTCAATTTTTTGAGGAAAAAAAAAAACAGTTTTTTCTTAAATTTCTATTCTACTCGCGGTTATGACTCCTGCAGTCAGTTAACTCTCAGAGTACTGTTATCCGCGTTGGCGAGTTTTACAACGGTACTCAAAGACCAGGAACAAGCTACAGTCAGAGTTGACACACCGGAATCTCACTTTGCATAACGCGAAAAGCTGGAATTTACGAATACATGAAAAAAAAACCGTCCAGAACTCGTTTATTTTTTTATTTTATTTTTTTCTTAAATATTCGAATTGAGTTTTCGTAATGCAAGAATACACTCGTTTAATTCCTCGATTATCACTTGGTTCAGTGAGTCTCTCGTGCCTGTGCAAACATTATCGTCACCTCGCACATTGTTCATTCGTTTTGATAAATGTCAGGTGATGATGTCACACGATATAACACGATCGAGGGAATTCTTTGAGGATGTGTATTGGCGTTGAAAAAAAAAAAAAAAAACTTGAGAAAATCATAAATTTTTATTGTACATTTCTCAGGTGAGGATTTACGCTTGAAAAATTTCGAGGTCATCCACTGACCGGTCTCGCATCGTTCCGAACAATCTCCGGAGCGTTTCATCCGGTTAATTGGATTTAAAAAAATAAGCCATTCGATGTATTTTATAAAATAATATTGTGGAAAAAAAATTGTCTTTCGAGTAATTTTAATTAATTTAAATTTAATCGAAATTTACTGCGAATACAATTTTTTTTTTTTTTCAATTTTCCTCAACTCTACGTTTATTTTTCATATTATCCGTGGATACGAAAAGGGTGTACGCAGGATTATAAGACTGAACGAGAGAGGCCGGATGTTGCAATCCATCTCTTTGCGTCCACGTTTGTTTTTTTTGTGCAGACCGTGAAATCTCTGCAAATAATAAATGCAGCAGGCGACTCTCTACGTGCCAAGTGCGTAGTTATGGAGTTGCGTGCGTTTATATGTATATATATACGTCGAGTCAATAATTCTATAAGCACTCGAGCGGTGTGCGATTATATCGCTGCGGTGAAACGCGAGCAATGAATTAGCCAAAGAACTGAGAAATTTTATTATTTTTTTTCAAGTGGATCAATTAATTGCTCAAATATAATAATAATAAATCGCGAGCAAAAAATTCAGATAAACCTATAAATTTTATTATTATTATTATTTATAATTATTTTTCACCTGGATCAAGTCAATTGCTCGAATATAATAATTATCAAAATTTGACTTTTAATTGAGGCAACAAAAAAAATGTATCTTTCAATTGAGAAAAAAACATTTTGTGACTATAAAAGAAGAAGAAAAATTTCTTCTACGGTATACTAATCTTTATTATTGAACTCTTGATGACTCTTCGACTCCGATGTGGCATACTATTTTCTACGCCTTTTCCAACCCAATTATCTCTCGATAGAGGCTCGACCTTGGTTCGTGGCAAATTTAGCGATCGTATAGGGCACACCTTTTCCGCGGGTATGCACATTTACTAAAGTATAAAATTTATGTGTATCGTGCATGGACATACCGTTGCTGTGTTTTATATGTATATATAGAGCAACGAGGAATCTAATTGAGCGTGTCGCGTGTGAGTTACGTAATAATAATCCAGTGTAGGATGTACTATATCGGAGAATTTTTTATTTTTATTTTTTTTTTTAGAGTAAAATAAAATTGAAAGCATCCTCGTGCTTGGGGATCAGTGAGGTCATATAGTCATTTGAGTTCTATTGAAGCAGAAATATAAATATAAATAAAATGTATATACTTTTGTCATAAATATTTCATACAGGGAAAATATTTTAAATATATATATATATATATATATATATATTTTTCATGGGCGAAGAAATTCTCATGAATGAAGAACAAAAAAAAAATGTGTGCTTCTTTAAAGTCTTAATTTGAATTATTCGTTCATGTCGTTAGATTCATTCTGGAATTCGGACCGAGCATGAGGAAAATTGGAGTTGTCAAAGAATTTATATGATTTTCCCGCGTCAGCCTGGCTAATATCAAATGACGAACGAGTGTGTGTTTTGCAACTTTTACTTTCACTTTATGCTCCAAAGGTTTCGATAGCACGTGGAGTCGAGGCTAGCCGAGCCTTTCGACTCGTTTTGTTCTAGTATTATATACCAAATGCTAACAAATTTATGTACACACACTTTTGTTGGCCTGAAATATTTTTTTTTGTTTTTTGACGTTTTCATATCGAATTCTTGGGTTTCAGGAGGAAATTCAACGTGATTCATAATCAGCGGAAAATTTGCGATCGCCTAGGGCCACAAAATATGGTGAAAGGAGAATTTTTTTTTTTTTCAATCTTTTGCCCACTTTTTCGAAAACCTAAAAATCACGAAATTTCAAATGACCATAACTCATCTCCGGATGTACCGATTTTGGCTTATCAGGGGGGTTTTTAAAAACCCTTGAGTAAACTCAGAGAATGGCGTTGGATTCATTTTGGTATCTAATTTTTTTATACTCGAAAAAGCACTTTGAAAAATGACGAATTTTCGTCCAAGGGGCATGCATGGAAAAATTGGCAAAAATCGATGGTCCAACTTTTAAAATCTGTAAAAAATCGAAAAAAAATCGTATCTCGATGAACCAAGCTTCATTTTAAAGCTTGAACGATTACGAAGAGAATAAGCACTGAATCGAGTCCCAACTTCTCCAGGAAGCAGAGTAAATACGATTTTAGTAAACCCTCAAAATGTGAGAAAACGAAAAAAGTGCAATTTTTCGTTTTTTTGCCTTTTCATATAGAATTTTTGAGTTTTAGGGAAAAATTCAACGCGATTCGTAATCAGCGGAAAATTTCCGATTGCCTAGAGCCTAAAAATATGGCGAAAGAAAAAAAAAAAAATTTCCAATCTTTTGCTCACTTTTTCGAAAACCTAAAAACCACGAAATTTCAAATGACCACAACTCATCTCCGAATGTACCGATTTTGGCTTATCGGGGGTGTTTTTAAAAGCCCTTGAGTAGACATTTTTTATATCCAAAAAAGTACTTTGAAAATTGACGAATTTTCGTCCAAGGGGTATGTATGGAAAAATTGGCAAAAATCGATTGCCCAACTTTAAAAATCTGTAAAAAATCGAAAAATCAAGGCAGCTCAATGAACCAAGCTTCATTTTAAAGCTTGAACGATTTCGAAGAGAATAAGCACTGAATCGAGTCCGAACTCTTCCGGGAAAAAAAATTACAGCGATTCTAGTGAACCCATTCATTTTTTCCAAATATTCCAAAAAATCTTGAATTTTTTAAATTCCATTTAGGACCCTGTATCGATGTATTTTTTCCCGCTGATCACGAATTTCTTAAGCATTCTCCGTAAAACTCAAAAATTCCATTCAAAAATGTCAAAAACACGTTTTTTTTCAAAAAGAAAACATCGTTCAACATTTTTCCCATCTAGCCTTATGATTGCAGCACGAAAATTATTCGAGAGTGAGTTGGGGCGTGTAGTGCATTGACCGGAAGTACTTTCTACGTTCTGCGAGAGCATAACTCGCTCGTCGCAGTATTGTCAGGCCATATAGCAGCGTTAAAAATATTCTCATAGCGAGAGAGAGAGAGAGAGAGTGAGCGAGCAAGGAGTCATTAATTTTTTTTTCCAACAGAATTTACAAAGGGAAAAGAAACGAAAAACATTAAATTTCACGTTTAAAAATAACCTGCAAGACATACGTAAACATTGCAACTTACTGAAGTTGCAAAGAAAAACATATAAACGAGTTGTGAGGCATTACTCGAAACATCGTTGATATCGCCAAAAAAAAAAAAAAAGATTATTTTTTATTAATTCTTAACACGCGCAATAATCCTTGACGTTTATGACTTTGGAAGATCAGAATTACGTGCGCTATCGTTTGAATTCGATCACGGCAACTTCAGAGCTACAATCTCGTCGTCTCCGATTGGCCCGTGCCACCCGTGCGAATGGAATTGGCCCAATAAGGTGACATATGTTTGTTCTGAAGTTCGTCAAGGTCGATTGAAGGCCTCAACGGTGATTATTATTTTTTTTTTTTATCAATAAACAAGGGGTCTATCTGTTGGGTGATAATGTAATTAGTAAAAAGGGGGAATTATTTTTGTGTGTTTGGTAATGAGAGCCGAGCGATAAAGCAGTCAGTAGGGGGCACCCTGCTTGCTCGTGCCGATGGTATAATGCGAGACGGGTATGTGTGTACTATATCGCGCATCAGAATATATAAACAACCGGATACTCTCAGCTTGTAAGAAATTAAATCACGAGTATATACCAATAAGACACCGAGCTTCTTATATACAGAGTGGCACGCGCCAACCGCTCTTTTATTAAATTACTGAGACTCCACAATATATGTATATATATATATATATATATATATATACACACACAAATATGTATTTGCGTGTACATAATGCATTCTAACGAGATACCGCGTCAGGGGAGGAGTATAATTACACAAGAAGGGAGATTGACTCGTGCCTATACACGCGTAAATATAAAGCGCATCAGTTTGATGGAATCGTGGGATTTTTCAGGATGTACAGTCATGAACAAAAAGTACTAAATCTTAAAAAAATTGTTTCTACCAATATTTTCACTAGTAAAAATATTTATATGTAAATACATATATATATATATGGTAGATTAGTATGCCATGCAGGATTACGATGCAGTGTGCGTGTAGGAAAATCCAGGTCACGACACACATACAGGCTAATACACGGTGGCGATAGCCCGCGCTATTCTTCCTCGTGTGCTCTCGTTTTATCGCGCGGCAATTGTGGACTCTCTGCTCGTCCGAGTATTTCTCTCGCTTTGACTAGACAAAGGATAAGCTTTTTTTTTTTTTTTTAATTTAATTTTCTCTTTTCGAATAAAAAGACTAGAAAATAAATAACTTGAACAAATTGACTGTCGTGGATTATAGAATATTCGAGAAAAGGGCACGGGACGACAACGTGCACATCGTACATTATAACATGCAATACGAGACGAAACGATCGAACAGGCGAAGGAGCGTAGGAGGATGAGCTCGGTATGTGTGCATGTGAAAGGCTCTGATAGATTGCTATCGGTAGCTTTCTCGATAATTTTCATTGAATTCCGCTAGATTAAGGTGTATATATGCGTGCGCGCTGCGGGTCTCTGACTGCATGAGAATAGAAAACGAGGTGCGGGAATAAAAAAAAATAAAAATTTGGTCAATTTTCACGATGGAAGCAGCGAATGGAACAGGAATTTTTTGAGACTCATTCGTACTGAAATTTATGAAAGAATCATTCTTAAGCAAAATGTATTTTTGCAATTTCTATGAAAATTACACCAAAAAGTATCCGTTCATGCATTCACCCCCGTTTATCCGTGTAATCTTTCGATTAATTTTTAATGAGACTGTCTCAAAAACTATACTCCAAAAAATTATTGTGCAAAGTATTCAATTTTTTTGGAGTAAATTTTTTTTTTTACTGACATTGGACTCCGAATTGTTACCAAATCATACTTCAAAAAAGATTTTTTGGAATATTTCTTTTGAAAATTGTTAAGAAATAACTCCGAAGAAGGTATTGTCCACGGTATTTCATTTTACCGGGGTAATTTTCATTGAAATGATCGTAAAAAATACTCCAAATGAGCACTCACAATGTATTCACGTTTTCGGAGTGTTTTTCATTCGGAAACCGTTTGAAAATTACTCCGAATAAGCATTGTCCACGTATTTAGCCTTTTGGGGTAATTTTTCAATGAAATAGTCGTAAGAAAATACTCCGGCAAAGGACTCTTAGTATATTCACGTTTTCGAAGTATTTTTTTTCGGCAACCGTTCGAAAATTACTCGAAAAAAAGTATTGTCTGCATTTTTTCTCTTTTGGAGTACTTTTTATTGAAATTATTGTTAAAATATACTCCAAAAAAGTATTTACAAATTATTCTCAAAGTATTTTTTTCGGAATTTTAAAAATTACCCCGAAAAAAGTATTGCCTACGTTTTTGCCCTTTCGGAGTACTTTTGATTGAAATTATAGTTAAAATATACTCAAAAAAAGTATTTTCAATTCATTCTTAAAGTATTTTTTCGGAATTCGAAAAATTACCCCGAAAAAAGTATTGTCCACGTTTTTTTCTCTTTCGGAGTACTTTTTATTGAAATTATTGTTAAAAGGTACTTCGAATAAAGAATTTTCAACGCGCGCTTCGAGGTATTTTTACGGCATTTAAAAAATTACTCCAAAAAAAGTATTGCCTACGTGTTAAATCTTCTGGAGTAATTTTTGTAAAATTTTGCTTTAGAAAATACTCCAAAAATTCGTCAACAATATATATTATATGTGTACTATTTTGGAGTATTTTGATTAGAATTCTCGTTAAAAATACTTCAAAAGAGTACTCTACATGATTCATGTTTTCGGAGTAACTTTCACGTCAATCGTTACAAAAATTACTTCTGAAAACAAAAAGGAGCACTCTTCATTGTATTCAGTACTGCGATCGTGAATATATCGACGAAACATTATTTTTTCCCCGGTGTATTTTCTTGTTATACCCTATCTCTGAGATTCCCCGCGAGCGCATTCAATTCTTTAGTTATTTTCATTATCCTCCAAAAACAATCGACACTAAACCATGGCGCATTACGTTTTAACGAAGTTGTTTTTTTTTACGATCGTATCCACAAACAATACTAATTCACCACTCGCTCTCTCGTGTTGTGTGGTAAAAAAAAAAACCCCTCATACCTGAATAAAAAAAATTGCTCACCGTTTATGTCAAGAACGCTCTTTCTCTCCTCTCTCTCTCTCTCTCTCTGTGCCACTTGTGTCCTCACATGATAATCCTATACACAACACTGATAATAACCTTAATACGAAAAAAAATATTTTATTTCCCAGCAATTCGTTGGAAAACTAAAATAATAATTTAAAAAAAAACAAGAAACTGTCCGACGATCTCGGACTGTCCTCTACGATTATCGTCAATTATATTTGTTAATCGATTTTTTTTTTAAATTTAAAATATTTATATTATTTTTTACACTTTGCTGAACGAGAGAACGAAGAACATCGCGAGCTTCGCGACAAACGTGCCTGCGACCATCGGTCACGCAAGACTGTCACTCGCCATTTTGGTTTAAAACACACACACATTCACTGGCTTGAACCGGATCTCACTGTACTTTAGGCTCTTCGTCCCTTGGGTGCTCAACGTTCGCGAGAATACACGAGTTGTCCTAAGTCTGAGGGGAAGGAGGTAAATGAGGAATATTTTTTTTTCTTTCCCACAATTTTTTTTTTTAATCATCTCGTACAGGAGAGGAATGAGAGGAAAGGGCACACGCATGCGCTGGACAGGTGGCTCATTCCCACCTGTCTCTCTCTCTCTCTCTCGTTTTTGCAGTTTCAATTTAACGAGCTATTCATACCTTACCGACCGAGCCTGTCCGAGTACCCATTTCTCACGCGTTGCTCCATCTCTTGGTGAAAATTCGAAGCTCGTTGCAAACACTCGGAGAGATTACCCATGTAAACGTTCTTCGTATTGAGAAATATTTCAAACTTAAAAAAAATAAACATAGAACCCTTTTATGCACCTCTTTTTTTTCGGGCAGTATATTAATGAATTTATTTATTTATATAGACTTTGATTGGCCGTAAAATTGATTGAAGTTGGACTTTTAATTTTTTTTGGGAAAATTTGAGATGGACGAAGAGAGCGAACGAGGGATGACGATTCTGGTTCATTTTTCGTCCGAGAAAATGTAACATGCCATCAGTCGTCACATCGGTTTTTTCATCATCAACATCGTTTTGACTCTCTCTCTCTCTCTCTCTTTCTCTCTCTCTCTCTGCCTCACTAAAGCCTATATTTACAAGTCCCTCACTATACTCGTATGGCTCTTGTAACGCGCGTTTCGAGTCGCTTAATTTTGGAGCGTCCACATCTACCGGAATAGAATCCTCCCCCACGAGAAAGAGAGGGAGAAAGAGAGAGAGAGAGAGAGAGTCCAAAGATTTCCCCTAAATCGCAACTCGACCGAGTCTCAATCTTCCCGATATTGTTTCAATAAAGAAATCAAAATAATAATAAATTACAGCTCAGTCATAATTCATTATATTTTGAGAAATTTTTAATGCAATTGCTATGAATAAAAATACTCCAAAAATGCATAATTCGTGTGTTGACTTTATAAAATAATTTTTACAGCAATTTTTTGCACAAATGACTCGATCAATTCAATGACCACGTGTACGCTTTTTTTTGGAGTAATTTTCATCCTGATTCTTGCGAAAGTTACTCCAAAAAATGACTGTCAGTGTATTCATTTTTTTCGACTTAATTTTTTACTCAAAAAAATGATAATGAATTCTAATTAATAATTATTTAAGAGTATTTTTTAATGCTATCGCTGTAAAAAAAATACTCCAAAAATACATGACTCCTGTATTGACTTTTTTTGATTAATTTTCACAGCAATTTTTTTCAGACATGATTCGAACAATTCAAAGATCACGTGTACGCTTTTTTGGAGTAATTTCTATTCTGATTCTTTCGAAAATTACTCCAAAAAATTACTGTCCATGTATTCTATTTTTGGGAGTCAATTTTTTATCCCACAAAGAATTTTCATGAATTCTCATTATGATTTTTTAATTGTCATGTAAAAATATTGTACATGAATACATAGTGCTAAGGAATGTAAAATATATTTAAAAAAAAACAGTCGAAAGGCATGTGTAATGGATTATGAGGAGCCAAAAAATAAATAAAGGCACGAAAGTATTGATGAACAATGTCTAATGATTCGGGGAATATTCGATCAATGCCTTGCCAAATTTTTAAACAGTTAATTGCTTTAATTATCACGATCACTATTATCATTATTACTATTATTATAGTTATTCAAATTTTTCCACCTAAAAATTCGGTTCTTCTGTGATATTTAATCCGAATAAATATATACAATGAAGATATACATTCATTCCTCGTGTGCCATCATCGGCAGAGCTACACGAGGAGAGAATAATATTTATATTGCCTCTGGCGTTACAAGTGAGTCTGGAAAATCGCCAAACTGACCAAAGAGTCTGACTTTCGTGGGACAAACGCAAACTTTTTTTCCAAAAGTTTCGAAAAAAAAAGTTAAACAAGCAAATAATAATAATTATTATAATTTCTAATTTCCACGATTGCATCGATTTATGCGAAAAATAATTTGTGTGATAATTTTCACTAAATTGGTCACCCCAGTTTTCCGTAAGAGTGGGTGGATACCTTTTTTTTTTATTATTTTTTTTTTTTTTTAATGAAATCCGGAAACGAGAAAGCGGTCGAGCGTTCCTATTAATATCATTTTGGGAATGGGGGGGGATTCTCATGGTGAGGGCATGTCACGTCCGAGTGAGGGATATTTTCAATGAATCGAAATAAAAATCGGCCAAGAGGGAGAATGTTACGATGGTGTATCCGCAAGTGAGATTGTGGATAAAATTGCGAGCGCTTGCGCGTCTCGGGTCCCCCAAAAACGTCCGCCGACGCCTTCTTGAATGAAAGCTCGTTTGGGTTACCACAGTTCGCTCCGAGGCGTCCACCCTCGCACTCACGAGCGAGATAATCTCCTCTCTCCCCAGATAAGGATCCAATTAAATCGTGAAATCGAGAAACTTCATTTGATAGAGAATTAAAATTAAAAAAAAATTGATAAAAATTTTTAAAAATTTGTGGAGAAAGATTACCAGCTCTGATCATCGCTAAAGTCGAGAGGAACTCGAGGACTTCCGGGTATGATAATTAAAAAAATTGAAAAACGACGGAAAGAACTGCAGACTTATTGTGGAAAAATAAGTAAACGTAGAAAAAGAAATATACATTAATTTGAATATTTTTAATTGAATATTTAAATAATTAATTAATTAATTACCCTTGAATTCATTAATTTACCAATGCACTATCAATTAATTAATTTATCCTCGTCAATTTAGCATGAAAAAAAAAAAATTAACCAAATGTAATTTATTCTCAATTTACATCCTACTAACGTTTTTTGTTTGCTCATTTTCCGCAACGTGACGGATGTAAGAATTGGGCCGTTGCGAAAAATTTCACGAACCATTTGGTAGATGAGATTAAAGATTCGAGACGAAGATTCAATGATACAAGGGTAAGCAAAAATATTATCATTATTAGGGTAAAAAATGTCGAGACTAGTCCGGAGATCATTCGTTCCCACTTGATAAAAAAAAATTAAAAAAATATTTTAAAAAAAAGAAGATAAGGAAAGCTCTCGTATGCTGGAATTTTCTCCGGACGATGCCAACCCAAACAAACGAGAGAAATAATAGGTTCGCGAAGAGCAGATTGCTCTCACCGAGGAAGCTGAATAAACAATCTTCGAGTGAATTATTCGCACGATAAATATTTTATGGAATCAACCATTCGATAATGTACGTCGTGAAAAAGAAAAAAAAATGTTTAATTCATTCCATTTGGTGCTGGGGTCGTGATGAGGGTGAAATTAAAATTTAAACGTCACTTTGAGACTCCAAATCATATTTACACACTGACAAATACGTTTGATCAATTGCACTATTGAAGGAATGTATAATACATGGGCAGTGCTTTGTTGGAGTAATTTTTATGGAAATTCCTGTAAAAATTACTCCAAAATTTGCAC
The DNA here is from genome assembly GCA_963564615.1 of Rhorus exstirpatorius. NCBI lineage: Eukaryota > Metazoa > Arthropoda > Insecta > Hymenoptera > Ichneumonidae > Rhorus > Rhorus exstirpatorius. The sequence goes on along the minus strand of OY751322.1, from coordinate 22,554,283 downwards.
TGTCTTCATATTTTTGTTTCGGAGTAATTTTTTCTTCAACTTTTCGTAAAAGCTACTCCAAAATTGCACTGTACATTTATTCACCATTGTGAAGTTAATCTTGACTGCAGTTGTTATGAAAAATTACTCCAAAAAAGTAATGTCCACTTATTTATTCTCTTGGAGGAATTTTTTTTACGATAAATGCTTCAAAAATTACTCAAAAATCCAAATTTACGTTTTTGGAGTATTTTTTTTTAAGTTACTCCAAAAAGTGCATACACGAACAATACTTTATTAAAGCAATTTTTCATAATAATTCCAGCAAAAGTTACTCCAATTATAGTATCTCTGCTGATATTTACTTTTTTTTTTTTTTTTTAATACTTTTAACCTGGAATCCTTATAGAGAATCACTCCAAAAACTTACTGTCCACATATTCACTAATTTTGGAGTAATTTTTGCTTCAATTTTGAAAATTACTCGAACAAGCACTCAACGCATATTCACTGCTGGAATAATTTTTATAAAAATGGACCCCTGCATTTCTTATTTTCGAAACGTTGACTGGAATATATATATTTGGAAGATTAATCGTATCAAAGAATAATGATAAAAAATTATTAAAAAAAAGTACATCGTCGCTCCTGAGAGATTTTATAATTGCAATAGGAATATTACATGCGGTGTGTATTGACTTGAATTGGAGTGAAGATGATGAAAGAGGTGGAAACAGACGAAACGTATGATACAGCCAAGAGAATTTGTGAAACAGCTGCAGGAAGAGAAGTCCCATGGGCCAAAGAGACATCCGGTTATGCGGACGAACAACGACCTATCTCTATCATCAATTCTCGGAAAATCTAATTAGACTTACTCTGTTTTTGCTTCCTGAGTGTACATAAAAATCTTTCAAGCGAATGAGACTCAATGAGAAACTTTAACGAAATTTTAACAAAAAAAAATTTGCATGGATAAGAAAAATAATGCCCCATAGCTCGACCATAACTTATGTACAGAAAATTTTGAAATACAGCCAACGCTCTTGCGCTGAAACTTGGCCATAATAATATACGACAATTATATACTCATGAATACATATAATAAATATAAGATTTGGGTTTAGGCTGGACAGTGGTTTGAGGGGCTGATAAATATTTTTTTTTGTTCATCGCACCATGAGTCAAAAGCTGCAGCAGACCAAATTCATTTTCTTGTTTTTTTTTCTGTCTCGAAGTTTAAAAAATAGGTGAAAAATAACCTTATATATTACATTAAAAGTATATTATGTACAAGGACCGTGCAGCAGATTTGGAGTATCACGCAAGATGCCAATACACGCGCAGACGTCTGTTTGAAAATTAAATTTAGCTCTCGCGCGAGAGTGAACTCGTCAGAAAGGAAAAAAAAAAAAAAAAAAAAACATCAACCCAATTGGAGAAAAATCCTCGAGGAAGAGGAAACGGAAGAGATTTGATGTTGGTCGAGGGTTTGTCTTTTTCCGCTTTGCTGCCGCTACGATTGAGTTCGCCAGCAAAGGGGAACAGGCCGATCCTCCCACGCTGACTTCATAAAAAAAAAAAACAAGATACCCGTGCGATCATCTATGCATTCACAAACGCATGCTTATACCAAAGGATTAAATCTAAAAGCCAAAGACTTTTTTGTGTGTGTGTGTTTTTTTTATCACTTTGCTACAAGTTAATTGTTATTAATTTTGATTGAATTAAAATTGATTCGGAAAGAGCACTGTCCTGATATTAATTTTTTTGTTTTAGAATAATTCTTTCTCCCGTTATTGTAAAAATTATTCTAAAAGTGACACTGTACGTTTATTCACCTTTATTCCTGGAGTATTTTTTTTTTTCACATTTATTCATGTTTTTCGAAAAATTACTCCAAAAAAGTCCTGTCCATGTATTCGCTTTCATAAAATTACTTTAATTCAAAGCAATTTGAATTAATTAAAAATTAATTTTTTATCAATTTTTTTTCATTTATAAAGCTTAGATGTACAGTCAAGCCACAGGCACTGTTCTCCAGCTGAGTCGTGGGCACTTATAAATTGATCCTCAGGTTCGTGCCATTGGCTGAAGAGTCCCATTGAGATTTTTTTGTACCACGCATTCATATTTGTTTCCCCCATTTGAAATGAACTATAATGATTGCTGGACAAACAAATGCGTATAATTCCAAAAATTGAGGATCCTCGGTTTCCTATGTATACGCCCCTGGCACTTGATTCTGATTGGTCAAAGGGCCGCGGAAAGCTAATGGAGTATCAGTGCCCGGGGCTCGATTGTACACACGATTTATCATAAGAGTTAAAAAGAAAAAAATATAATTTATGTCAGCAAAAAGATCGCGGTCTGGTTCTAAAAATGTGATTATTTATTAATTTTGGACCGTGATGTAGCTTGGGATGTTCGAGAGAGTAGGAGTGGGGGGGGGGAAGAGAAGAACCTATCGGCCAAGGATTAACGGGGCCTATTCCCGACTTTGAGGTATTTCCGTCCTCGTGTGTGATGCGAAGCAAAAGCATCGCTCGTTCGAGACTCTCATCTTCGCGCCTGCTGCGAAGCTCGTACGTCGTCGCGGGACTACGCCCTCGCAAATATGTAAGCTCGAAGAATTTTTCTTTTGCTCAAACATCACAAGCTCAGTGCCACCATTTATTTATCCTCTTTCCGTACATGATTCATCGCAATTTTCTATTCCAAATTCTGCGCGCTGGTGCATCACACGAATATCCCATTGAATGTATGACTCGAGCAAGTCGAGCGAGAATACGAGAGACCAAAGAGAAAATTAAAGTTCCACAGCAGGGGGATTTTAATGGCAAGAAAGTTCAGAATTAATCCAGATCAGATGGACTTTTGTAGTAGAAATCACGTAAACCCGAAATAACGAGAATTCGACGAATTCCTTATTTTAAACATATTAATATTTTTATGGAATCCAGTTTATAGTTGCAAGCTATATGGGGTTGGTTTTCAAAGAAAATAATGTTGATACGAGCCTGCGGTGGTCCCGGTTATGTACAAACGGGCGCGCCATTACAGTTGCGAGAGCGACTTGGCTTCTTCGCCACTTAGCGGACGTTTTACGAACTACCATTTTTACATTACATTTTGGCAACTTTTGTTTCGATGTTTCAATTTTTCTTGCAAAAATCTACCCACGCGATGTTTCTTTTTTTTTTTTTTTTTTTAATGTTCAAGGGTGTATCAGTCACGTGCAATTTTGGAGTTTATTTGAAATATCTCAGGAACGGTTGCTCCTGCGACAAAAATAGTCGGAACTATTTTCGGTGAGCATAAAATATCCTAGAATTTTTGTAGGAAACTTTTTCCCGTGGGTTTTGTACTTATCGAGTTACAGCGCGTCAAAGTTCGATGAAAATAGCGAACTTTTGCTGCGCTGTAACGTGGTAAATATCGATCGGAAAATGAGAGGGAATGTTTATTCCGTCGCAAGTTAGGGAGGAAACGAGAGTGGCGCGCGGACAAGTTTAAAAAATCCCCATAAACTCGTAACTTTGGTTTAAATTTAGCTCACTGCTGGATGAACACATACACGCACAAACGATGAGCCAAGTGATAGATCGTCTGGACTGCTCTTTATAACCAGCATTGACGATCGAGTATCTCTGGGAGTTATATATAAAACGCTTCTCTAAGACTTGAAAGTCAACCCCATTACACGATACAGGGAATGAACCGGTTGTGTTATAATTCCGGAGGGAGCAAAAAAAAATCGTCATTGTTCCTCAAGGATTGTGAATTAAAAATGGATCCCATCAGAGCTGACGGCACAAAGCTCTATGAGACAGAGAGGACAGCAGGGAAAACATGGATGATATTCTGAAATATGTTCGTGAGAGCAGGAAACGTGCCAGCGCCGTCGCTAAAAGTCTCCCAAGGGAGGCGAATTAGTGTCTACGTCGTTATAAATCATACGCGAAGACACGACATAGTCGTCATCGTCGTCATCGTCGTTTTTCAACGAATGTGTTCTAGCCCCGAGTACTCCTCATCGTCGCTTTGTAGCTTAATTTTCATTTGAAAAAAAAAAAAAAAAAAAAAAAAAAACATATCTCTAAAATTATTGATCATGGAACCGGTGCCTCCGGAACATATTTTCGTAGCATTCGATAAGGTTTAAAAAAAAAATTACTGGTTTTCGAAAAAAAAGGCTAAAACAAAAATTGAACTGGCGATCTTTGAAAAGCTCAACGACTCCTAACATTCAGAATATCATTTGTTGGAATTTGAATTCAATGCTCGGTTCAATATTTCAAAGTTAAGAATCCCTGGTGCAACGATCCTCAAAGACTTTCTCATATTTGGGACATTTACCGAGAATTTCTGTTTTTATCAAAAAGTATAAACAGAAAACAAAAGGCAGCCTGATGTATTTATCGATGGCGATATGGAAGGCAATGTAGGAGAGGCCAGAATTGTGGAACATAACCTGTGTAATGGATACAGTATTTCCGTGCAGACTGGCTATTAATCGAAGCCATATATATCTCAGCAAAAGCTCAAAAGGGAGAGAGAGAGAGAGAGAGAGAGATGAGAAAGCTCACCAACGCGTCTCCACGCACGACGACAAGTCCACGAGTGATGCATAATTCGCGTGGGTGAAATTATGAAGAACCCTTGTACCAGAGTTGCCTCGCAAGAAAATCTGGCTCCCGACTCCAAAATTAAATTACGAAAGGCCAAAATAATTCCTCTTGTAACAGTAAAAAAGAAAATCCAAAATTTCAGGATAAGAAGTTAAGGAAAGCCTGAAGGACAGTCAGAAATCGAAAAAAAAAAAAGTATATTTTATATTTTTCAATTACTACTGAACGTCGTAATTGGACTAGAAAATTACCACCGAGTGATAATTCAAGGACTGGAATAAAATTGGACAAAAAATAATAGCATCCATGACTGCGGTTACATTGACTACGTTTCCACCGTAGGGTCAGAGTTGGGTTGGGTTGAAATTTAAGCCAATGAGAAATGAGGTTAGAGAGGAAGGAAATAATTTCTCGTGAAATATAATTTATCATTGGCTCAAATATGGACCCAACCCGACTCTGACCATACGGTGGAAACATAGTCATTATTTTTTGGGTTTTTTTCTGCGGTATCGTTGTTGATCCCCAATCGATTGAATTGTTAATGACCACCTAATGAATACGCATCGATTCAAGCTACTCATGAAGTGAAATCTTTGAAAAATGGAAAAGAGTCCGGCTAGCTTGACCCAAAAATATGTTTTTAATATTTTTAAAAAAAGGATCGACCAAGAAACGTAATTACCAATCATCACCACAAACGATCAGTTATTTTGGAAAAATTTCAAAAATTCATGTTCAGCGGCTAATATCACATAGGTGTGAAGCTGAGCTCATCGAGAGAACGGAAGTTGGCAACACTGCAAGAACATTACACCCCTCCCCTCTTCCCCTTCCCAAACCTGCCAAGCCGTGATGGTTGCCTCGTTCATTCTTCTTCACGGTCTCTTCCGGTTCGGTCGAATCAGTCATCCTTGTCTACTCGGCATGATTAATTTTTATTTTTTTACGAGGAATAAAAATTCAAACGTTAAATTTCAAATATAAACGAAATAATAGTCCTCGGAGCAACGTAATAACAAAAATAGAATAAATTTTATGATGGAAAATACGACGAGAAGAGAGGATGAATGTTCGGGCCACGTGGCGAGGCGTCTCACCGGGGAGGAGATTGAAAAAATGCGAGATCAAAATTCTCGACTCGTGACGGTATATCGCGCGGACAAGATTGAAAAAGAGGCCGGAAAGAATTGGGACTTGTTTTACAAGAGAAACGACACGAGATTCTTCAAGGACAGGCACTGGACAACGAGGGAATTCAATGAATTGTTCGAGCTTGCAACCGCGAGCGAGGAAAAAATTATGATGGAGGTCGGATGCGGAGTTGGCAATCTCATCTATCCGCTTATCGAGGATGGCTTGAGATTCAAGAAAATTTACGCCTGCGATCTGTCGCCGAGAGCAATCGATTTTGTCAAGGTAAATTTTTCCAATTATACTCTTTTTTTTTTTTTCTTCAATTTATTTTTCATTTTTTATAATTTATAATTCATTTTTTAAACCATTAATGTCTCAATCTTCGATCAACTTGTCGCACCTCTTTCATTCCAATTTATTCAATTTTCATGGAGATTTTTTTTTTACAATCTTCAAAATTTGCTATTTATTTTTAAGAGTCACGAACGTTACGATCCAGAACTGGTGAAAGCTTTTCATAATGATGTAACTATGGAAAATTGTTTCGACCAAGTCGACGCCCCCGTGGATTTAGTAACCCTTGTATTTGTACTGTCCGCTATTCATCCAGAAAAATTTAAACGGTAATGAAAAAACCAAAAAAGTTGTCGATAAATTTTGTTTCAATTGATTGAAGATTAAAAAAAAAATCCGTTTTAACAAATACGCAATATGAATGAAAAGAAAAAAAGAAAAATTATGATTATTCTACAGCGTCGCGGATAATATTTTCAAAGTTATGAAAAAAAATGGTACGCTGCTGTTTCGAGATTACGGCCGCTACGACATGGCTCAATTGCGCTTCAAGCCGGGTCACAAAATTTCCGAAAATCTTTACGTTCGACAAGACGGCACGAGGTAAAAATATTCAATAATTTTTTTTTTTTTTTTTTTGTTAATATTAACCCCTTAATGAAACATGGCGCCAAACGGGGTTTTTTTTTGTCGCTTATTACGAATTTGGGGGTGAAAATTCATTAATTCAAAATGGCCGATCTAATTTCAAAATGGTTGATCGAAATTCAAAATGGCGGATCAAATATGGTGGACAAAACGGCAAAAATGTACTTTATTCGCATGAAAATTGGATCGAAATGCGATATTGGATCCGCCATTTTGAATTTCTGACTCCAAGGCTGATTCGTAATCCGCGATCTCGGGGGATCCCCCGAGTAACAAATTTCGCGAGAATCGTTGGAGCCAATCGCAGAATGATCGATGCCGCTTCGGGCACCGCAAAAATTTGCGCCGAATGGCGTCAATGTCGCTCAAAGGGGTTTAAAAAAAAAAAAAAAAACGAATAAAATTAATTTCGATGAATTTAATTGGCAAAATATGATGATACCATAGTTCAACTGATAGACTTTGATGTATACGTTTAGCACAATGTCTTTCGCTCCTATCTGATGCATTTTTTTCCCTCGAAAAATTATGCAAGTACGCGAATCGCAACGGTTTTTTTAAATTAATTTTTTTTCGTTTTGCGCCTTACGACAGGAGTTACTACTTCACGGATGACGAAATTCGCGAGATTTTCGAAACCGCGGGCTTCGAGACGCTGAGCTGTTCCTACGTGGAGCGAAGGACCGTCAATCGGAAGGAAAATATTGACGCGAAGCGAATTTTCGTTCAGGCTAGATTCAAAAAGAGCTGAAGAGCAACGAACTCATAGAGAATGTACGTTTTTCCTGTATAATTTAATTTTTTTTTCTTCAAATTTAAATTTTATTGGCAAGTTTTAATATTTTTTTTTTTTTTTTTTCGAATTTTGGACAAAATTTCTTTGTTTAATGCATTTTTTTCCTTCATATTTATCAAAAACGAAGATTTTAAAATTCAACTTTGCATAATTTTCAATGAAATAATCAATTTGGTTTTTTGGTTTCAGGATTCGCTGTTCTTCGACCCATGAAAACCGAGGGACGAGCCGGAGGGAGAGACGCGAGCGAAAAATTGGGTGAGTCTCTTCGACGTTGCGTAATTTATCAAAATTTGAATTGAAAAAAAAAAAATTAATTCAAGAACAAAATGATGATCTTATAGTTCAACTGATCGACTCTGATGTGCAAACTTAGCAAATGTCTTTCGCTCCTATCTGACAAAACTAAAAAAAAAAACAAAATTTCGTCTCATCGAGTAACTCGGAAAGTTGGTTAAATTTTTTTTTCTCATTTCAGAACTTGATCGCATCGCGGGCGAGAAACGAAAAATCTCGACGAGAAACCCTGCGCCGCGCTACCGGTAAGTTCAATCCGTTCTCAAAGGGGCAAAATAGAAAGAAAATGGGGAAATTTCTGGAATAATTTTCTTTTCTCCCGTCGGGTACTCATGAATTCAGTTTCACCGTTCGCCAACTTTTGCCAAAAACGCTCAAAAAAAAAAAAAAAAAAAAAAAAAAAACTCAGCTGTTAAAGGGCTTAAATTTCGTTTGCCAAAATCGAGCTTAGAGTAAAATGAAAAAAAAAATTAGGTTTAAATCGCTGCGCGCTCCTTTTTCTCGTCCGATAGCGCAAATCGCGTCTCCCGCGTCAAAGGAAAAAAAATTTTTAAATGCATCGCGGCAATTATTTTCATGACTCGCGAGATTTGGATTGGGAAAATTTCGCATAGTTTGCTTCATTGTTCAATATTTCTTTCCTCTTTCAGCCGAATATTCTGTATAAATATTAAATAATTATATTTCGAATGTGATATTAATTGTGAAGCAGGTAATTAATAAAGATCAGATATCGGCGGGCTTGAATTTTTATCATTTTTTAAAATTATAAATTACATCTGCATTATTTTTGCAAATGCTTTTTATTTTATGAAAAAGTCATTCGATAGCATTGTTAATTTTTTTCCCCCAAGTTAAAAATAAGTAAAATATTGATTTGAAAACAATAAAACCTCCGTAATTTTGAATGATTTTTTAAAATATGCTCGTCAAGCCGGCACCGCATTTAAAACCGCACTAATACCCGCGCTTGCCCCAATTTGCTTCGTTATTCAATATTTCTTTCCTCTCAAATGATGATTTCATAGTTCAACTGAACGACATTGATGTACACACGATTAGCAATGTCTTTCGCTCCTATCTGATTTACAAGAAAAAAAAAAACATTTTTTTTTCTCCAATTCTCATTCAAGCTCGGAACATTTTTGAGTAAAAAGTTTCTCAACTTTTCTGTTATAGGTTTCAAAATAAATGAGAACGTCACGTGACTTCTCATAACGTGGGGAAACGAGGTGAGATTTAATTATTTTTCATTCGAATTAATCAATTTATTGGGGAGGGAGGAGGAATTACGATGATGTGAAAAAAAAAAAATGGTATTGAAATTTAAATTTATGATGCAAATATTTGTTTCGTCACTACCACTGAGTTGAAAAAATTGTATTTTCACTCGAGACTCGCTCGTATGGGATGTAAATTTGAAAAAAAAATCCTTTCGCAGAAAATTCAAGATTCGTCGCGCGAAAGGTCTGGGAATTTCAAGAATTCGCAAAAACGAGGTAATGAAAAAAAAAAAAAAAAAACGACCAATCAGATTCGAGTCGAAAAAATTGGTGGAAAATGTAATTTTTTTTTTTTTTTTTTTTTTTGCAAAAAGAATTTTCTCAGTCAGTAATTAATGCATTATGATGATACGCCGGACTGAATCTACCATGAATGATCATTCGTATTTATTAGCTCTATCTGAATTATAAATTTTTAGCAAATAAATCGGATCGCACTGAAATTGCGAGCGAACTTTGGAGAATTTTTTTTGTCTTTTTATTTTCAGATGAAACTTTGGGAAAATTTCCATTAACGCGAAGATTCACGCAAAACGCGCCGATACATTCGAGTTTTAATGTTAAACGAGAATTGTGCGCGAGTTCCGTTCTGTTCTATATGTACTAAAAAAAAAAAAAAAAAAAAAAAAAATTTTTTTGTTTCAAATGAAATAAATGAAATGAAATTGTATATTTTTTTTCGTGCATTTTATTGACTATTGCGATATATTTGTGAAATTTCTCTCGTTTGGGGGGTTTTGAACCTTGCGAAAATAACTCCCCCTCTAAATCCTCTCAACGTCGGAGGAAACTTGCTCGTCGCTGTTCGGGCATCGCTTGCTTATAGCTCGCCGAATGGGACAGCGATTCGATAAGAAACAAAGCATGAGAATGAGGAAAATTATTACAGCGGCGGCGAACGATGCTCCGCCTATTCGCTTACCGTGGGACCTGGGAGAAGATTTATGGGTTTTTTGTTTTTTTAAATTGAAAAGTAGGCTCTTTGATAATAATAATAATATATTGAGCATTTTGAGTTGATTTTTTTTTTTTTTTTTAATTGAAAAGTAGGCTCTTTGATAATAATAATAATATATTGAGCATTTTGAGTTGATTTTTTTTTTTTTTTTAATTGAAAAGTAGGCTCTTTGATAATAATAATAATATATTGAGCATTTTGAGTTGATTTTTTTTTTTTTTTAATTGAAAAGTAGGCTCTGATAATAATAATAATATATTGAGCATTTTGAGTTGATTTTTTTTTTTTTTTTAATTGAAAAGTAGGCTCTTTGATAATAATAATAATATATTGAGCATTTTGAGTTGATTTTTTTTTTTTTTTTTAATTGAAAAGTAGGCTCTTTGATAATAATAATAATATATTGAGCATTTTGAGTTGATTTTTTTTTTTTTTAAATTGAAAAGTAGGCTCTTTGATAATAATAATAATATATTGAGCATTTTGAGTTGATTTTTTTTTTTTTTTTAAATTGAAAAGTAGGCTCTTTGATAATAATAATAATATATTGAGCATTTTGAGTTGATTTTTTTTTTTTTTTTAATTGAAAAGTAGGCTCTTTGATAATAATAATAATATATTGAGCATTTTGAGTTGATTTTTTTTTTTTTTTTTAATTGAAAAGTAGGCTCTTTGATAATAATAATAATATATTGAGCATTTTGAGTTGATTTTTTTTTTTTTTTTAATTGAAAAGTAGGCTCTTTGATTATAATAATAATATATTGAGCATTTTGAATTGATTTTTTTTTTTTTTAATTGAAAAGTAGGCTCTTTGATAATAATAATAATATATTGAGCATTTTGAGTTGATTTTTTTTTTTTTTATATGAAAAATCGAGAATTGAATAATTTGCGACTCACATGCTTCGGTATTCATTTATGGGACAACAATAGTGATAATCGAGCTCGGAGTTGTAACAGCATGCGCGAAGAGTCTTCCATTTTGCGGTATAATTGCAGACGTGAATATTCCCATTGACTTTTTGGATACATTTTACTTCGTGCGAGGAGACGTCTGCGCCGATTATACGATGGGAACGTCAAAAATTCGAAATTTAAGAATAGAAAAAAAAAAAAATTCTCCATCGGACCAAGGGGAATGAACGAATGAAGCGCGACGAAAGAAAATTTCAACCAAACAACTTTTTTTTTCTAAAATATAATTGAAAGTATAATTTTACCATAAAATTTTCATCTCCGACTTGTCAAAGAATCTTTCGACTCGAAAAAAAAAAAGGCGCTTTGATCCATCGGAGGCTTTTAAAATCGATATTGCATATTTCTTTGCAAAAAAAATCTTTTGAGTTTTGAAATTTTTTTGTTTTTCTTTAATATTCGTTTAGCCAACTTTGAGGGAAAAATTCGATGTATTTCCGTGTAAAAAAAAAAAAAAAAAAATTCTGGTAAATAAAAAAATTACAGAGGGAAGAGACACTCACGAGACAGCGTCAATGAAATTGTCAGAAATCCAATGATACGAAGAATCTTAAAGATTCGAGACATTCGATCGACTTTCGCTCGTTGTATCGGTTTTTGAAAAAAAAAAATTTTTACCTCGATAACGAGCACGAATGAGCAATTATCCTCGGGTATTATTGGTTTTCTTTTTATTATTTTTTTTTTTATTACAAACTTACGAACTTTCAGGTACAAGAGACATTTTTTTTTTTTCTCATGGCGAGAAACAAAAACGAATCTGATACGGCAGCACGCGTACAGCGGGTGTATCGAGATACTCGAGGATTATTGGGTAAAGTCCTGACCGGAAAAATTCTGAATTTTTTTTTATTCCTCGTGAAAATTTCATTTCACAAATTCGTTTTCGTATATTCGCGACGCGACGCGGGGGGGAGTTATGCTTAAAAATTCTCTCGCGAGATCGTGGGAAAAGGTGCATTTCGTTATTCATTTCCGGTTAAATTAATTTCAGTATTTTAGGAATTAATTTTAAATTAATTTTAGCAATCAAAGATTTTTTTTTTTCTTCCGAGTCATCGTTTCTCATGAGTTAATGGAAAAATTAAGGCTTAAACATTTTTTTTGGAAAGCGACGAGAGGAAGTATGTAATTTTTTTTTTTTTTTTCTCAACGTTTGAATTCATCTTTCACTTTTTCCAACAGACGTACGGCTTCGGGCTCTTGTTTAAACAAGCCTTCGGCTTCCTCTTTGACATCTTTCAGGAAGTAATGCCTGAAAAGAAAGCGTCGAGCATGTTCGGAGAAATCGTTCGATCCGATGTTCCGTTGACCGGCGAGCGAGGAAACGGAAGATGAATTTTGTGCGCGGAGAAGCGAGGAAAATTTTCGATGCGGAGTAGCGACGAAGGAAATTTAATATTTGGAAACGAAATTTCAATGCGGAGTGCAGCGAAGAAGGATTTTTTTAATTCGACGAGGTAAGAAATTTTCATAGCGGGGAGGGAGGAAAATGTTCTATGCGGAAAATCGGGAAAGAATTTGGGGAAGCTCTATTTTCACTATTATAGCTTAAATGGCCTGAAACAGCACTTGATTCGGTTTCTATATCGTGTTATTTCTCTCCTATCGTTAATTTTTACTATATTTCGATTACGAATTGAGATTATAAGTTTCATCAATCATCGAGCGAAATTTATTGGTCCATTGCGTATCAAAAAAAATCTATTATGTAAATTGAGGTTATGTTTGAGTTTAAATTTTCGATGTACCGAAAAATCAGTAATTCTTCGAAAATTTTTCGTTTTTAAGAAATACACGAATTCAATGAAGTTTAAAGTTTTGAAAAAATCGGTACGTACCTTTTGGAGAACGCTAGGTAGCCTATCAGCAGAACCGCCCCGAAAAGTACAGGAAAACGAACGTTCACCACCAATTTCGAACCCTTGAGCGCCATTGTTGATTCTCTGGTTGATACTCTTGCTTTTTGATAATTATCTCAAGTATTAATTTAGCAATGTAGCTTAATTAATCGGCAATCAGGCGGTTAGACTTTGTTATCGTTGCACGTGTTGCTCGTTATTGCGCACCACCTTTACGAAGGCTCCAAGCAGTTTGAAAATATCCGGTAGATGGCTAAGTTGAAGAAAAAAAAAAAAAAAAAAATGTATCGTGTCGCAGCTGAAATAGCTGAATATTGTCGAATAATTAAATAAATAAACAGATAAATAAGTGTATATACATTGAGAGAGGTGGTCAGAAAACGTTATGACTGTTCTGAACAGTTTGAGAAGAGAGGCATCACGTGAGTAAATTAAATAATGCAAAATTATTAAATCTAACGCGAAAGTCGCTCGAACAGAATATTTTTAGGTTATACGCGTCCGAATGACTTTTTTTTTTTTTTCGAACGTTTGTACAATCGTGAAAATTTGGAAACGCGCGAAAGTGGGCGTTTCAAATTTTCGATGAATCATGTCCAAGAGAATTCGTGAGTCTAAAAAAAGAAAAAAAAAAAAAAAACCAAACGCTTTTGATACCTACAGCATAGATAAGAGTCGTAATCTTTTCTTATCACTCGGGCAAATATTAAAAATTAGATAAACGCTGTGAAACGATTGTAACTCTCGCGGAATTTTCCGTTAATCGTGCATACGCTGTTTTTTTTTTTTTTTTTTTTCATTAATTTACTCCGCAATTGATAAACAATCGCAACATCGCGAAAAATTGACCGAAAAAATCGTTAAAAATTTCGGAAGAAATATCGTAAGTTTGACAAAAATGCATTCACTGAATTTTCGCATGTAAATCAGGAACATTTTCATTTATGCCTCACGAAACTTGGACAAAGATCGCGACGGAGCGAAAATTTTTCTTTCCCTAATATCCTTTTAAAATTTTACGATTCTCCGAATCTTAAATTAAAAATTTTTGTCCTTTGCCCGATTCTCGAAGCGTACTTGTTTTTTTCTTCGTTCAGGTACTCTGCGATTATTTAGATCTTCCATGAAAGTTCCGCAGGAACTTAAAATGTCATTGCGTAGCGAATCAAGCTTCGCCCCGAGCAGAGTTTTGGTTTTGGCCAAAGTTTCGCGTTACGATTTTGAGAGACTGCGCGAGCCAGAGCTAAGCGATCGACAGATAGAGACGAAGCTATCGGAGAGAGGCTCCGATTGCGAAGCTATGCTCGCCAGTCATCGCAAGAACGAAGCCGTCGTCGGCAAAGCAGTAGAGACATTGAAAAAATTAAACATCGAGTACAAGCTGACGGACAGGTCGAGGATAATCAAAGAATTTTTTACGTCTCATTTTATTCGATCGAAGCAAAAAAAAAAAAAAAAAAAAAAAAAAAAAAGTAGAAATTTAGCTGTATTATTTTATTTAGCTTGATCCGTTCCCTTTCCTATCCCCATCCTTCGATTCGTACGGGCAAATGAGTAAATTGAATAAATTAAAATAGATTGAGCATCGATCGGGAGAGTTTCGATTGGGCGGATATGATATTGGCGATAGGAGGCGACGGAACATTTTTACTCGGGGCAAATCTCATTTATGACAATAAGAAACCAATCGTCGGAATAAATTCCGATCCCACGACCTCCGAGGGTTATCTTATGCTCTCGTCTCGTTACACCGACGACATAAAACGAGTATTCGATAGCCTGAAATCCGGCAATTTTTCGTATCTCATGAGAAGCCGAATTCGCGTTGTACTGCGCGGTACGGGAATACAAAATCCGCCCTTTCACATGCACGAGAAGGGACGAATACTGGGACGCGAGAGCTACAAGCCTTATTACACGGATAAAAATTCCGCGATACATAACAGCTGCGTCAATGGGTATTTCGAGCTCGTTATATTATAATTCGAATCGAGGGGATCTACGCTCGTGATGAAAAAAAAAAAAAAAAAAAAAACATTTTCTTTTCCGGTAGCTCTCGCACCGAGGACAAAGTAGACGCGTCCTCATCGGCGGATGTTCCTGCGGAACGAAGATTACCGTGGCTGGCTCTGAACGAAGTGAGATCTGGCGCTACTTAATCTGCCCAAAAATCATTAATTCTCATTCATTCGTCGATTCGGTCATCGATATAGTATCATTTTTTCATAAATCACGCCTGCGCTTCACAAGCGCAATCCACTTTTTCATTTCTTCTTTCTTTATGTCTTCAATTTTTCGCGGTCAAGGTATTCATCGGGGAATCTTTATCAGCGCGAACGAGCTCTCTTAATATAAAAATAAACGAAAGACCGGATTTTCACAAAGTCAAGAGCTCGGGTTTGTGCGTTAGCACGGGAACGGGCTCGAGCTCTTGGTACAGAGCTATAAACAGTCTGACCAGCCAGATGATCGGGGACATCGTGAGGGTAGCGGAACCTGGGAAAATTTATAGCGAGGGAGAGATTGAAAAAATTTGCAAAGATTACAACGACGGGCTTCAATTTTCAGCCGGTAAATTGCTCGATTTCCGTCGAGATATATCATATTTTTCTTTCTGATTTTACGAGCTGACAATTTTTTTTTATATATTAAAATTATTTTTGTATTTCAGAGGACATGAGAATGAGTTATGCGATAAGGGATATTATTCTGAACGATATATGGCCTTTGCCAAAGACCATAGCGCCGCGAGACTTTTGTACGAGCATGACGGTTCAGTCGCAATGCTACGACGCCGGTTTGGTGATCGACGGTGGTATAGGGATTCCCTTTAACGTCGGGACGACCGCATATTTGACGATTAATCCCGAGGATGCTCTGAGAACGATAGTTCTCGATAAATAAATGATTGAAAAAATTTTTTTTTTTTTTTCTATTTCTTTCATCGACAAACGGTTGGGATCGAAGAAAGAGAGGAGAGGGAAGGAGGAAAACGCTTTTTTAAGATGTACATGAAAGATAATGCATTTTAATTTCCAGTTATTATCGTCGAAAAACATTTTTTAGCTCACATTATATCATATTTTTACGAAATAGAGTGTAAAAAATATATTTAATAATTTACAAATAATATTTTGTGGATAATTCTTTTTTGTATTACGTTAAGAAGAAGTATTGGAATAAAACTATGGTTTTTTTTTTTTCAAATTTTCGTTGGCCAACTTGGTTGCCGCCAATCTTCGATTCTCAATAAGCTTTCATATTTGAATTTTTTAAAATTAGCACTCCAACGGGATGAACTTCCGGTTTTTCGGGGAGAATCAAAAAACCCCCCCAAGAGATGTCGTTAGTTTTGAATTCTCGTCGAGCAGCGCCATTGACGACAAAATTGAGAACTAAACTGGTGGGTGCGACCGAAATTCGCGTGTTTTGTTTTTGACACTCGTGAAAGCACAAAAAGGGTTTTCAGGAAATATTAAAAAAAAAAAACAAAATAATAACACCGATGTCGTGATTGTCAAAAGCGATTCTAATTATCCGCGGTGCTAAAAAATTGTGTGTTGCGCGCGCGTGTGTGTTTTTTTTATTGCGTGCGATGAAGTGGGAAGAAAAAATTGTGCACGCGATGTCATCGAACAATCATCCTCGACGCTGATGCGTCCATCGAACGAAAAGTCGTCTCCTATCGAGGGTAAGTCCTCTTTCTTTTTTTTTTTTTTAAATTATTAAATTATTTGTTTTCGCCACTTCGCCACGCCAAAAAAAAAAATCATGGAAGGATTTTTCGAGGCTGGCTCTCGTGTACTTTATGATGCAGCTAATTGCCATTTTAATTGCCAATAATAATTAACGTAATTAACGTAGAACTTAAAAAAAAAAAGTATGTCTTTAAAAGTTTCAATGAAACTCAATAATATACAATTATCCCTTGCATCGAGTCATATATTGAAGCTGGAAATTTGGAGGGTTTCTTTTTTTGAGGTTATGCCGCGACGAAACGTCATTTGATGATAATTGCAGATTTAAATAGTACAATTATATTACGTGGCCGCATCGAGTTCGATTAGATTTTCTCCGAGTCTTTTGTGGGATTGGATTTTTTTTTTTTTTTCAAAACAATTCTCAGTGTCCTCGTATTATAATTATACGTCGCGTGTGTGAGTGTATGGGTGCCTTTTTGTGCGTCATTGATCATTGTTTTGCGACAATGATATTGAAATCAAGGATAAAAAGATCCGCAAGCGCACGACCGCCCGATCGTTTCGCTATCGTTTATCGTGTCTCCCTTTAACGTTGAAATTTCTCGTGAAAATTATGATGCAAAGTAAGCAAATTAACGGAGATCGATTTCCGTTTGTCATTAAATAATTTGCGAAAATTTTAATTTTTCACGTTATTCCGAAACGCTAGCGTGATCGGCTACCGTCGTATGACGTTACGTCGATCAATGATCGGCGTGTTATTTTTTTGCAAATATAGGATAGACCCACCGGATGTGGCCACTTTAAGCATTTTCAAACATTCAATTACGAACAGCGTTCGCGCATTATTGCAAATTCAGAATTGAAAAAGTTATCGATGTTACCCAACTTAATTTAAAAACTTTTTTCGATCATGATGAATAAGAAAATAGGAAATTATCTTGTAGCTGGAATTTTCACCTCTTGTGGCCACGATTGGTACTACTTTTGGTCGTTCGAAGTACCAGTCGTGGCCACCGAGCTTTGAATTAGGATTAGCCATAAGCTGGCCACAAATAGAACATTTTGAATGTTGCCACTTTTGGCCACGGGAACCGTAGTTTTCTCACCTCGAGATCCCTCAACACTTTTGACGAGAAAAATACACCGATCGTTCGGCGTTGACACATTTCGTCATTATTTCGTTGAGATAAATTAGGCGAAAGTGGCCACAAACGGTACAGTGGCCAAAACTGGTACTTCTATCCCAGCGAATCGTATCGATTTCCCTCTGTGAATATCAACCGTGATATTCATTTAACCGAATGCATGAGAAAAAGAGCTCGGGCTCCGTAAGAGGCTTAAAAGATCCGGCCGTTCGAACGCGTACGAGCACGGATTGATTCGTTGGGGTTGTTTTTTTTTTACTCTTGCGGTCGTCGCAGAGATAAAGATAAAGCCACGATGATGGCGGAGGATCATCGTCACAGGAGGGCGGCGTTAGCGGCGGAATCGATGCTCGGCGCGTCTCTGCAGTCGCAGAGAAGCTCTTATGCCCAGCGAAGCATAAACAGCATGAGCAGATTGTACGAGGAGATGCCCAGCGAGGATCTCATCGCGGGAGCTCGTCAGGGTCAAAAAATTTCCAACGTCAGGCGATTCTTTTGTCTGTTTGTCACTTTTGATCTGTTCTTCACGACTCTCGTCTGGCTCATTTGCACAATGGTGAGACGGATGAAATGAGAAAAGCTCGCGATTTAAAGGAAAAAAAAAAAAAAAAAAAAAAACCGACTTTGCAATTTTTACGCTGACTCAAAATTTTTTCCTTCCTCATTTTCCTTCGTTGAAATTAACAATTATTGATACGATTCTATTAATCTATAAATAATAATTATTTTTTTTTAATCTTTTTGTTTTTTTTTTTTTTTTTTCCTAAATATGATTTTCCGAATATTCGAAACACTCGAAAAAAATTCTTAAGCAGCGTGAGAGAGAAATTTTCACGAATGAGAAATATTCCGTAAGAAGTATAGGGGAGAGTCGAGCTTGTAGGAAAATCGGTTTTTTACTTTAAGATTGCCGGCGAGAGCATCGGAACTGCATTCGAGACTCAGATAGTTCATTATCGACTCGAGACATCTCTCTTCGACATCGTTGTAAGTTCAAATTGTCGTGTTTCTTATTTTTCATTACGATTCGACGATTGTAAAACTTTCGATGATAATATACGAGACCCGTCTCAAGCTTTCCTGGCTCCGGATCCGCGCTATTTTCCATTTTTTTTTTTTTTTTTCTAAAAATTCTGCATAAAAATTGGAATCGATGAATATTTCGATATTTTTTTTTTGTAGCCAGGTCGATTTGACGTGGAATTTCCCATGTACGAATTTTTTTTTTTTTCCAAAACAATCGACATTTTTGTCCTCGTTTCTATTCAGATGGCAGCGGCTTGCAGATTCACCGTACTCATACTCTTTTACGCTATGCTGCATCTCAATCATCGACTGATCATAGCCGTAAGAGTCCTTTTCTCATATATATATATATGTATCTCTGCATGATTTTTCAAAGAAAATTGCGAGGCACAATCGAGTGCGGAGAATTGGGAAAAAAATTAATTGATCTTTGAGCCGAAAAAATTGCTGCAAATTAATTATTCCAATTTTTTTTCCTTCAAATTTTCTCAATCACAATTCTCAAAAATTATTATCTCGATTGGCATTTTTTTTTTTTCCCCACATTCGTCACTCGATTTTAATTTTATTTCCACTGGATATTCTTCGATCTTTTGAAAATTCGCGCAAACGAATTTGGTATACTCTCGATCCGCTCGACCAAAGTCTCGATTGAAAATTTTTTATCGCGGAGTTGGAATATTTTTTTTTTTAATTTTCTCACAGCTCTCCACTGCCTCGACGTGCGCCTTTCTCATAGCCAAGGTATCTTACTTCGATGTGAGTATCCTGTTCATGACTTGACAATTATTTTTCTCGACGATAATCAACGGAGAAGAATATTTTATCGAAAAATGTATGAAAAAAAAAAAAAAAAAAAAAACAATTCTCCAGTGGTCCCAAAACAGTCAGCCTGCTTTTCAAGGCTTTCTCATAATGACGTCCTTCACTCTGGCATGGGGCGAGGCTTGGTTCTTTGATTTTCGGGTCATACCCCAGGAAACAGCTGCCAAAGAGTGGATATTGGGTGAGAATTGTATTCCTGTTGGGGAAAAAAAAAAAAAAAATGGCTTCACAAATAATGAAATAACGCGAACTAACGAAAATCTTGACACAATTTTTTGCGACTAATTATCAATTAAAATTATTCCGAGTAATAAAAAATATCGTAATTACTTGGAATAATTATCGTTAAATTAAAAAAAAATCACAGTTTCTTCAATTAAACATAATTAAATTTTTTAAAATTACAATTACTCCGAATAATCGTAATTAAAAAAAAAAAAATTGAAAATCACTTCGAGCAATGGTAATTAATATTTTTTTAATTACCAATCACCTTCGACGCTCATAGTTTTTTTTTTTCGGTCGAAATTAAATGCTCGAAAAACAAAAAAAAGAAAAAAAATTTTCACAGCCACGTCAATGGATCCGGAGACGGCCCCGTTGATACGTCATCTCCTCGACGATCCCATGGGAAGGGTTGAGAATCCGGGCAATTTTTTCACCCCGATGGACTCGCCGAATCATTCGGATGGCGACGACGACGAGCCAAACGAGATTGGCATAAGCGCCGGTAGCATCGACGAATCGACCAACGAATTACCAATCATGCCCAGACTTACACGCAAAATGGTTCGTTTAATTAATTAATTTATTTATTTATTTATTTATTTTTTCCCAATCAAACTTTTTTTTCCCATTTTTTTGTAATTACAATTTTTTAAACGATCCTTTTTCCGCTCTTTATTTATTTATTATTATTATTATTTAATATCGAGGATAAGATTAGAAATTTCTTATTTTAAAATTGGCTATAAGAGCTGCGAGTCTCCCCGAAGGTTGCGCGGAGACACGTGTTATGGCGTGAATCATGTTTCGGCGCTTTATGGAGATATATTTTTTTTTTTTCCCCAATGAACTCGAGCGGAAGTGAACTCGAACAATCACTTTTCTTGGTAAAAAAAAAAAAAAAAAATATCCATGATCCATCGGAGAAATAGAGAAAGAAAAAAAATTTATACAAAAGCTTCGACGATAAAGTAAATTGATTAATTTATTAATTAATATTTCGACTAATATAAAAAAAAAAAAAAAAATATCTATAAAATAATATAAATATAAAATATTTTTTTTTTCAACGCAAACGAAAAAGAGGGCTCAAAATATTTGTATCATTAGCGCACGATTACGAGTCATTTTCCATTGGCCGAATTGACTCACGCTTTGTTGTACTTTTTTTTTTTTTTTTTTTCCCCCCCCCTTGCATCATCGCTATTTTATTTTCTATTGCACTTTTGGTCGAGCAACGTTGAAACCTGAATAAATTCTCGTCGAATCCACCAGACTTTTCATTCCCCTGACATTTCTCGTCGACGAAAGAACGATTTTTCGTGCATTCGGGGGGTAAAAAAAAAATAAACAACATTAAAAAAAAAAAATAATAATAATAATAATAATAATAATAATAATAATAATAATTTTCGAAGCTGCAAGCGATGGGAGTAAAATTTATTTCGCGCTTGCGAGCATTTCGAAGAATAAACGAGTAAAATTTATTATAAAATAACGATGCGCAATGTTGCCGCTGTCAGTGACGAGGTTCCTGCTCGGACAGGACGTCGATTTTCTACGAAATTTTCTGTTCGGTGCGCACGAAATAACGCGAGATAGTCACGAGAACGTTCGGTTGCTCGATGAAGCGAGCCCTTATCGAGATATCGATATTGTCGAAAAAAATACTCCAGTGAGTCTTGGATCGAAGATAATCGAGCAAATATAAAAAAAAAAAAAAAGAAAATAAGGAAAAATTATATTTTTTTTTGCATAAAAGTTGTAGTTTTTTTTTTTTTTTCTTCATTCCAGACAGAGGAATACAAAGGTAAAGCTATCGAGCTCATAGATCGTTCGTACAAGTTGCTCACGTCCGACGATTGGACGGAAATAAAAACAACGAGCAACGGCGATAAAATATCATTCATGAATTGCAATCATGGAAAAATCATGAAAATCGAGGTTCGTTTGCAAATGATAAATAAAAATTTCCATGATTTTCGTATTAAAAGCGAAAAAAGTAATCGTTAAAAATTCATTTTTGCATTTTTCTTAACAATTGTACGATCTCAGGGTATCATCGATGCGCCGGCTTCCGAGCTTCTCGATTGCCTGTACGAGAACGTCGAGGAGACACCGGCGTGGAACAAACACGTCATGGAAATGAAGAGGATGCAGGTAAGCGGGTTATCATTGAATTATTATACGAATATACGGTAAGTGAGATATAGCGAGAAAGGACGAATCTTTGTCGCAAATTTTTCGTCGCTAAAACGGTCTTTAAATTATGCGGTACTTTAATTTTCACTTGCAAATCGTGACAAGAGCCATTCTTTAAAAAAAAAAAAAAAAAAAAAAAACGTCCCATCATTGTTATTCCAAATTTCAGACGATAGACCAAAATACTGACATAGTTTATCAGTCGACAAAGTCTCACGGTGGCGGTATTATCGGTCCACGAGACTTCATAACCCTCAGGCACCGAGGTACGCGCGGTAATTATCACATAAGCAGCGGTGTCTCGATACACTGCGTCGAGATACCAGCGAGAA
The DNA here is from genome assembly GCA_963564615.1 of Rhorus exstirpatorius. NCBI lineage: Eukaryota > Metazoa > Arthropoda > Insecta > Hymenoptera > Ichneumonidae > Rhorus > Rhorus exstirpatorius. The sequence goes on along the minus strand of OY751322.1, from coordinate 22,531,961 downwards.
AAAATTTCGTCAGGTCAGTACAGCTGAATTTATCATAAACTTCCGTGAGAGATTGACAAAAATACCCCGGGATGCGTGCAATTTTCATTGTACTCGAGAATTTTTCTTCCCTCAAAATATTTTTTTTATTCATTAATTTTCGTGGCAATTTGCCCCGAGTGCATGATCCAGCTTGCTGGGGAAGTTTTGACGGTCAGCGCTCGAGATGGCGAAACGATAAACTAATATTATGCCAACGAACGCTGGCTATTGGTCGTTTATGACGTCATCGGCGCTCCTATTGGTCGTTTGTGACGTCATCGGCGCTCCTATTGGTCGCTGGTGACGTCATCGACGCTCCGATTGGTCGCGCAGGTAGCGCCGCGTCGTTTGCTCGGCCAATCAGCGAACTATCTTTTCGTTTTTTTTTTTTCATTCATATATCGATTACGAAATTCTCGTAGCACCACCGAGCAAATCTTTCTTTTTCGAACGGATTTTGGTTGAAAAAAAAAAATTAAATAAATAAAAAAAAACGACGACGACGAAAGTGTGGAAAAGAGGGGTTTTTTTTTTTTTTTTTTGACGATTTTTCGTTCTCCCAAAGGGGCGAGAACGGCCTGGTATGCTGGGCCACCGAGACCATCGAGACGAGAAACGACGATTGCGAGGCTTCCCTCGCACCGGGTAGGTGTCGCTTCACGTGGATTCTCAATACGAATCTCAAAGGATGGTTACCCCGTACGGTTATCGATAAATCACTCACAATAGCGCTCACCGAGTTCATGGGCTTTTTGCGAATTCACGTTCGCGAGCTTACCGACGTCACGGCTTGAATGACGCGAAAAAAAAAAAAAAAAAAAAAAAAAAAAAAAAAAATACTAGATAAGTGTACATATATACGAGTAATGATAAAAATCGAATAATTTTATATAATTCGTCATTTTATATATACGAGAGAATTTGGTACGAAGGATTTTTTTTTTGTGCATCTCGAAGCTGCGAGTTTCTCGTGCGAAAGTTATTAGCGATTTTTTTTTTTTTTTTTTTTTTTTCCCCCCGTTATTTCCAACTTCACCGTGGCTGAGTACAATTTTGAAGCGAAAAATATTAATCGAGACTATACTCGCATGCGGGATATAAAAATTTTTAAGCTCACGCCGGCGGAGCGTAAAGTTTGGCGCGGCGTAAATTGCGGCGGAGCGAAAATTTATTTGAAATGTTTTTTTTTCCCCCAAACTTTTGAGTTGCGTCGAGAAAGGAAAAGGTGCTTTAGGGAATAAAATAATCGAAACAGCGAATATATTTATAAATGAATGGGAGAAAGAGAGTAGTAACGAGAATCAAAAGTCATTTTTATTCACCGAGAGTGTTCTCGTCGCCGCGTCGCATGAAGTAAAAAAAAAAAAAAAAAAAATATTGAAAATGTCGCCGGAGATGAGAATATTATCTCTCGATTGTACAGTTTTATTACGCGATAATTTGTAATGATTCGTGTGATTTTTAGTTTAGAAGAAATGAAAAATGCATTTCTATTTTAAGCCCCCCGACGCGGATTGTCGGATTCGCGAAATGTTGATCGTCGATTCTTTGAGAATGGAGAAAAAATTTTTTTTTTTTCTGAAAAATATATTATGTACATACAATGCTTGACTGGACTTTTTTTTTTTTTTTTTTTTTTCTTTGAATTGATATTGCGAAAGTATCCATGGCCGATCAACATTGGAATGCATTCGACTGAATCGACAATTTTTTTTCTTCTTTTCTTTTTTTATATACTAAAAAGTTAAGAAAACGAAGGAGGAAAAAAAACAGAAACTCTCATCTTTCATGTCTGTTTTTGCTTTTTTTGTTTTTCGTCCTAGCAAAGAGAAATCGGGCGTTTTTGGTTCTGTGAATTTATTATTGTGCAACGAAATAAACGAATATTTGTATGGAAAACATCCTCGGATCGTTCTATCGATATTTTTAAATCCCGAATGTTCGTTGAGCGGGGGAAAAAAAAAATGGTTGCGTCGTTCAGAGATCCCTTTTGACTCGAAAACTCCGGTTTTGTTCATCGGCTACGTCAACCGGCTCCGGTTTTGGATACAAAAAATTAAGATTTCGGTATCAATATGAACCATGCGAATTTTAATTAAATTTTATCCAATGTAAATTGTTATTTTAATTTACGGGGACGAAAAAAAAACACGTTTTTGACGATTTAAAATCGAAATTTTGAATTTTGAGAAAAATACCTAGCAGATTCGTGATCAGCGGGAAAAAATACATCGATACAGGGTCCTGAATCGAATTTTGAAAATTCAATTTTTTTCTGAATTTTCGCAAAAAATGAGTTGGTCCACTAAAATCGCTGTAATTTTTTTTCCCGGAAAAGTTCGGACTCGATTCAGTGCTTATTCTCTTCGAAATCGTTCAAGCTTCAAAATGCCGCTTGGTTCATCGAGCTATGTTGATTTTTCGATTTTTTACAGATTTTTAAAGTTGGACCATCGATTTTTGCCAATTTTTCCATGCATACCCCTTGGACGAAAATTCGTCATTTTTCAAAGTGCTTTTTCGGGAATAAAAAAATCAGATACCAGGATGAATCCAACGCCATTCGCTGAGTCTACTCAAGGGCTTTAAAAAACACCCCCGATAAACCAAAATCGGTACATTTGGAGATGAGTTATGGTCATTTGAAATTTCGTGATTTTTGAGTTTTCGAAAAAGTGGGCAAAAAATTGAGAAAATTTTTTATTCGTCTTTTACAACATTTTTAGGCTCTAGACGATCGGAAATTTTCCGCTGATTACGAATCGCATCGAATTTTTTCCTAAAACTCAAAAATTCGATATGAAAAGGCAAAAAAACGAAAAATTGCACTTTTTTCGTTTTCTCACATTTTGAGGGTTTACTAAAATCGCATTTACTCTGCTTCCTGGAAGAGTTGGGCCGCGATTCAGTGCTTATTCTCTTCGCAATCGTTCAAGCTTTAAAATGAAACTTGGTTCATTGGGATACGATTTTTTTTCGATTTTTTACAGATTTTAAAAGTTGGACCATCGATTTTTGCCAATTTCTCCATGCATACCCCTTGGAGAAAAATTCTCCATTTTTCAAAGTGCTTTTTCGGGTATAAAAAAATCAGATACCAGGATGAATCCAACGCCATTCGCTGAGTCTACTCAAGGGCTTTAAAAAACACCCCCGATAAACCAAAATCGGTACATTTGGAGATGAGTTATGGTCATTTGAAATTTCGTGATTTTTGAGTTTTCGAAAAAGTGGGCAAAAAATTGAGAAAATTTTTTATTCGTCTTTTACAACATTTTTAGGCTCTAGACGATCGGAAATTTTCCGCTGATTACGAATCGCATCGAATTTTTTCCTAAAACTCAAAAATTCGATATGAAAAGGCAAAAAAACGAAAAATTGCACTTTTTTCGTTTTCTCACATTTTGAGGGTTTACTAAAATCGCATTTACTCTGCTTCCTGGAAGAGTTGGGCCGCGATTCAGTGCTTATTCTCTTCGCAATCGTTCAAGCTTTAAAATGAAACTTGGTTCATTGGGATACGATTTTTTTTCGATTTTTTACAGATTTTTAAAGTTGGACCATCGATTTTTGCCAATTTCTCCATGCATGAAATTTCGTGATTTTTGAGTTTTCGAAAAAGTGGGCAAAAAATTGAGAAAATTTTTTATTCGTCTTTTACAACATTTTTAGGCTCTAGACGATCGCAAATTTTCCGCTGATTACGAATCACGTCGAATTTTTCCCTGTAATCCAAAAATTCGATATGAAGAGGCAAAAAAAACGGAAAATTGCATTTTTTTCATTTCATGCATTTTTTAAGGATTCACTAAAATCGCTGTAATTTTTCTTCCCGAAATAGTTGGGACTAGATTCGGTGCTCATTCTCTTCGCAATCGTTGAGGCTTGAAAACGCCTCTTGGTTCACTGAGCTACGTTGTTTTTTCGATTTTTTACAAATTTTCAAAGTAGGACCATCGATTTTCACCGATTTTTCCATACATGTGGTTGAATTGAACATTTTTTTTTTTTTCAAAATATGAATTATTCGCTATTTGGAGAAAGAAAAAAAAATTTTGAATTTGCGACATCCTTGATTTACGACTTTTATGAGTAAAAGGCGAATAAAAAAAATTGTTTATCCGGATCTAATTATGGATGGGTGGTAATATACATCGATGGAGTAATTTAAAAAAATTGTTTTTTTCGACACTGATTTTATTTTTTAATTTTTTCCCTGGCAAACAAGATTATTTTTTGAGAATAAAAATGAAAGCAAAAAAAGAATAATGGTGAGCCACTGTCTACCAATGTCTTCTCGATGTATGTGAACGTATTTTGAATAAATAACAAAAAATCCGAGACCAGAATCTTCAGGAAACTCGATTGCCTTCGAGATCTCTTCTTTGTTTTTTTCGGTTAATTTTTTTTTTTTTTCAATCGTGTATTAGCATAACGCGATATTTGATTCTTGCAACGTCAATAAAACTGTTTACTCGCTGATGAACGGTAAGAAAAAAAAAATTCCCACAGGCTGGAGAGGCATATATAAAGCCAGCCTCGAAAATCGTCGAGCATCATTCTTTCTAAAAATTTAGGAAAGATCTCAGCATACATAATACATAGCGAAAAAAAAAATTTTATTCTCCACTCATCATGAAGTACTTTTCCGTGAGTCTAGCAATAATTGTCCCCTTTTATTTAAAAATATAATAAATAAATAAATAAATAAAATAAAATTGAATTTAATTGAAATGAGATATCAAAATTATTAATCAAATTAAATATAAATGATTAATTGATTAAATCTGAATATGCAAAAAAAAGTATTTGTTTATTTCTCAAAAAAAAAAAAAAAAAAAAAAAAACATAAAAAGTGTGCCAATGATATCGAAAATCAAATTTTGTTCCGAATAATTATTTTTCTTTAAATTTCTCATATTTACAAATTGATTTATTTGTTTCCTTTTCATTGTCAAATAAGGAAAATCGATACAAAAAAGTACGAGAAATTTTTGATATTCGTTTTTCCTGAAATTCGGAAAATATGAAAAAATTCGTAAATCCCCTGAAAAATTTTATTAAATTTTTTTCTTTTTTCGTCCAAACGAGTCTCAAGACGATTTTATCTTTTCACGCTCACTCAGACGGTTCTTCTTTTTCTTCTTCTCATTGGGCCTGTCGTTGACTGTTTTGGCGCGAAACGTCCGAGAAACATCGTCAATCGAAAATTTCGAACCTCAGCCGGAAGGCTTGCATGAATCCCCGGACGAGTCTGCTCGTGACAAGAGAAGCCATTACAGATATTCACAATATCGTAAACATAATTCGTATCCTCGATACCGCGGTTACAAAAATTATCATCGTTATCATCATTGAATGTCGTTGAAAAAAAAAAAAAATTTGGAAAAAAAATAATTTAAGCTGTATAAAAATTTTTTCCACCACTTTGAAGGAAAAAAAGTAAAAAAAATAAAAAAAAAAATAAAGAAAATCAAAAAAATTTCATTCGACAAAAAGTTTTGAAATTCGTCAAACATTTACATTATAAATGTTAATGCAGCAAATGAAGAGAGGAAAAAAGGTGAGTGGACTTTTTATACGTGTCTGAAAAAATGAGGAAAAAAGAAATAATCGATTTAATTAACATTAACTAATATTATATTTTTCAATCCTATAAAAAATTCGAAATAATAATAATGCCAATTAATAGTAACAACAATGATAATAATAACAAAAAAACGACATAAATAGAAACAAAAGTAACAAAAAATAACAGGAACAACAACAATAGAAATAACAAGAATAAAAATGATAATATTAACAATAACAATAACAGCAATAGCAATAATACGAATAAAAAAACGACAACCAGGAATAAAAACAGTAAAAATAACAAAGAAAACAACAATAGTAACAAAAATAACAACAGAAATACAACATTAAAAATAATAACATTAAAAATAATAATAACAACAACAATAGCAATGAACCAATGTAAAAAAAAATATAATAATGATGAGCATATTAACAAAAACAACACTAACAATAAAAATAATAATAATAATTTTTTTTCTTAATCTACAATGTTCTTGCTACTCTTCATTCGCGTAATCGATAAGTATTACGACGATTGTAGAATAATTCCTTACGGATGAGCTCTCTCGGGCTCCTCTCTCTCTCTCTCTCTCTCTCTCTCTCTCTCTCTCTCTCTCTCTCTCTCTCTCTCTTGAATTCCACGATAATCGTGGCATACGTTTATTTTACGAGAAACTTTCACTATGACCCGTCCAGAGGAGTGTGACACGAGTTTTTGTCAATTACTCCACATATCGCCCAAGTGCGCGTGATGAGAATTTTTCGGATAAATGAATTTCAACGTAACGGCTGGCCCGTTCCGAGATTTTCCGAAACACACGCGCGATCCATTTTTTTTTTTCCCCGAGCCACACGTGTACGCCAAAAGTTGACACGGACCAAAATTTGAATTTGAAAAGAAAAAATAATGCGAGCGGTGACATTTAAAAAATCTCAATTCGCGAAATATCGATCATTGCCAAATTTTCATTGTTTAAACAAACTAGCGAATAAATTGAGTCAACGGATTGACAAAATAATCCATGCCCGGGCTCGTCATTGTTATTATTAGTTTTTTTTTAGATATCTATTAAAAAAAAAAAAAACAATACGACTTCCGCCCGAATTTGGGGCTTTTCCAGTGCCTTAAGAATTCAGCGCCCACGCTCGCTGGAAAAGAAAAGAATAAGAATAAAAAAAGAAGATAAAAAAAATTCGATACTCGTTACGTGTCTTCGCATAGAGCGTCCGGGCAACCGTACACCGAATAACGATATGTGTAACATCACGAATTCGTAACAGTATTGCTTAAGCGAACGATCGACGAAAGCCGCACAAGAAAGTCTATTGTAATTCGTAAATTGTCGCCTACCCGATTGTATTTATACATGCGCTGGTATGGCGTCGGTTTTAGTCGACACGGGCCAGTCAACCATCGAGCAAATTAACCGCAGTCGCACCGTACTTTGAGAATAACGCGACAGTTGAAAACAAAAATCACCAATCCCATCGATTGACCTCAGTGAAGTGATTTTCCAAAAAAAATTTAAAAAAAAAATCCAAAAAGGAACACGTAAGCCGTTCCAAAGGAAATACTCGAAGATGAAGCTCCTGCTGGTAAGACAGAAATCAAATTTCCCAAATTAACTATAAGCCAAAAGGAAGAAAAACTTTGATCTAATTATCCGGGATCTTTTGGTAATAGATTTCGATCGCATGTCTCGCCAGTCTGCTCCTCATTACGGCCGAGAATACGGCTAAAAAGGTCACACTGAGCCAATCCACGAATCCGATTGATCCCGCAAAGGATGACTCTGCTCCGAGCGAATCTTCGATTTCCCAGATAAAGAGAGATTCCGGCTATTCTTACGTCAGGCCTAGCAAATTTTCATTCTCCCAGGGCAACGAGCAGCTCGTTATTCGCGATCGTACAGTCCCCAAACGTTACAGCATTCGTACGATCCTACCCTTCGAACGTTACGGTCTACCGAAGCAACGCAATCGGCCATCGTCCGGGCTACGCAACAATCCAAATAATCAGGGAGACTTGCACATTGCCATCCGCGACTTCACGAGTGGCAATAGCAATGTCAATATCCATCAGAGAGTACCTAGTCCCATAAGAGACTACGATTTCGTAGAGCCAAGTCCAATTGCCGGACAGAACAATGTACCCTTCAATTCCAACGCAGCGAACTATCTACCACCGAGAAATCAAAAATTGCCGGCACCCACGGGTCTTCGGGTTTTCGCGAATCATCAGCAAAATCTGCGCGCACCCAGCGATCATCGAGGCCAGCCAACCGGGCATCATTCGTCGAATCTGGAACAGCAGTCGCAGAGTTTCATTCAGGGTTCCTTCGATCGTCAGCCTGGAATTTCCGATGCTGCGATCTTCCTGTCGCAAAATTCCCAAGCTATATCACAGCTCTACGATGCACCAGCGACCAATTTGAATTACGAGCCCGCGCGCGATCATCAAGATTCCATCGATAGCGTCGGGAATCCACTCAACGGCTTTCAGAATTTCGGTGCGGATGTTGGGACGACCATTGGATCGGTTGGACCTCAGGATTCACCTGGATTTCGCGGCAATATTCCTTCCTACGCTTCGGGTATCCTGGATCAAGCCACCCTACGGGACATACAGTCGTTGGAGAAGGACCGGCTGATCTCCCATTTGCAGCGTGCCCTGGTTGATACGCAGAGCGAACGGGAAATTGCCTCGGGCGGCTTGAGGTATGCCCAGAATCATGAAAATCCTGATTATGTACAGCCATCGAGTGTCCTGGGTATCCAGGGTCGAATTAATCCGTCGTTAGGTCCGCAATTGGATAGACCGAACGGCTCTGATGCACGACGACCATATGGAACGACGCTTGCTGTTGGATCATTTTTGCCTCCTGGAAGTTCCACGACCGTGGGTTATAATTACGGATCACTATCATCAACGACACCGTCAACGGCAGGTAGTGCCACATCGACCAACTCGGTCACTCAGACACCTAACCACGTCATCAACGGTGAGGCTAGCTCTCAGGGAAATTCCATTTCAGCTCCGGGTGCTTCGACGACCTTTCAATTTCCCCAGCTTGGTGGCTTTGTCCCAAGCCTCATTGGCACCAATTACCTTGCCCATTATCCAACATACGCAACGAATATCCTCGGTTCGTCCACCTTCGATCATTCGCAATCCTCATCACCAACCCAATTTGGCATTCCAATTCCCACGCTACCGGTGGCTCAAGCAACACCTGGATTCATCCACAATCCTTCGTCAGCCCAAAAACCTGATTCCCCATTGCCCCAACAGCCCAACGGAACGCCCGTTCAACCTTTGCCCGTTCAACCGATTCATCCGATCTCCGCTAATCCTGTACAAGCGAGCTTTCCGCTTGTTCCTGCTGTGACGCAGATTCAGTCCGGTTCAACCACGAATCTGGGTCATCCGGCTTATGGCGTACAATCGTTAGTCCCGAATCATCTACTCATTAAACCAATAAAACCCGTCTATCCGCTTTACTACTATCCCAATGTCTATCAGATTCAGAAACCTGGTATCGCTACGCTTCCTTGGAGCTATGCGCCCTCTTACTCGCAAACGAGGCCAGCGCAAGCTTGGAAATAAATAATTTTCTTGATTCGCAGATTTGTTCTAGCATTATCTCTGTCCCGATGGGGTCTCTGTTGTTGATCGTTGCGTCACAGGTGATTCGATAATTGTCACTTTTAAATTGTCAAGATCGTCGATTCACATCGTAATCACTGGTCTCGCTGTATCACGAGTTTGTACATACTTTAAGGCTTATTTATTGTTACTTTTTTGTTGTTTTATTGATGAAATATACGATGCATCGTTTTGGAATTTTTTTTTGATTTCCTGAATCGTTGTCAGTGATTTTGCGCTTTTAATTTTCTCTGGGGCTGGGTATCGCGATGAATGGGATGTTGGCTGCTGGATTTTGGGGGCTTATTGAACATTCCGGAAAGACAGGCACATTTTTACCAGATTGGATTACCTCCAGATCAAGCTACGACGGGTCCAATCAATTTGACGAAGAAGATGAAGAAAGAATATAGAAGAACGTCTGGTTCTTTGGACATTGGCGTTGATTGGTTAATTTTGCAAATAAATTGCCAACAATTTTGGTATTAATTTTTTTTATTTCTTTTTTATACGGTGTACTCGTTATGGGCTCGTGCGTAGTTGCTGACTTGAAATTCACCTCTGTACGTTCGACGATTCATTCCATTTTCGTGTTGGAAAGTTCCACCGTGCGAGAAAATCCACTACGTGTGCTCTCTTCAACTTTTCGTCGTCTAGCCGTGACTCTCACCTCATGTATGTATATCTACACCTGGTCGTGTTACCTTAAATACGCGTTATATGCACGTACGAGCGAGGAATAGTTCAGTAACATCGAGGAACCCTGTATCGGGCATCGCGATCGTGACCTCGAAAGTCGTTCGATAATTCTAACCACGATTCGCCCGGGAACTTGGGTTATCCGAGCGATATCACGAGAATACATAATCGATACGTCGTCCATTTTTTTCATACTCTCCGTGTCTCGAAGCTCTCCTGTCACAATTGAAATTAAAACTTGGTAAAAAATTCAAAATATCAGAGTCAACATTGACGACGAACAAAGCAATGTTTTCTAATTTTTTTTTTTCGATATTCTGCCTCTTTGAATGTCTCCAATTTTAATTTGAGTGCAATCATGGAATTAAAAATGTCGTTTTTGACGGTTGCCGAACACGAATAGGGTTGTAAAAATTCTGTAAAAAAAAGTCATGCTAAAGTAATCGATCGGTCCGTATGCATTTATTCAATCGCATTATCGCGACGAAGGACAAGAAGTTCAAGAGCCACGATTTCGTAATGTTTCCTTGGGGGTCGGATTGCCATAAATTAGGAACCAAAGTCAAGGTTCCTGAACATCTGTCGAGGGGGGGGAAACTCATCTTCCTTTCTTCCCTTATCGTATCGCGTTTATTTCACAGTCTATATCGGGAGGGGCAAAACAGACGAGAGAAGCCTTCGCAAGCCATTCACTTTCCTCCACTGACCCAAATCCAGTTCTCCATTTCGTTCAAACGAGTTCTCCGGCGCTCGGCACTTTTACCCGCTCACGCCAAAACACCGATACACATACACTCGTCAGCACATCGTTTCTCGCGACACCGTATCCTCGCGGCTGTCCGTGCCGGATTTTCCTTTTTTTTTCTTTTCACCTCGCGTCTGTGAAATCTTCCGTTGATGTCTCGTTCAATCGCGCGACGAGTGACGCGAGAGAGACGCAAACAAGTCGCTCCCCGCTCATCGACGCGATCCCATATAACTCGGGGTGTAACTCATTCCGGGGAAATTTCACGGTAACTCCCAATCGCGGGGGGAAAGAAAAAAATTCTCGAGGAAAGTAAAGAATGTCAAAATTTCAAACGGTCATAATTTCGCTCGCGCTCGGCGGATTCAGGCTTAATGGGGGTGTTTTGAATAGCCAGCGAGTAGACTCAGGGCATGAGTATCGATTAATGGAGGGATTGACATTTTTTTCTACCGTAAAAAGCACTTTGATGAGCGGGTAAAGCAATTTTTACGATCGATTGTAATTCAAATCGAATCCATTGAATTCGAATGGATCGAACTTTCGCAATGTCTGTGGTAAATATAAAAATAATATTACCATTGCCCAAGTCGATTATTATTCTCGACTTCCAGCTGGCCAAACACCGAACAATTCTTCCGGTAAAAAAAAAATTCGATAACAAATAAATTATATTTAATTTAATACTATGAACAGATTAAAAATACAAAATTACGTAAAATTAGACAAATATTGTTTCGTCGATCAACGAATTTTGCAATTTTACAAAATTACGATCTACCGTGCAATACTTTTTCATTGCACAGGTCGATTTCTAATCGCTACGATCGTTATTTTCTTAAATACGAGGTCCATTATCCCAACTTCCGGTCTCTCGGGCCTAGAGGACGCAACAACGAAGGACCCCGAGAGAGCGAGTGGCTCTCTCGATGTAATGTGTCCACCGCTGTGGACTTTCGCAAAGTTAACTTCCGGTCCGCGAGCGTGTGTCTTTCCTCGTCCGTCGTTTGACACCGACGCGCGTGGCTCGTGAGAAATTGCGGGGGAGCACGAGAACAATATATCGCGAGACATTTTTCTTTTCTCTTCTTTTCTTTTTTCGAGCATCCTGAGGGCCATTCCCGCGCGCTTCGTGGTCCAGACGCGGGTTAAAAGGGGTCTTGGAACGACGGTGAAAGTATAAAATGAAATCAATAGCTTTTTGCACGAGATATCGCGGCCGCCCCGCGAGAGAACGTGGTTCAGGATCGCGAGAATTAAAAAAAAAAAAACAGAAAAATTTCCTCTCACGAGTGCCTCGAATCTTCCGGATCTCTTTGGTCCACCAGGCGAATGGTCAGCAAAGATCGATTCTCGATCCCCAGAGAATCTCTCGATCTTTCTCCTCTCATATCCCCCCCCCCCCCCTCTCTCCTCAAATTCATCGCGAGCAAAAAGAAAACAGCAACAAGTTACGAGAATCATGAATAATTGCCCTCGTCATCGGATGCAACAGTTCGAGAAGCTTTGCCATCATTAAGGATGTATGAGCACAAGGTGGCGGGAAATGAGCAGAAACGTGGGCGCGGGTGAGCGCGGTGAGCGAGGGGCACGCATGAAACAAGAGAGAGTCGGACCGCTCATTATGCGACACACGCGAAAAATTTCCTTAAAATCGATAATTGTATGTCAAAAGGTTCGTTAACCCCCATTTTTTATGGAACGTATGTAATCGTGATAGTTTTCTGAACATTTAACAGTTTTAATATTGATCGTATCTGATCGTGAAAGATACGAATTTCTGTTTCAAAGTTGCGTCAGCCCAGAATTCGTATATGGCGTGGGATAAATATCTTGATTTCACGAATTAATTACTCGCGTAAAGAGTCGTTGACCCACTTTGAAATTCTGCAGGTTTTATCATATACACTTCTGCTACACCATATAAAAAATTCAGATTTTTATATGATCATGAAGCTAGTGCTCATACATCCTTTTAACGTCCCATTTTTCAATTTTTTTTTCTTATGCCGATACGAATTAATTTTAATTAATTTTTCTCGACTTACGAGAGCTCAACGAGCCTGATAATTAAATCATCATTGACGATATCTCGATTTTTGTTTCCAAATGACTATTTTTCGTTGAGACAAGTCGATCGAAATGGAGAAATTCAGGCTCGATGAGAGACGAAGCAAAAAAGAAAAAAAAAAATGTGTTCCATGAAATAGTCTCGCGGTTCTCGATTATATGACGGATCGTGGGTAAAATATAATTAGCTATTGCGCGCCGAGTCATTGCACGGTATTTATTCTGCCACTTTATAAAGCCGTAGACAATATATCGACGAGATTGTATACGGTGAAGTACACGCGGTGAGAAGAAAAAAAAAAAAAATGTCGAGATTGAACGCGTTATTACGGTGTACACGTGGCGGTGTGTCTCACTCGCAGAACGCTTGCAATTATAAATCACGTATTGGAATATCTTTGTATACATCATGTGATTTCGCTTTTCGACGCACAAATCTTGCGGATAACTTTTTCCCAGCTGTCATTACAGTCATTGGAGTAATTGTACGATAAAGGGAGAAAAAAATGAACATTCGAGAGAGAGGAAGAGAGGGGAACGAATGCACTTGTTATTAAATTCGAGCCAAGTTCAACCACACAGGAGATTTGTTTTGATTTTTTTCGTCACCATCATCATCATCATCATCATCATCATCATCATTATTTGTATCATTAACTCTGGAAAGTCTACACTTTCCATGTGTAATAATTTCGAGGATTATTGTTACCCTAGAAAGAGTACGAATAATGTTAAATAATTTTGTAATGGAACGCCATCAATTGAGGGAGAATTGCGAGGAAGGATTTTTCAGACTTCCGGTCTCTCGTGATTGAGCGATATAGCTAACAGGATAGAGGACATTATACGGATCCGTTGAAACAACGGGATATCGATTTTCATCGTTCGGCTAGATAAGAAAGATCGTTCAACTGCTTTTTTTTTCTGCTTTATTGCTCCTCTCGTATTACAGCCGGAAGAAAGCTCTCCGAGGCTGCAGGATGAGAGTGAAAGGCCTCCTTAAATTGCATAAATTTTGTTCGCATAGCGAAAGTTTTTCACCTTTTTTTTTTCACAACGACGCGGATCCGATTTATCACAAAAAACGGTTGACGCTCCCGTCGTGTGAGAATCCCCAATTAAATTGTCAACGAGAAACGTCAGTTAATCTTGATGTGTCTCGATCAAACGCTCCTCCTCTTCTGGTGTTTCAATCCAAAAAGATCATTCAAGCTGTGAAAAATATTCACACCGTCCCGCAATACGAAACGTGAAGCGATATAAATGGTCCCTAAACGCGGACGATTATAATAGGAATGAGCTAAAAGTCGTGTTCATTTGTAATTCCAACTAACACGCCATATAGGAGTCGGAGTGAAGCATATAATAGCGAATAGGGACAGTCGCTTGGTGAATGTCGAGAGCGACGAACGTTTCGCACGATTTTTTTTTCTTTCATTCGATCGTAGATCCTAGATATGCAAACACAGCTCATGAAAACACCGATGTGACACTCGTGCAACGAGTTCATTGTCTCGGAAAACGAAGTTTTCACCTTCTCGGACGGTGTACGATCGCTTTTCCTCGCAACCAATGCATACAAAACGTCATGAAACATTTCTTAAGGACACTCAAAGACCGGTTGGAGAAGAAATTCAATTCTGTACAGAGATAAAGACGAGATCGTATCGAGAAAGGTATTTTTGGAGCTCACTTTTGACAGCAATAAAGCGACCTAACCCCAATCCAAACTCAACTACGATCTAACGTCATGAATGTAACGCAAGAACCCAACAATACCATCCAATTAGAAAGGGTGCTGCACCGATTTATTATTATTTTCCGTTGATTCATCGTATTCGTAGCTTGTAACGCGTGTTCATGTATATATCAGCCATCAGGAGAATCTGATCTTATGTGTGACGATAAACGTCTCGACGTTCTCGTATCACCCGGGTGGGAACGAGAATCCATGGAGACATAACGGTAGGGGGGGGCTTGGTGAACGCGTTTTATATCCAACTTGTATATGGGTGAATCTCCGCTGTATGGGGAGCACATTCACGCTTTACCTTCACCTAGACCTCCTCTTTCTCCCGTTCGGTACACACACGAGAGGGGATCCGGATGTATAAAAGGTGTCCACCTCGATGGTAATGTCATCAGATACCAACAAACCATATACTTGAACCACCGCACTCGGGGTCACTCTTCATCGTCAATTTTCATTTTTCCAATCATTCGTCTCGTTCATTTTGGAATTTGACGAATTTTGCGAACAAAGAAAAGGGACAGCACTCGAGAGGACAGCCAGACGTGACGACCAATCTCTTCACCCAACCTCGAGAATATCAGGATGCGAATATTTGTGAGTCGTTAAATTCAGTGGAGTTTTCAATTGTTCCTTGCATCGTTGTTATTCGACGTAATTATCGTGTTAATTTTTTTTTTTTTTGTTCTTTGTTTCCCTCCAAGGTGACATTGGGCCTGACAGCCCTGTTGTTTACCACGGTATCCTGTCGCGATGTGCGCGTCAGTGACAGGAGAACACGCAGATATGGTCTGGGCAAGGATAAACGAGGTGTCGCTGATTATTCTAGTCACAGCAGCGGTGGAGCTTCATTCTTCACTCCCATCAATGCACCATCCGTATCGGCTGGTTATTCCCTCGGTGGTGGATCCGGAGGATTGTCGATCGGTAATTCGGGATTCCAGGGTCTTCAATCCTTGAGTCTGGGACACGGTTCCTCTGGCTTTTCACTATCACCCGCTGCTCTTAGTTTCGGTTATGGTTCACCCGGTGCCGGTCACTCCTTGACTCTCGATTCATCCGGAGGTCAGCCACTGACGCTCGGTTCTTCGGGAGGTCATGGATTGAGTCTCGGTTCCTTCAACCTCGGTGGACAAAGCGGTCAAGCTTCGTACTCCGTGCCTAGCATCTCTTACGGATCACCGGGACTCATTTCGTCAACGTCATCGAAAACCGGACCGGTGACATTCGGCAATTACGGTGGCTCGTCAGCCAGTCCAGCTCCATCGAGTTATGGAACACCCGTTTACGCGACGGCGTTTCAAGGAATCGCGGGCTACGGTTCCGGCGGTTCGAACAGTTACAATCTACCGCTCGTATTGGGATCTTCGAACGGCGCTGGTGCTGCTCATGGAATATCTCTGAGTGCCCTGACTTCCGGTGGCTCTCAAGCCTACGGTCATCCAGCTTCATCGGCCTCTTCGCATTCATTGGGCAGCGGTCTTTTCGTATCCACCGGATCTCAGGGTATCTCAGGGAGTTACGGTGCACCGTCATCCGGCTCATCGCACTCCGGTTCCACGTCCGGCTATTCATCATCCTCCGGTGGAACATCGGCCGGTTACGCATCTCAGATTCCATCGGCTTCGTACGGCACACCGTCGACCCAGAGCGCTCTGGTCAGTTCACTGCCGATTTCGGGCTCCTCCTATTCAGCCGGAGATGGTGGATCTTACTCGAGCTATCGACCAGCCTCGTCGGAGGGTAGTTCCTACGCGTCCAGCGCTGGTTCCACATACAACGGTCCGAGTATGAGCTACGGATCACCCAGCTCCGGTCATTCCGTTGTCTACTCAGCCGCTAATTCCGCTTATTCGAGTTCCAGCTCGAATTCCGCTTATTCCAGTCCTAGCTCCGGTTATTCCGGTTCAAGCTCCGGTTATTCCAGTCCGAGCTCCACTTATTCCAGTCCAAGCTCCGGCTACTCCGGCTCAGGTTCCAGTTATTCCAGTCCAAGCTCCGGTTATTCCAGCTCAGGCTCCAGTTATTCAAGTCCAAGCTCCAGTTATTCCAGTCCAAGCTCCAGTTATTCCAGCTCAAGCTCCGATTACTCGAGTCCAAGCTCCAGCTATTCGAGCCCTAGCACCAGTTATTCGAGTCCCTCGGCATACTCGAGCTCCGGTTATAGCGGCTCAAGCTCGAGTTATTCCGCACCAGCGATGACTTACTCAGGACCAAGTCCAAGCTACAGTGCAGCCGGAACATCCGGCTACTCCGGACACTCGAGTCAGTCGACCTCTTACGGTTCGCCTGCCGAGCATCAGCAGGCCTCTTATTCCAATCTAAGCCCGAGATATCTCAGCTTTCCTGCCTCCAAATCTTTCGAGAGCGCCGAATCAGCTGCCGGTCCACCGAAATACGACACTATCTCGTACTCGAGTCCCGATGGAAAGTATTAGGGTTGCCAAAAATAAGAGTTGCCACGATAACGCTTCCATTCAAACGCAAACCACGATGAAAAAAAAAAAAAAAAAAAGAAAATAAAAGGGAACATGACTCGTCGCAAACGAATAAAACAATGAAGACAGGTCAAGAGTTACTGACAAAGAGATGTAAAAACGTTCATCGTTTTCAAGAGCGATCACTCGTATATTTATGATTTTGTTTATAACGCTTAAGTGTAAGAGGAGCCATTGCTTATTTATGTATTTTTATAAAAAAAAAATTTATTTTAATATCCTACCAACGCAGGATTCCGATGAACAATCTGATACTCGCATTCTGTATGGTTCACCATTGTTTATAATAAAAAAAATAACTGAAAATTCAGTCGAATTGTCAGCTTTAATCATTGCTTACATCATTTCTCCAAGATCCTCGTAAAACTGTGAATCAATTTGTCATATAGTTATCATCGACGTGCTCTTACAAGTCCTTCGTGAGAAAGTGATGGCTGATAACAATAAACGAGTATGTTGTATGACGAAAAAAAAGGAGGATCCTGCGAGAGAGCTTTGAAGAGAAACGAAAGAGAGATTGGAAATTTACAAAAAAAAAAAGGAGAAAAGAAAAGCGAGAATTGGAATGAGCGCAAAAAAGAGATCACTTTTACTTCAAGGCCGGGGCAACGAGAGCTCCAGCTTGAGATTATTATCGTATGTACATATATGTGTATGTATACATTATTGTGCGTCATTCAACATGGGATGGGCGGTCAGCGAAAGAGAGACCCCTTTCTAAATATTTATTTTATTTGGGAAAGTAAAGTTTTCGCGACCGTCGAATCGAGCTCTCCGCCGTATGGATAGGTGAATGTCGTACCTCGAACGACCGGTTTTATACACTCTCGAGGGACTGACCATAACATAAACAATATACAGATCGCGTTGCTGGGACGAATAAGGAGTCACCTTGAGAGCCCTTTGATCATAACTCATTCTCATTTTGTCAACACGAAATTTACTTTTCACGGTGAGTCGTTGATTCTGTTTGTTTGTTTTTTTTTAACACTGTTGCCCACTGCTGATTCCCTGGGAAAAAATCGTTTTAGATCTGCGTAGATCTAATTTAGAACGAGGTAGTAATTTGTTTAGATCGAATTCGATCCACGCAGATCGGAAGTGTGGTAAACCGTAGATTTACGTAGAACTCCGTCTATCTATACTTTATTCTCAGTAGATTTACTTGTATCTTAATAGATCCAACTTAGATCTACGTAGATCTGAATTTTGGAAAATTGTAGATTTATCTAGATCTTCTTCTATCTAATTGAATCTCACAATCAGTAGATTTATTTACATCTGACAATCAGCAGATCTAACGAAGATATAAGTAGGTAGATTTAATTGCGATATAGGTAGATTCGATTGAGATATAGTTAAATATAATTGAAATCTGGGCAGATCTATGATTTTCCAAAATTTAGATGTACGTAGATCCAAACTGTGTAGAATCGTAGATCTACCTAGATCTCCGTTTGTCTACTTGAATCACAGTAGATTTAATTAAATCTGCATAGGTCCAAGAGATATCTAAGTAGATCTAATTGAGATCTCGGTGAATTTAACTGAGATCTTGTCAGATTTAATTACAACATAGGTAGATTAAATTGAGATCCAGTTAAATACAATTGAGATCTACGTAGATCTAAACTTTGTACAATCGTAGATCTACCTAGATTACCCTTTATCTACTTGAATCTCAGTAGATTTACTTAGATCTGAATAGATCTAAACAAGATCTCGATAAATTTAATTGAGATTTATCTAGATCTCCGTTTATCTACTTGAATAACAGTAGATTTACTGAAATATGCGTAGATCTAACGAAGATCTAACTAGCTCTAATTGAGATCTTGGTAGATTTAACTGAGATCTTGGTAGATTTAATTGAGGCCTAGGTAGATTTACGATTTATCTAAATTCAGATCTACGTATACGTAGACAAATAACTACGTAGATCCAAATTTGATGTACGTAGATCTATAAATTAAATTTTCCCGGGCCATATAGCTCGAGCTGACTGCCAAGGCCGGTATTTGATATCACGTGTGTGTTTATTCTATGCACCTGACCTAGTTTTAATCCGGATTCCCGTATGACGCTCACCGCATCACTCTTGTATGAGTCAAATCCTTCGTGTACATGTATACTCTCGAGAGAGTAATTTGACACGCACGAAGCTCTCGAGACATCTCCGAGTTCTCGAATTCTTATTCAAGAGAGGCGTCTTCTCTCTCTCTCTCTCTCTCTCTCTCTCTCTCTCTCTCTCTCGTCTCACTCTCGTCGTGTAGAAAATACTTTTCACTGATTTCCCCTGACTCGTTTACAATGTCACTCGCGTCAAATCCTCGCGCCAGAGATCAAAGGAGAATCAAACTTGTCGATTGGCGGGTCTTAAATATTGAAATTCCAAATTTCCTCGGACGACGTCTTTTCTTCTTCTTCTGAATTTCGAGATGAAATTCGTTGGCTCGCTAAAATATAATCGCGACAGCCGAGCTTTGGTTCGCTCCTTTGTTGATCGAGCTACGATTTATTTTTTCCTGAATTTTTTCCTTGCAAACTTTTACCATAAAAGACATCCAGCCCCTTAGGAGGAGCCATCAAAGAGGAATCATCGAAGCTTGATTGGGATCAAACGTGCCATCAACGTCCCTCGAATAATATCGAGAGTTTACATACCGCTCGAAGGAAAGTTTTTCCTTTCCCTGATTTTCTAATTACGCAAAGAAAAAGAAAAAAAAAAAAAAACGGAGAAACGACAAAAAAAATTATTGACATTACTCCGCGTCAGGCCTGACCCAGTTCTCGAGCTCGCGAATTATCGCTCCTGATTGTCGTAATAATATATTTGACGCACTGATTCATAACATATATATATACACACATCAACGAAGCATTGTATTTCAACGAGTGATCGGACCTATGCACAATTCATAGTCGTATTTATCGCTAACATAGAGTTAAGGAAAAAAATTCGATCGTCCGCGCGAAAGCTATTATTCTACGTAGAAAGGGATGCACAGGGATCAATAAGCCCAGATTCGAATCTGAAGAATCCGAAGAAAGAATTAAAAAGTAAAATGATTCTTGTATACATATAAACAATGAGATAAAAGCATACACGTACGAGAGAGAGAGAGAGAGAGAGAGAGAGAGGAAAAGACAGAGGCGTGGTCGAAGAGATTCCGCAAGATCGTCATGGTGAAAGTGAAGCGATCGCGGACCTTCTCTCGTAAAGGAGATCGTCCGGACGCGCCTATACCTGTGGATCGCTCGGAAGTGCGAGAAAGGCTCTGGCAGGGCAAAATCGCCAGTCGAGAAGAAGGATGATGATGTGAATGTGAGAAAAAAATCAGGTAGCAAAAGAAACATCCACCAACAATGGAAGAAGACAATGAAGAAATTTCGTGGTTGGTGCGAAATTTATGCAGAAAAGAGGCAGCATGGATCTTCAATCACATCGGAGGTGATACCGGCGGGGAAAGTGATCCTAATCGTTTTCTCGACAATTGGAATCGTTCGTGCCGCATGGAGGAAGCGATTACGTTGGAAATTCGTAATGTCGATTTCTGGCTACAACGGCGAAATATCGCAATCGGTTGAAATGACATTGATCCTCAGCGGTACCGAACGATGGAATCAATGAATTTTTTTCGTCAATCAATTCTTTTCTCGATTTATATCTGTCTCTCATCGTCGATCTATTTTGTCCCCTCGGGACATTAAAACTCGTCCCGCGCTCCCTCTCCGTGAGCTTCGAACGAGTTTCCGTCTTCGTTCAAAAGAGTCGCCTCTGTGTTCTTCATTTTCACGGAAAGCGCCCGGGGAGCATGGCAAAACTGACAAGGGGTATACCGGTCGTCGTTATACGTGCCCGAGACGCGAGAGATATCGGGGAGACCGGTGTGCTCGATCGTAAAAAGATCGCCAACGGAGTGAAAAGTTAAACTAGTTTTAAACGATTTTTCAAGCGATCGAGGGTATAAAGGAGATATTCGATCCAGGCTGAAGCGTCATTGACAAACGGATCGTTGAATCGTACGCTCGATAAATCGTGTGTTATTGGAACAAACGTAGATCATTTTTGAATTATCCATCAAAAACGTGATATAGAAAGGGACCTCAAAGCGTTGATCAAATTCGATCGTGAGTGGATAGAAGTCGATATGGAGCTCTTGGTCAGTAAACAAACAAGTAACAACTTAACTTGTCCATTGTTTAGTTCATAAAAAATAAATCGCGACTTCGCTCCAATTTCAGTTTCTCTTGCTGCTGAGTCCATCGATGATGGTCGCGCAGAGATATCGTTCCGGCACTTCGATCTCATCGAATACAAACGACGAGCCATTCCTCCCGATCTATCCGGTCTATCCGTACACTCCAAAATTGATAAAACGTGGCACCGAGCGCGATCTCGTTGGCCAATTGACGCCGGAGCTCTATGCGCCTAAGCTCAACGCCAGAGACTCTTACACCTCGAGCTACAGCGGCAATTATCAGAGGGATCCTTACTATCCTAGTTACAATCCTTATCCAAAGGCTAGCGCTACCCCGACGAGTAGCTTTCCAAGCACGAATACAGCTTACACCTCAAGCGGTACCTATCCGGCGACGTCCGCATTCGCCGCACCGAGTACATACGGCGCCACGAACGTGGCTTACAGCTCGCAGAATACAGCGTTATATCCAACACCAAATTCTTATTCACCTTACGTTGCTACCGGTTATACCAATCCGTATCCATACACCTCATCGCCCTACGGACTTTACAATTCCTACGCGACTCCCTACAACGCTGCCCCAAATCCCTATCCAGCCAATCCCTACACCCCGTCCACCTATCCAAATTATAACTATCAGGCGCCCTATTACTATCCCAATTATTACAATCAGCCGTATCCGCAACTACCGCCTCCTCCACCGCCACATCCGGATTACTCCTCGAGCCCCGAGGATGCCTCCGGTGAGAATGAGCCAAGTGAGAAAGAGAACGTCGGTGGCAAGAAATCTGAGACTAAGAGGAATCGTTACAAGGACAATGATTCGGAGAACAGCGGCGAGACGAAGGATGGACAATTCGTCGATGGTGCTAATTTCCTGTCATCCGGCACCAAAGATCTCGATGGACAATCCAGTACTTACAAAACACCGAGTCCATACAATCAGCTGGAACAACTGTCCGATGTTCATCTTCGCAGTGCACCGATCAACGGATTACCCAAAACTACCTACCGAGTCATAAGCGTCGGTGGACAACCCGTTGGTCCGGATTATCCTCTGCCGCAGAGTTACGCAAAGGTTCAACAGCTCGAGCAGTTGATGAGCCAGACGCTTGCTAAATTGTTGGCGCAGAATGTACCCAATCAGGCTGGCCAGAATTACGACGCGCTCAACAACAAAACGCCACAGCAGTCTGTGATAGCGAAAACTGGATTGGCCTACGTCGTCAATCCTTCTAATTCGCACAAGAGTAGCGACCAATCCGGCCAGTACGTCGATAATTATGGAAACGGTCCGAATCCGTTGATCATCAAGGTACAGGAACCCGGCCGGGGTTTGCAGCACACCTCGACGATACTCACGAAAGCTGCGGCCAAATACGCAGAGGGTAATTATCCCCAAAAAACCGTGACCACGGTCTCGCTGCAGCAAGCCCCGGGTGTTTACATTCCGCCTGAGGCTAAGAATCTCAAGAATGAAAATCCGTCCGAATCGTCCGAGTACAATGATTACGACACGAATTCCGGACAAAATTATGAAAATTCTGATGCAGCCTACAAGAAGAACGAGCAGCGTTACTCGATCGAGCAGGGAATACCATATCACAGCTCGA
Organism: Rhorus exstirpatorius; assembly: GCA_963564615.1. Taxonomy (NCBI): domain Eukaryota; kingdom Metazoa; phylum Arthropoda; class Insecta; order Hymenoptera; family Ichneumonidae; genus Rhorus; species Rhorus exstirpatorius. The sequence continues at coordinate 22,509,137 of OY751322.1, read as the reverse complement.
ATCTCGTGACCGTTCAGACTCCTCAGGCTCAGAATTATCAGTACTCGAGTTATCTACCGACGCAATCGACCCAGCAACAGCAGCCAAGGGATTACAAGACCAGTCTTGAGGACGTTAACTACGGTACCAAGAGAAACAGCAAGGCTTAGGAGGAACGTCTAAGGCCGGGGCCACACTACGCGGTTCTACCGCAGCGTTTTCAACCCATCTATAGTTTGATATAAGTCTTAAACTATGCATAGACTGTAGACGCGTAAAAAACGCTGCGGTAGAACCGCATGGTGTGGACCCGGCCTATAAGACTTTTGCCTGAGGGCGCACGTCGAGAGTTTAGTTTCGACGAAAAATGGGTCTTCCTTCAGGGGGTGAAAGGAAGATTCGTTTTTGGAGCTTTACATTGTACAGTCGTTTAACGTTTCAGTGATGACGGAACATATACGCAACAGGAAGATCAGGACATCTCTCCTGAATCTCTCTTCTTTCGTGCTCTTTTTCGTTTTCTTTCATCTTTGTCTTTAATTATCGTTGTTGACATAGCTTGTTGAGTCTTTTGTATGATATATATAATGTGTGTATGTGCGTGTGGAGCCTGTTTTCTTCACGAACACGGTGGAAATACATCAGGGAAATGAACGTTATACAGAGGAGATTGTAGATTTTTTTTTTCTCTCTTCCTTCAACCCAAGCAACTCACAAGTCACCGTTTACCTTTCTATCGCCCGAGCGATTGTCCGTTTGTATGCTTCTTCCTACAATGAACCAAACACGCGATGATGTTTCCCGGGTGTCATTTACGCGGAGAACGATGCAAAATCCAAAGTAATCGCGTGACACACCAACGAGGGTCCATCGCACCGTGCATGCAGGAATTCCTCGGCTCAGGTCTGACAATGAGTCATGAGAGTACAGAACAAAATTGGGAGTATAAATGAATAAATAAAAATAAGAATAAACAAATTCTGACTGAATGACTCATGATTATTTGTTTATCGCGTTTTAACAATTTTGGTTCGTCTTGAATTAAAAAAAAATAAAAAAAACACAAACAAATCGAGTGTGTACTTTTTGCAAAGGCCGTCGTGAATTCGTCATCACGCAACTTTCTATCCCTATCAAGGAAAAATGCTTTCCGTTGTATATTATAACGTCAAAGAAAACGAGCACGTTGCGGATGCAACGTTTCTCTCTCCGGTGAATGTCGTGATGCATAACGGCAGGCGCCGTAAGTTAACGTAAATCGAGTAGCGAATCTCGTTGAATTTCTTTCAGGCACGTTTTCCCAATGTAAAATGGATCTGAGCGAAGATGAATGTGGATTGAGGATATTGCTGTTTAAATTTACGGAAATGGTGCATTCTTTTCGTTAGGGAGGAATTGTTATGCATAACTTAATAAATTTATAAAAAAATTAATTTGAAAAAAATTGAAAGTCATTGAAAAAAAGGTGGCGGATATCTAGGCCTTCACGGGGCAGCCTTATTATTATTATTATTATTATTATTATTATTATTATTATTATTATTATTATGATTGTTGTTGTTGTTGTTGTTTTTATTTTTGTTGTTGCTTTTATTGTTGTTGTTGTTTTTATTGTTGTTATTGTTGTTATACCGCAGTGAGGAAGAAATGAAAGGACTGGACCATGCAACGTAAATTCCATTCCCACTCGACTATAGTCTCGAAATTAAAAGTTTAATAAATTTGGATTAATGATCAACTGTCATGGCTATTTTATTTTTCTTCGTAATTCTTGCCCAACGTCCGCATTGAAATGTTCAAAAAAATATATTTCATTTTCTTCACAGTCGATCATTCGTGGAAGAAAAAAAAAATAAAATAAAAATGAACAAATAGACTGCGGGAAAGTTTCTGCGTTTAATTGGAGTTGATGTGTTACGAGAATCGGCGGCATGAGCCCCGGAGAAGGTGAAAAGAAGGCAAGAACGGTCATCGCGAGCGATTAAACGGAATAGCGCTATTTCGATGATGATGATCGGGGCTTCAAGTCCATTCGAAAAGATCGCAAACAACATAGGTGCGTCTGTATCTTCGAGCTCGATATATTGCTCTGAAAAACCCTCCGGCCGATAGATAGAAAGTTCGCGAGATTCTTTTGGTTGATTATATTTATCTTCGCGTACGCGTGTATATGTATTTCTACGCATTACCGTTGATTGGCCTTTTATGGGACAATTTTTGCATTCATCGCAATCTCGTTATGCACTAATGGAAATTAATTCGAAGGACTTCTAAAAACCCGGGATAACGAATTTTAAATTCTTGAGATATTTTTATGAAAATTGTTCTTTTAGTCATTTTTGATGACTCTTAGTATAAATTTATACTGGGTTCGTCATCGGTGGGAAAAATTTAAATTTAATTTTATCCAATGTAAATTATTTTAATTTTCTGAAAAAAAAAATACGTTTTTACGATTTGAAATAGAATTTTTTAGTTTCAAGCAAAATACCGAGCGGATTCGTGACCAGTGTGAAAAAATACATCGATATAGGGTCCTAAAGCGAATTTAAAAAATTCAAGATTTTTTGGAATTTTCGCAAAAAATGAGTTGGTCCACTAAAATCGCTGTACTTTTTATTCTTGGTGTATTTTGGGTCTGCACTACGTGCTTATTCTCTTTGTAATCGTTCAAGCTTCAAAACGCCGCTTGGTTCATCGAGCTGCGATGATTTTTCGATTTTTCACAGATTTTTAAAGTTGGACCATCGATTTTTGCCAATTTTTCCATATGGACGAAAATTCGTCAATTTTCAAAGCGTTTTTTTGGGTATAAAAAATGCAGATATCAGAATGAATTCAACGCAATTCTCTAAGTCTACTCAAGGGCTTTCAAAAACACCCCCGATAAGCCAAAACTCGTCGATCCGGAGATGAGTTATGGGCATTTGAAATTTCATGATTTTTAGATTTCCAAAAAAGTGGGCAAAAAATTGAAAAATTTTTTTTTTCGTCTTTCACCATATTTTCAGGCTCCAGGCGATCGGAAATTTTCTGCTGATCACGAATCACATTGATTTTTTCCCTGAAATCCAAAAATTCGATATGAAAAGGCAAAAAAACGAAAAATTGCAATTTTTCATTTTCTGAAATTTCGAGGGTTTGCTAAAGTCGTTGCAACGTTCCTTCTCAAAGGAGATATGACTCTATTCAGTACTTGTATCTGTTTGTAATCGTTCAAGCTTCAAAATGCCGCTTGGTTCATCGAGCTTGGTTGATTTTTCGATTTTTCACAGATTTTTAAAGTTGGACCATCGATTTTTGCCAATTTTTCCATACATACCCCTTGAACGAAAATTCGTCATTTTTCAAAGTGCTTTTTCGGGTATAAAAAAATTAGATACTAGGATGAATCCAACGCCATTCTCTAAGTCTACTCAAGGGCTTTTAAAAACATCCTCGATAAGCCAAAATCGGTACATTCAGAGATGAGTTATGGTCATTTGAAATTTCGTGATTTTTGAGTTTTCGAAAAAGTGGGCAAAAAATTGAGAAAATTTTTTTTTCGCCTTTTACAATATTTTTAGGCTCCAGACGATCGGAAATTTTCTGCTGATTACGAATCGCGTCAAATTTTTCCCTAAAACTCAAAAATTCGATATGAAAAGGCTAAAAAACGAAAAATTGCACTTGTATCGTTTCATCCATTTTTAAAGGTTCACTAAAATAGCTATACAGTTGCTTCGCGCAGGAAATATGACTCTGGTCAGTGCTCATTCTCTTCGCAATCGTTCAGGCTTGAAGACGCCGTTTGGTTCATCGAGCCATGTTGATTTTTTGATTTTTTGCAGATTTTCAAAGTAGGACCATTTTGTCAATTTTTCCCCTTCTGCGTCAAAATCACCGATTTGCAAGGTGCTATAAAATCTTTTCGCTATAAAAATTTTCGATCTCGAGATGAAACAAATGTCATTCTCTGAGTCTACTTCTGGGCTATTCAAAACACCGCAGTCAAGCCCCAATCCTGTAACTTTTAGCAAGGTTATGGCTATTTGAAATTTCGTGTTTTTTAGGTTTTCGCAAAAATGGGCAAAAAATTGCGACATTTTGCACAGTGATAAATCGATGCTGTCATCAATGCCCGCTACAGTTTAAAATCCTAAAACAGTGTTAAACACTCATATATAAATTTTGAGTTATAAATGAAATTAAAAGAATTTTTTTGCCATGCGGAAATATATTCTCTCAAAATAAAGGAATGAGCTGTATAAAAATTCATTAATTTTCAATCTGGCAAAAGATCGAAAGTACCAATGAGTGGCAAGAAATAATGACGGATGATCGATCGACGTCTGATCAGACATGAATCTCTTAGCAATCTCCCCCCGTCCCGGTATTCATCTTCACTGCCTTTTTTTTTGGCAAATAAAGAAAGTTACAGTGGCATTTAAAGACCTGTAATTATTGAAGATTCATAGAAATGCAGACAAGTGCGATGATTATAGCGAGTCCGTGGATTTCACACTGGTACAGTCACGTCAATCGTGTACTCAATTTTTTTTTTTTAATTCTGATACGAGTAAAAAAACCAATTGCTACGACAATTGATCTGGGCTGAAGAATTATTATTTAAAAAAAAATTACAAAACACAATTATCCACGAAATAATTCTTGAGGCTTCGTCAAATCCAGAAGGCATTTCATTTTTATTGAAGAAAAATTTGTTTTTTTTTTTTTCTTTCGGAGCTTCGCGATCTTTTCAGGTCTCAACGTAATCTCGAAAGTACACAGACGCACACGATTGTTAATTATGGCTTGAATGTATGCCTCGGTATGTTGGGCAAAAGGTGGCAAAGTTCGCGAAAGTGAAATGAGAATTCACGAACGATATATTTAAGTGTACGTGCATATATATACATATATATAGTATTAGTTTTAGAAAGATGTATAATAAATTTTCCCACGTACCGAAGCCGTGTCAGATTGACCGTTCATTAAGTACAAACATTCCTCCTTTTTTTTTATAATTTTTTTTTTTATTTCGTCTTCTGAATTATTCCGTAGCGTCCATACCATGGAATTCAGGAAGGCAAACATTTCCGCGAGCTACCGGAAATTCACATCTCTCCATACGAAGATTTTTGATATTTTTTAAAATTAATAATTAAAAAAAATTGTTCGCACAAATTTTCGATCTCGTAGAAAAAAAACAAAATTTTTTTATGAATATTACAAATGAAATACCACCCCATTTGTCACAATGAACTAAAATTCATTCTTTCGACATAGAAAAAGAAAAAAAAAAGGTAAATATTCGAAACGAAGTACCAAAGTAATTAATGTAATTAACTATAGTGCACTTTTTCCGAATAGAGTTGCAAAATTTGGAAAATTGATTTGACAAGTTTTCCGAGGCACAGCAGTCGTAATGGGAAAACGTCTAGAGAGAATTTACTAGAAATTAAAAAAGAAAAATTATGATGGATTAAAGAAAAATGTAGGCCAGTTTTTAATAATTAATCACGAGGAATTTTTTTCACGGTTTTTTTTTTCATCCAATTTACAAGATTGGTTCAATTCTCGTGAGCGACAGGCTCATTTTATTCGTTAAAACGTTTGAACAATGCTCTCCTGAAATTAACCGAATGAAATTTCATCCTTTCACATATCTCAATTAAGAAAAAAAATTATCTCGCTTTAGATTCGACTTCGCATGGACAAACGTAAAAAATGAAAATAACCGAAAATTAAAAATTTGATTTTGAATTTTAAAAAATTTCAAAATTTATAACCATCCCAAGGGTACTTTTAATTTTAAAATTATTCAATCGACTCGATCAACCAAAACAGATTTTACAACATTATAATTACAGTGGTATATAATTAACGTAATTCTCGTCACTTTGATATCCAGGTTGACACTTTTCACAGTCGTGTTAATTGGGCTCGCACTTTTTTTTTTGTTCTTCGTATTCTCATTTAATAAAAAAACAATAAATAAGCAAAAATTACTTCATTCGTGTTACAACATATTTTATGGTGTCTCGTATCGTAAAAGTTGTCGAAAAAAAAAAAAAAAAAAAAAAAAAAACATACCCCAAGGGGCGTGGATCCAGAGGTACGTTCAACCTTACAAACGAAAGTGGCCTTGCATCTCCGCTCTCTGTAGGTGAATCCAGATGTGAGGTATACCGTGGCTCATTGGCCCATGGCTTTGTAAAAGTGAATGGTGACCGTGTTCGTTTGAGTCTCTCGATCTTTCCCCCATGCCTCTCAAGTGCCCTCAACTCTCACGAAAACCCCCTAATTCAACGTCTTCCGTTTCCTCGACTGATGATCGCCATTCTCAAAAGGGGAGGGGGGGGGGGCAAGAAGGGTTAAAAAAAGTTGGAGGGGCATTGGATCATTAGACCCGATATCATCCCAGAAGTTAAGTGCAAGTGTGCAAGACGATATTTTCGTTTTTTTTTTCTCTCGCATCCGTCCGGCAAACCATCATCCACCATTGATGGGCGAGGGGTGGGGATAAAGGCTATATAATCCCAAGACCGTAGGATTCGATTTTACAGTCAAGCTAGATCCTTCTTTGTGGCGTTTGCAGTTTTTCGTTTTTTTTTTTTCAATCTTTCCTCGATTTTGTTTCAAGAATTTCCTCGCTTTTTGGAAAATATGGTGGGTATTAGATTTGCATTGTAGAATTTTTAATTTTTTTTTTGCAAATTAAACATTTGTTATCATCGATGAAGAAATTTTTTGTCACCGCTCTTTTGCTGTACTGACGATAAAAAGTCTGGGGATTCTTTAGGGGTGAAAATCGACTCAGGGGGTCGTTTCTTGAGTCAAGAAAATTAGGCTCCAGAATTTTGCCTAGGGGGTTGAAAATTAAAGTGGTTTCCTAGAAAATTAGTAGTAAATTTTTGGCATAAAAATAAAGATGTTGAAATTTTTATTTTTTGTCGTTGCATCGATAATCATCGATTGCCATTCTTCCTCGTAAATGAAACATTGGCCCTTTTAACATTGATATGAAAATTTTTTGAATTCTATTTAAATTATAAATTTTACGTAAGTCATTAAAATATTTTCAAGTGCCATTTTTTTTCATATGTTTGAATTAATCGAAAAGCCAAATTTCAATAATTTATTCGAGGACAAATTAATTTTTAATTTCCAAAAAAAAAAATTCTGAAATTTTGTTTTTTTAAAATTGGTTTTGTTCTCATCGTATCGCATTCCCTCGGGCTAGGCTTTCCGAAACGTTTTATACGATCTTATAAATTTTATCGCGGATATCCTCGAGCATTGAAATTCAATTAGGAGCAAAACGACGAAACTTTTACTTGTTACGCGCGCGGTCACTTTGAGGAATCTCCGTGCACACTGGCGGGGCCCCGGGAGTGGTCGCAGATCGGGAAGGCAAGCCACGGACCTATATAAGAGTGGTCCATGCCGGATGCACGACCCAGATCATCGCAGACAGTGAAAGTGCTCGCGAGAAGGGCCCGATACGAGTTTTGCTTTTTTTTTTAACTCGGAAGATTTTCGATGTTTCGTTAGAAAAAAAAAAACAAAAAAAAACCCGAAAAATGGATCATTATTCGGTAAAAAAAAAATGGCGTCGTAAAAATTAAGCTTTCTTCCTGTCCTTTTGTCCGGGAACGAGTTACCATTGATTAATGAATAATTCAATCATAAAAAATGCTGAAACATTTTTTTTTTTTTTTTTTTTTGAATAAAAAATTCGTTTATTCGAAAAATTTCAGAGGATCGCTGTGATTCTGGGGCTTTTTTTCGCGATCGCATTCGCGGAAAGGAAGATCAATCTCGAGGACATTGAGCACGATAATTTACGTGCTGAGAGTAAATCGGGCACGGAAGGTATAAACGCGGAGGAAACGTCTTACGGTGTTACGGCTAAGCCGGAAACGACAAAATTGAAATATCAGCATGAGAGTCAGGATTTTCGTAATGACGAGGGAAATTCGGATTACGAAGCTTCGCGACAATTGCCAGACAATTATAACGTGAGTCAATCTCGAATTTTATTGAAAGGAAAAAAAAAAGTAATGCAAATAAAGATTATAATATCATTATGATAATTATCAGTAATTAATAGAAATATAATTAATAATTAATTATAATTAATCGATGACTATTTTTTTAAATTTTAAAACAAGATTATTATAAACTTTTTTTTTTTAATCTTTTATCGAAAAATGCATACTCGATCAATGATTTTAAGGCTCGGCCGGAAGATTATCAACAAGACGTTAAATATTTGTCGAACAATGTTGATTATCAACAAACACCGGAGACGCCTCAGCGACAATTGTATTATCAGCCGGAGGTCAGTGTGGGAAATCAATATCAGTCGGTGCAGCAAAGAGCGGCATCGGAGAAATTTGCAAAAAATTCAAACGGAGGTAAGAAAAAAGAACAAACAAATTTTCATGCTTCGATGATTATTGATAAATAAAAAAATTGAATTTTTGCATTGAAAAAAAAAATCTCAAAAATTCCAATGATGAATGAATAATTAATATTTTTTTTATAAATTATCCTGACTGCGTTTTAATCGTAAGAAAAAAAATTGTTTATCGACATTAGAGCTGGGCAAAGTACTCGTTCATTTCAAGTACCAAGTACCGTGAATACTTAAAGTACCAAGTACTTCAATTACTTGGTACTTGAAGTACTAAATATTTGAAGTACTTGAGGTATCAAGTACTTTAAATACGTCAAGTATCAAATTCTTTTCAAGTTTTCACGTATACATCTCGTAAGTTCTAGTACTTATATTTGATTTCTTACGTATTCTTTAAACTCATTTGATTTTAATTCGAGTACTTTTTGTATCAAAACATATTTTTACATTGTGCAATTCACTCAGGTTAGGCAGATTGGAACGGAAATATTTTTATAAATTATCTCGAGCACGTTTGAATCGTATGAAATAATTGTTTATCCACATTAGAGCTGGGCAAAGTACTGGAAAGTACTTCAAATACGAAGTACTGTAAGTACCTGAAGTACTCGTCTATTTCAAGTACCAAGTATCGCAAAAACTTGAAGTACCAAGTACTCCAAGTACCAAGTACTTCAAGTACCAAATACTTCAAGTACCAAGTACCAAGCCTTTGAACATCATTCCTTTGAGCCTTTGAACGGTCATTCCTTACGATCTTAACCAAAGATGTCACGGAACATTCCTCAATTATATATTCAAAGGCCCTATACATGCAACCATTAGCAAGACGTATTCAAAAGTACTTCGTACTTGGTACTTGAAAAAGTACTTGAAGTACAAAAAAGTACTTGAAAATTTAAGTGTAATACTTTAAATACTTTTAAAGTACTCTGTACTTCAAGTACTGTACTTTCAGTACATCGCAAGTACCGGGTACTTCAAGTACTGCCCAACTCTGATCCACATTTTCAAATGATAAACATTGCCACGTTTGTTATTTTTTTATTTGATTTTTATTTTACGATTTTATTTTCAAAAATCAATACTTTGGTTAATTGAGCATTTAGTGAGAAGCAAAAAAAGAAAAGTATTGAATGACAATTAAACAAATTTTGGGGGGGGGGGGGGGGGGGAATTTCAACATTATCGAGATGAAATTTGGAAGATTTTCAATTTATATGCAAATAATTTTGCAGAAACCCTTTACGTGAATATACCAATGGCACAGCTCTTGTCGTACTATCCGCATATCGCGCTTCAACAATCGACGATCTCCAATGGTCAGGTACAGCCGCTTCTTCATCGTTACACGAGTCAGTCTGATCGACAGATCGCTATACCAATTTACATGCCACCGTTGAGCCGTGATCCAATTTATTCGAATTCGAAAATTACATATCAAATTCAACCGCAATACGCGTCACAACAATCCCCGAGATATCCACTGGTAACCGAGGCGATATTACCGACGAGATCGCCGAGTAAATTGATTTACACTCAGGGATTGATTCGTCAACAGCAGCCTCAGGCCCAAACGGTAAGGAGAAAAATAATTTATAAAAAAAATAAAATAAAATAAAATAAAAAACTCGATCAAAATTAATTCCCACGCGAATTTGATTGTTAATTTATTTTCATTCGATGAACGGAATGCTGAAAATATTTATTTTTTTTATTTTCATACCTCAATTGTATAATTTACAAAATTTACAAATTCCAAAAAAAAAAAAAAAAAAACAACAGCAAATTCGTTAAATTAACTCGAAGATGTCGCACGGAATTCAATCGATCGAATTGACGCACGAAAGATGAATAAATTGACACAATTACAACTCAATGGATCACTTTTAATTTATTGATGAATTTTTTTATAAAAATCATTTTTTTTCCCCTAACCATACAGCACTATCTTCAAGAGATAGTTTACAATCAGCAGCCAGATGCTTTGACTTATGTCCCGGCGATATCATCGAGTCACGACGCGAATTTGTACGAACGTCCGTTATCAGCTCGTCCGGAGTCCGATAGCCTGAGCCAGAATTACGCCAGTCAGTCGAGACAGCAACAGTCTTACGCTCCTTACGATCGTCAGTCAGTCATGAGGTATGCGATATCGGGGGAAAATTATGCGCCACAGCTGAGCAATCATATTTATCAGCAACAGAATCCCGAGAACGTTCAACAGGATTACGAGAATGTGAGCTTTTTTTTTTTATCTTTTCCCAGCGAATAATGTATAACTATTTGCAATTTAAAGATCTTTAGGGATAAATAGATGACAATTCGATGACATACATAAACAAAAACAACAACGACAAAAAAAAACAAAAACAATAACAGCATAAACAACAAAAACAACAACACCAATAAAACCATAACAACAGAAACAACAAAAATAACGTCAAAAAAAAACAACATCAACCCAACCAAAAACAACAACAACGAAAACAACGACAGCATCAATAATAATAAACAATAATAATTCATTCAGCTGACTCAAGGAATTGTCTTTTTCTACAGACCTTAATTAATGACAGATAATGAAAAAAAAAAAAAAATTTCTCTCCCAGATTCCCGATGCTCCAGAAAGTGAACTGGATCTTCCGAGATTGCCAGCTCAAAATTTCAAATTACCCGATACTACGAGATTATCGCAAATCCCCCGAGAGAACGAGGCTCCTCATTACACTCACAATCACTTGGTCCATTCGTCCGAGCCAAGATCACTTCTCGACTCTTATATACCGAGTACTTTGATCGCGGCTCACAATTCCGAGAGGTGAGATCTTCTTGTTGTTGATGTTTTTTTTTTTTTTTTTCTTATTTTTTATTCATTTTTTTTTATTCACAAATTTATATGAAATAAAAACATAAATTTTTTTCAATGATCACAGATATCGAGAGAGACCGATTAAGCTGGAAAGTGGATTTCTTCCCTCCAAGATAAATTACGTTAAGTCTTACGAGAAACGCAAGATCGAGTAATTCTACGGAAAATCGAATGAAATGAAAATAAAAGAAAATATAACGGAGAGAAAATAATTTTCAGGAGAATATTTTCGTAATGATTAAATTTTTGTAGATAATGCAACTGTTTTTTTTTTTTTTTTTTTGCAAAGGTAATTATTATTATTTTTCTATAAAATTAAACATTTCTTTTTTTTAAGTCGAAATCAATGAATAATTGACGTTTCATTTTACAAATTTTACTTTATGCGACAAAAATGTCCTGAAATCAAATTTACCAATTACTTTGACTTTTTTTTTTATTGCCCAATGGTTGCAACAATTTTTACGAATTTACTACTGCTGCATCACGACGATATTATCTCGAGAAACGTGAAATTTTCTCGATTCCAGTAAACTTTCAGTCTCTCAAAATCATCAAAATGATTAATGACATGAAAATAATAGAAACAAAAAAAAATTCATAACTTTTTTTTTTTTTCACTGGGGAAAAAGGCAAGTTCGTATCTAGTCTTTTATCGAAGATCAACATAGCCAAGATTTATCACGAGATTACAATAATTTCGCGAGCTTGCTCGTTTTTTTTTTTTTTTTTTTTTAATTCGCGTTAAATTTATAATGGCGTTAATAATAATACATTTGTTCGCGAGAGACTTTTCCCCAAAGGTGCTCGTGTGTGTCTGTGTGTGAGTTTGTGCCAGAAGCGAGGAGAAGTTTCTCGTTGACTTTTACGAGATTTTCGTTGCCTCTTGACGTTCCAGCGGAGAAAATGTTTAAAAAAAAAAAACAAAAAAATAAATAAAAAAAAACTACTCCAAAAATATATTTTTGTAATTTTGTATGAATTTTTTTTTCCAATAAAATTGTAAAAAAAAAAAAAATACGCGTCTGATTCATTTACATATTAAATAAAATTGAGCAATATAATTTTTATGAGGATTAATTTTTTTCGTAAAAATTACCGATGGTTTTCATTCGGTCCAAATATTCCCATGGTTCATTTGTCCTGGAACATAATTATAAAAATATACAAGTCCAAATGAAAAAATTAATTAAGCAAAAAAAAAAATCAATATTCATATATTTAATACATTATTTTAGATTAATTTTTTAAACGAAATAAAATTTTTTTTCTCCTTTTCTCATTCGGTTCATTGGGATTTTTTTTTTTTCTCAACTCGAACGTACAGCATAATAATACGAGTTATGACTTGACCATTGAGGACGCTTTTACTTTTCTACATACACGATACAACCCAGCACCGTAACCGATGTGCGTATAACACTCTTTGCCTTCATCTGCGACGAACTGAGTTATAAAAAAAAAAAAAAAAAAAAAAAAGTGACACGCTCTAATGGGCCCAATTATTCATGAAGATCGAGTTTGATGACAGAACGAATGGGTATAGAAAAATTTACTCTCGACTTGTCGTTAATTCGAGCTCTCCTAACGACCTCTGTTCCATTTTAACTTCGAATGGAGTTATCTCGTTTTTTTTTTTTTTTTTTTTTTTAAATAATTTTTATTCAATCTTTCGACATGGACAATTTAATTTGACACGTTTCATTTACACGAGTGCCATCGTTCGAGATTAATATGACGTGTTAACGATGTCAATTAAAAGAAAGAAAAGAAATTAAATTAAATAATTCGTTAATGACAATGGCTGGGAATGTGTAACATCGATCGCTTTGAGTTTTGACTAAAGTGCAATTTTCGATGATACCGAAAAGTCGAAAAATTAGGAAAAAAATTTGAGAAAAAGTTTAAACATAGTTGAATATAATTCAATTATTAAAAAAATATTTCAATTATTGCAACTGAAAAAGAAATTGTTGAAATTTTTGTTTTCTTTTTTCTTCGGGTACACTTCGCTGAAAAAAAAATCATAACTTCGTTGATTTTTTATATTATTAGATACGAATTTGGGGCTGCACTCCGCTGATATGTTGTTTTGCGAAAAAAAAAATTAGTCCATCAATTGAGCTTGCAAAAAATTATTCAATTTGCATTTAGATTTCATTCGTTTTTTGGAGAGCAAAAAAAATTGATCTTATTTGTTTATTTTATTTTTTAATTATCCACGAGTGAATTTATAATTTTCAATTATTATTCCTTTTAGTTGCTTTCCATAACTTTGCCAATAACATTTTTTTTTTTAGCGAACAAAAATATTACGAGGAAAGTTTGAATTTATAAATTTTCATATTTCTTTTTTTTCGTTTACTGTTCCCTCGGTAATGTTCGTGTATTTGCGAGGAAAAATTACACACGCAGCCTGGGCGAACGAGGAGACGTGACACGTGGAACGAGAAAGCTTGATTCTCTTCGCGACTTGAACCTCTCCGCGGGAGATGAGTCAGTGGCCTGGGTGAATTTATTAGCCTGAATTTTTTTCGAGATCTCTTTTATACGCTCTCCGGAGAACTCAAAGAAGTCCTGAAATATATCTGAAACGACGATAGAAAATTCATCAGAGTGACCTGGAATCTCAAAATTTGGAGTAAAATAATCAATAATAATTAACAATATAATTATATATAAAAAAAAAAAATCATAATGCCAATTATTTTAATCCGAATTAACATATTTCATGATGATTTTTAATTTTTTGAATCAACAGGATGAATTTTTTTTTTTTTTTCTTTTTCGAAGAGATCAAATTTGCATAACGAGATTCGTGATCCAAAAAACGCACTCGGTGAGATCAACTAGATGTCCAGTCCCCCCCACCCTTAAAAAAAAAAACGTGCTGTAAATTATATAGCCTGAAGTGGAGAAAAAAGAAGAGTCCTTGAAACAGGGGTCCTTTCACTTTCCGGGAATAAAAATAATAGACCAAAAAATAATTAAAAAAAAAAGGTCGACCCTTATTTCGGTTGCCAGGTAAAAGGATACAAGGGACAGGTATAGATACGTAATCCAGAATAGTCTGGGATTATTTAACGACCGGTTGACGTGGAAGAATTTTTTTTTTTTTTTTTTTGGCGATCGAATTTCGTGGTCTTCGAGAAGTTCGGAAGATCTCCCTTTCCCCTCGATCGGTGCAATCTTCGGTGAGGAACCGCTGATACAGGAAGACAGAGTTGCCCGAGACCCATATAACCGCGTCTCTCTTGGCACCATAAGAAGTGAAACTATAATGGCCGTGGCACGACGAGCGAGGGCATATAAGGTGGGATGCTGTGGCCTCGGCTACACAACAGTACCAAACGCAAGCGAACCGTCAACCGTGCAAGCCACCATCGAAGGTCCTCGATCTCGAGACAATGAGACTCTCACGATTATACGTGAGTTTATTCAATTTTTCAAAAAATTAAAAAATAAAACTTTTTACTGAATTTTTTTTTTTGCTATTTATCTGTAATTGTTCTATATTTTTTTAACCATCAATTAAACGAACTATAAATTTAATTTTCTCGTCGAGTGTCCAAGGATCGAGGATTTTTTTTTTTTTTTTAAATAAAAAAATCGTTCGATACGTTTATAATTTTAGTGATTAATTAATCGTAAGAATCGACAAGATTAAGTGGCAATCAGAGTGCTTAAGGATCGTTAAAAATATTATTAATCGAACATTTCTTAATTTTCAATTAATCCCATTGCCCCAAAATCGTTGCATCAGATTTCAATTACCGAAGATGCTGGATAATATTTTTCATTGAATCTTCATTGAGATAAATTTTTCGATACAATGGATGCCTTGTTATACTCGATTGGAGTGATTAAGGATTGAAAAAAAAAAAATTCGATACAAAAAAATTAGCTCCCAGGAATTGATCGAATTATTTTTTTCTCTCCAAGCTGCCCGAAATAATTGATCATTGATTATTACACATTATTTTGAGCCAATGAGAACGATAATAAGACTTTTTTTTTTTTATTTGATGGTAGACCAAAGTACTAACGCGAAGATAAATCAACCTGTTATTACCTTTTCTCGATGCACTCACGCATGACTTGTCTCACAGGAAATTACATCGATCGAGGAGTTTTGGATTTTCGAATATTGAAAGTTCACTTTAGAATTTTATGGGAAAGTCAATTTTTTTTATCCAAAATTAATCGCTATTGTTGATAATTATTTCGAGGATTGATACTCGCACATATTGGCGTTTGGACTTTGGTGACCGTAATTGTGGTGAAAGTGTTTTTGATTTTTTTTTTCCAAGCAGGGACGATTGTATGAAAATGTTTCGGTTAAGTATTAATTCTGCATGACGTGCTTATTCACACATCATGCATACAAGTATTTAAATAAATAAATAAATAAATAAACATATTATATATTATATATATATATATATATATATATATATATATATATATATATATATATATGTATATTTGTATATACATATGTATGTTTGCGTACAGGAGGTTATGGTTAACATGCGAGAAGATGTTGCTCTCGAGTACGTCAGTGAAAGTCGAAAGAAATATTCCTCGAAGTGTGTTGAGCCGATTCGATCGTTTTGTGTAATTTAAAAAAATTAAGACCATCACCGATTAACGAGAGATCGGTAATGCATATTTCCGAACACATTTAACTTCGGGAAATTCATTAGCAATAATTAACACCTTGAATATTTTTTAATTTAGTTCCCAATCGATTAAAGAAAAAAAATTGTTTTCTCGGAATACCGGGCTTAATTACGTAAAAGGCAATTTTAAGGTATAAAAAACATCACGAAATTTCTCCTTGTACCAGCAGAAAAAGTCGTGGGGGCTGTGCATATAGTGAAAAAAAAATCGAGAGTACGGTCTGATCTGATAGTGGCAGTAACTACTTGGCAATTCGATGACCTGCTATTATTTTTTTACATCGTAGGCAATGTATGCAGTGACGATACGAATTTTTTTCTTCGAATCAAAATGCTTTCTAGTATTTCATAAGCCTTGTGGATGTCACCATTTTGGATTTTTGAAATTTATAAAAAATTTACACGCACTTTCGTCGAGTCGAATCATTTTTCTCTTCATTTTCATCGGAAACGTTGCCACAGATTTTTTATTTTTAACTTCTCCTTTATTCAATTAAGTTTCCCCTAAGCCTATACGTCTTCGGATTCCTTCAATTCCTCACAGGGCAAGTTTTGTTTTCGTAAAAAAAAAAAAACATCAAAAAATCTTTGCCAAATTTTTTAGGATCAAATTTTACGAATTCAAAGTACCAAAATTTATGATAAAATTTGATTTATGATTACCGTCCATTATTCGAGTTCATTTTTTTCTCCCCCATTCCCTTTTTTGATTGATCTCCAATTTTTCGAGGTCAGTGGTAAACCGATTCGAGGTCGTACTCTTATTAACGAGAGCTTTAATGACAATTTTTAATTGATCGATCGATCATGAGCTCTCACATGCACAATTCTTCCTGGAATTGAGGTTTCTCCGCATTCTGGTTTTCTTTCTGGTCTTCCTCGAGGAATTAATCGACGATCGTTGAACCTGATGCAGTCGTGGCAGACAGGTGAAACAAGAGAGAGAAAGAGAAAGAGTGTGAGATAGAGAGAGAGAGAGAGAGAGAAGAGCGAGTGTCCACCAGCCGGAGGAGAGACGCTCAAGCCAGGAAGGAATATATCAGGTGAAAGTAAGAATCCCATTATAGGTTTGCGGCGCGAGAGTAAAGTGATAAGCGATGATGCCGGTCTCGCTCACCGATCGAGCGCTATAAGAACCAACGGGAAATCGCGAATGATGCGAAATTTATCTTTTCTGCGTGAGATCATAATAATCTGCTTATTTCATTTTATTTTTTTTATTCGCAACAGTTTCTCAACGGCTAGTTTGGCACGCGTGAAGCATAAAATTGTAGGCGAATCTAGTTTTAAAGATGCTGAGCAAATGGCTATTTAATTTGGTATTAATGGTGACAGAGGTGGTCAAGTAATAATCATTAAACGAATGGTCTTTTCGGTCGCCTTGGCCCATCCTAATAAAAAAATGACATCAACAAGATAATCGATGGCTTCGTGTAACATGATCATTGAACGCAGGAGCTTCCTACCTAGTCCAACAGAATAGATGATTTTTAGGAATTTATTCTTCCGAAACCATTCAACAGATCATTCTGAAATTTAGTTTGTAGTCTCCTCCAACTGTATTCTCACTCTGTCTAAATTTTCAACCAAAATGATTGAAAATTGTGAAAGCCGGAGCGAGCTATCTCAGGCTAGGCTTGTTTGGAGCATCAAAGTTCAAACTTTGTTTACCGGATAGTTAAAACTAGAATCAAGTTCGTTTCACTCCGTCCGATCAAATCGTAACTTTTCTCCCAATTCCTTGTTTTCCAGATAACATTGACGCTGGTGATCCTTGCCTCCTGCGAGGATTCATTCGAGAACGTCGAAACCAACGCTACCGTCCACGAGCCGTTGAAGCTCATCGACGATGCCCAAGAATCAGGGGAAATCCGTCAAAGCGACGAGGACACGTTGAAGATCAACGATGACGCTCCGCGTGATCTCAGTGACGAAAAGTTGCCGATTTTACCACCAATTATTCTACTCGATTTTTCCAATGATCTCGACAACGCATCGACATCCGGCGACGAAAAGTCAAAGCGAACGGTTGACAGTAATCTGGGCTATGGTTTCGGGCGTAACAATCTCTTCACGGGAAAATACAACTATTACTTTCCAGCTGGAAAAACCGGGACGAGTGTCAGCATAGAGGAATCCATAAGTCCATTTTTGCCCAAAACGATCGTCGAGACTGTCAAGCCAATAAATGAGAATACCTATGATACGAGAAACACTTACGTTCAGAATCCATTGAGAAATGATCATCGTTCGAACGTTGATCAACGAACGAATGGACAATCGTCCGGATCACCGAACAATTTTTTTCCGTCTGCCCAACCGATCTATGGTCAACGAACCAAGCTCTACAAGCCATCGCAGAATGATTACAACGGCTATCGAACGTTCGATACAACGCCAAGAGCCACCGTCGACGCTTACACGACATCAAGACCCGATTATACCATAAATCCTCAAGTCACCGCCCAAAACTCTTACGCTACCGTTAAACCAAACATTCCATCGAATTCCTATTCAAACGGAGCCACCCAGTCACCGATATCTCGCAGGCCCTATCATCAGGCTTATTCAACCCAGGCGCCAGCTCCTTACGTCACCTCAGGGCCAACTTTCGGCTCACCGACCCAGACTCCGAGATCATCCAACCAACCGTATCCCACGGAATCACCGCTAGCGACGTTCGCCAATTTGCCGAGATACACGATTGAGAATGGCGTGAGATACGAGAACAGGATTGTCTGGAAATATCCGGATGGCAAGGTATCCCAATCACCGCCACTGTCTTACGTCAGTGCTTACAATGATTTCCTGGCAAAACAGAAGACCGGTCCGGCTCCATCGATCACGAGCAATCCGAACTATCAAAATTCAGATTATCAGATTCCCGCGGGTTTTTCCAATCAACAGAGCCTGGCCAGCGGTCTGAAATCCTTTAGGGATTCGAATTACGGGACTTCGCAGTTCGGGCATCAGTTGCCGGGACAAAAGATTCGTTATACGAGCTTTGGCAACGTTAATTCCAAGAGTCCGGCGCAATTTCCGAAAAATGATGACAGCGAACCGATTCAACCGAGTCACTTCGTGTCTTCGGCTTCTCTGGGATCTGGCAATCGTATGATTTCCGGTCAACGTGTTAACCCGTCGCAGTCCTCGGAGTCCTCGTTTCACGGACAATACGGATTGAAGACTTCTGCAAGGGGCAGCGGTTCGTCAGCTTCCTCCGGCTATTCCGGCACCGTCAATGACGATTCAGGAATTCCCAAAGATTCTTACGGCTCCAAGGTTCACGCGGATCAACTTCCATTGTCCAAGTATGCCGTTAACAGTCCAAATCCCGAATACACGTATTCCACGGATTCACCATTGAGGAGCACGAGTCCATCGACCTCGGAGAGTCTCTTCACGCCAGCCGGCGATCTTTCGCCCCGAGTTCTCTCGAAATACACGTCAGAGGCGCAGAATTATCTGACCAAGGTCTTCGACAACGGTCCCACGAAGCTAAGGGATTCCACGGGCATTACCAAGGAACCAGCGTCTACCTACGCTTCTGCCAATTACAACGAACTTCTGAGCTACAATCCATCGATAGGTCAGTACATAAGAGATCCAGCCTCGATTCTCAATGCACGACCGACCTTCATTCAGGCTGGCAATTCTCTGATTCCCGTTATAATTCTACGGGTCGATGGTGCATCACCGATACGACCCAGGACCACATCGAGCATAAATCTCAAGTCACTGCTGCAGCAATACTTGACTCGATACGCCGATACCATAGGCCAAAATCCTAACTACGAGATCGGCAATCATGTTCAGGCTTCCGGGGTTCAATCCATACCGGAATCATCGCAAAATCCTCTCTACGAGCTCGCTCAGCTTGCTCAGAGTCTCACGCAGTATACGCGAGATCCATCGATCGTCGATCATTATGCCAAACGTTTGGAGGGCAATCTGATGAAATCGACGAGTGAAAATTCGTACGGTGAGAGTGGCGGCTACGGCGGTATCGGGGAAATTTCGAAAAACGATGGGACGAATAATTATTATGGTGGAAAAATTGGAAAACAGAAAGTCAAGAGCGTACAGATAATCGAGGATCCGAGATTCACGAGCTACAAAGTAAATAGTTAAGATAACGATACGAACGATCTTTAGCCGCGAATCCGAGAGCCTGGAACGAAATCGTTTTTTTTTTTTCTTCTTTTCCCCCGGGATTAATTCAATTCTCAGCGAGACTTGATTCTTTTTTTTTTTTTTTCACGCCTCGTTTGATGCTCGATCTTGTGAAATTAAACGGCTTAGCAGAGACGGTAAGTCGAGTTTAAGATCGTGAAACATTGTCCACAGGTGCCATGAAGCGAAATCGAGTGACACGAAATCGAGTGAGTGATCGATTACTTAACTTTTTTATACAGTTTTTTTTTTTTTTTTTTTTTTTTTTGAAGATGCCGAACGAGCAATAGTATTTAATGATGGGAAATGTGCAATACAAATGATAAAAATTCCTCCTCTATGTTTAATGGAATGCGATAAAGTTTATGGTTATAATTTGTCCCGAGTTATCGAGGCTGTCAATGTTGAATCGTTGCATAATTGAGAGTTCCATTTGTCGTTGTTTTTTTTTTGCGAAGGATAATCAAAATAAAACGTAGCCACAGTGCGTTTTTTTTTTTTTTTTAATAATAATTTTTAGGATTTTAAATTGTTTGTCAAGAAATTTTCCAATTTTTCGTACATTTTATTAATTAATTTTTTTTTTTAATTGTCGAAAACAAAAGTACGTATCCGCAGAATTTGGAACTTCTCAAATTAGCCAAATAATGATGCTTCACACTTCAGAAAGGTACCTTGACATAACTAGGCCATAAGATACGATTCGTACAAGACGAGACGATTCGAGTATTTTATTTTTTTTTATTTTTTAAAATGTGACAATGATGTATCTGATTTTTTTTTTACAACCTCATGTACACTGTAGATATATACACACGTAAATAAACAATATCTTACGAAGTTTTGAAAAAATAAAATTTCTTTTCCTGATTTTGCATTGTGAAAAAAAAAAAATTTCCGAATACGAGCAATCGTCGAGTTCATCGACCTCTCACGGTTTTTCTTTCTTTTTTTTTCTCTTCAAATATCTCATCGTCGATTAACTCTCGCTCGTCTCTGAACGGAAGTTCGATAATACCGAAGATACAAAAGCCTTATTAATATATTCACTCGTGGTATACTCGTTAATATAACAATTCATCGACGTATATGAGCTCATTGACTGTCCATAGGAGGCGTTCTTCGTAAGCTCGAGCACTTTTGCTTTCTCATGGAGGAAGAAAAAAATTTCGCAATTTCCATGCTGGAGTACGTGAAAATTTTCAAAAGGAGTAAATTTTTAGCGAGGAAGAAGGATTGTTTTTTTGTTACGCCATAATGAAAGCTTTTTTTTAATGATAAAAAAGTTGCTCTTAGGGTCAATTTACGAAGAATGCCTCTTATGTTTGCAAGTTGAATCGATTAATTGCAGACGAGCGGCTGTAATTATATTTAATTGGAGAATTAAGAGTGTGTGAATAAAAATTTGCGATCCATGGGCATTGCACACACCAACACACACACACACACACACACACACGTGAATAATAATAATAATGATCACAGAGGGATTTGTAATTTCGTATTTTCACAAAAGTACATGGAGAGTGTTGGTTTCGTATTATACGATCGTATCGGAACGATACGAGTGCTTTCGACCAATTAATAACACAAAAGCGTTTATAATGGTCTTGTGGCTTGGGACAAGGGTGGGGAAAAAATTCTACTCCACACCCACGCTTTTCATAAATTTATTTCCACGTGTTCTCACCTATCTGATTCTCTCTCTCTCTCTCTCTCTCTTTCTCTCTTCTTTTTCTCTTTATCTCGTTTATGAAGATGCACAAAGTGCTCCTGATGGATCAAGGTAGGCAAGAGCACGAGCCAACCATAATGCGTGTGTTCTAGAGCGCATAAGAGAATCCCAAGCTGGAAAAGTAATGTCTCGTAATATGAGCGTTTTTTTTTTTTTTTTTACATATATTCGTTGTTTGATCTTCGAAATTCGCTTGAGCTTGATGAATCGGTATACTATGGCAGCGAAAATTTATCTCACGAGAAAGCTCAATGGGTGCATACAGCTCAAAACTGATATGGGAGTTGAATAATGGAGAATAAAATTTCGTAACAATAATTAAATCGTCATTTTATCATACTCAACTGATTTTGACAATTATTTATTTACCAATTAATTCATACATTTTTCATTACTTCGGGGTTTGATTAATTATTAACATTTATTTTAAATATAAATTAATAATTTTCAAACTATAATTTTTCCCATTTAAAATTAAATTCTCAAATTCAATTCTTAATTTTAGGAGCAAAAAAAATTTATATTAATCTCTCAAATAAATTTATAATTTATTATCACAAACTTCGGTTTAATGGGTTACACTGATCTAATGGCTGAAAAAGGCCTAACTTTGACGATTTATTTCGGGAGTATGGAAAAAGGAATATGATTTCTTTTCAGAGGGTTTATTTAACATGTATTAAAGTATGAAAATTTTTTTTTTTTAAATAATTTTGATGCAAAATGGTGGCGACAGAGCCAATCTTTAAAATCGCCTTTTTTTAAAACTCCTTCATGGGAGGACGGATTTCTCGTAAAATATAAAACCTGGAACAAAAAACCAAAAAATTTTATAACCTATATACTATTGCCTATGGCACTACGTAGGGGTTTTTTTTAATCTAATTTTTTAGAAATGATGCACTTTTGAAAAAATGAATCGATTTTTGGCCAAAAAATAAGCAGTAAATTGTTTATAAAAAAAAAATTTTACATTAAATTAAAAAAAAAAAAAAAAACAGCTAGGCACTCCTATACAGAATGCAATCGTGAAGCTACTGTCAAAATTTCACATCGATCCATGCAACGGTGTTCGAGTAATCTGTCCTCCCAGTTTAAAAAAAGTGGTTTTGAGAAAAATGCATTTAAAGTTTTCATCGTGCTCCGTGGCAAAATGGAGAATTGAATCATTAAAATTTTTTTTTTCACTATAGAACCAACTGGACCCTAAATTATTGTTTAAGCCAAAAAAAATATTGAATTTCCAAAAATTCTAGAGTGGTGTCACCCCTTAAAACTCGACGTAAAATAATACGACTTAAAACTTACGATAAAAAATTAAAAAAAAAAAGAATTAATGAATGACGAATATCAACGAATCAGAAAAAAAAATATTCAATTTTTCAAGTTCCATTTTCGGAATATGACCACGACTAATAATAATAATAATAATACGCTACCGAAGATTCGATCCATTTTTTGTTTCTCCCCTGCAATAAAAATCATCGATGCCCTCCCATCGAGGATGTATCGATTGGGATATCCGTCCCAGTTGTGGCTTGTAAATCGTTGTCCTGAGATAAATCGAGTGAAATCTTGGCTCTGGCTATAAAATACTATAATAAAAAAATAAAAAATAAAAAAAATTACAAAAAAAATTCTACGTAGTAAAGTGCAGGGAATCTTTCATCGTTTATATACGTTTATAATATACACGAGCATGGAAGTGTTCTGGTGAATGATTTTCATAATAATAGGCACAGGGGCATGTGCGTCCTGGGGCGCGCACACAGTCTCAGGATTTGTGCTAACCGGGATACATCCAGCGAGACAAGACTTTTGCAGTTTGCGGTCGCGTGTCACGAATGAAAGTATCCACGCTGGGTTTTGAACCATCGTACCGGACTACGCCGGATAATATAATTTAGAACGATATATATTTTTCACTTGGCTACCAGAGTGTATAAAGAAAATCGCGTATCCACAATGTGGCTCAGTTCTCGCGTGGATGTTCGCCTCGAAGGATAAAAAATAACACGACAATCGTTCGGTTCTATAGGAACGAAAAAAAATTGTTTTTTTTCTCTTTTTTTTTCATTATCAATCGCAAAGTGCAATTCTTTATTTTTTTCTAAATTGATTCGTACTCGCGAATCGATGTGTGCGACGGGAAAAACGGTGTGAGAGATCACGTTCGAGAAGGAAATAAAGGACGATACGACTGACGATCGGAAAACAAAAAAAAATGTTAATTAATCACGTAAGTCAAATTTGAGTAAAGAAGAAAACTATTTTTTTTTACCGTGAAAATCTTTCGAGGAAATTGCAATTTTTATTGATAACAAAAAAATTGTTATGAATATTGTTGTTTGGAAAAAAAATAAACAAAAAATCATTTTGCAAGTGAGTGCTCGAATTATTTGGGAGGGGAAAGAAAAGCTCGAAAAGCTTTCGGGTCATGAATTCATGATTGGAGAAGAGATTTCTCGTATTGGATTGGTAAATTAATGCTTTGTGAACATCAGAATGGTTAATGTAGACGGCTTTTATTTTTTCTTCTTATTCAACTCAATCGTCCGTTCCGCGCATGGAGAACGCGACGAGAGGATCCGCGTACGTATTCAACGAGGCATATACATATATTTCAAAGGCTCTGCCAGCAGTGAGAAAGTCCAACGTGTATAGTTTTGGTTCCGTGCACATCCAGATCCCTATTCGAATTGTAAAGCGTGCGTGTTCCACTATTTCATATTTTTACTTTTTCCACTCTGCTTTTCTTTTCTGGGTCATCCCCTTGAAAAATTCGCTTAGCATAAATTTACGAATCAGGATATCTTCGTCGATGGAATCTAATTGATCTCGTAATGATTTTGCACTTCGATGTTTCGGGGAAATTTTAATTTTAATTTTTAATCATCGAATAATTCAGTATAGTTCATGGCTTGCTCAAAGCAATCTTGGGCATGGCTCTTGATTTTTTTTTTTAAATCCAACGAAGTCGAACAGAGTAATTCGGTAAAAATACATTATTAAAAAGCAATCGACTGTCCGGTATCATCGATAAATGTCAATCGTCTCTCGCAGACAATGCTAATTACTCTTGGATATGCGAAGCTTCATTGCTGGAGACTAAGATTTTAAAGTCAAAGTTGAAGACGAGATTCGCTAACGATTTTTCCTCGACGATGAAACTCAATTAACGTCAATGATGCACGATTTTTGCAGCTTATTCTTTTGTTGCTGAGCTGTCGATATGCGAGAGCGATCGACGATGAGAAACACGACGATGTCATCGATCAGATTGCATCGGAGAATCAGCGAGTCCCGGTCAATGGAGCCGAGGTACCTCCGATATCGACGGAAAATCCAGCGACACCGAGCACTCTCAGAGTCCCCGCGATACATTACGAGAATTCAAACGGTTTCATTCCCATGACTATGATGAACGAGAGGCTAGCCGAATCGCCGGATATTCCGGAAATCTTTACGACAACGAGCGACGACATTGACGATCAAACGATCGGTACGATTTCACGTGAATCGGACCTTCTCGAGGATGATCCGGCCTATTCAACGGAGGCCCGAATGTTTCTCAATCTTGCTGGGCCGAGGGCCGATCGAAGATCCTTCGATACGCAGGACGCTCAGAGCGAGTTTGAAATTCTCAAGGTCAACAATGAGACACCGGCAATCGCGAATTATCACGATTTCTACGAGAACATGCGGAATAATTTGAATCGCAACGGGCCTGGCACGCAAACGCGACACGACGAGTCGAGGGAGCCTGCGAGAACGGCGTCAATGCAGAACAAACGAACGAAAGATCGTATTAAAAAAATCGAGAAATATCTGACGAATTTTTATGGCAATGAGGATCGTGATAACAGGGATAATCAGCAGCGATATGACGACGTTTATTCAACGAGAAATTCGAGACCGGCGCCAAAAGACATTTTTGAGCCGGAGAAAGTACAATCGGCGTTTAATCAAAAATCGGTTGGTCAGACCTACGACGAGTACCGCGAGACTCCTCAGAGAACTTCCTCGATTCTCAGATCGAGCCACGACAATCCTGTCGCGAGCTCGAGACAAAAACATCCCGCAGCATCCTCGAAAAATCGTCATTCGAAGCCCGTGATCGTTATCGAACCGAGCGATTACAAGGTCGACATGAAATACGGTACCGAGCAGGTTTCCGCAAAATTTTCGAGCCTCGATCATCATGAGACGCGTGGCCAGCGCAAGGATCAACCGGAGGTCGAACGTGCGAGTAAATACGACGCGGAGTCACGCGTAAATCGTGAAGATCGTTATGGACAGAGTTACGAGAGAAGCGAGGACAACGGTGATTATCCCGAGGAGGATGAGTATCACGAGGTAACGGAGAAACCACGAAGAATCCACAAGAGCCGTAGACGTCCATACAGCACGGAAAATTCACACAGATTGCCCAAGGAACATCGCGGACACGTTACCGATAATCCGGAGCTTGATGATTCGCGAAAGAGCCCATCACCCTCGCGTTCGAAGCTTCATCGGCCGAAAGCCAAGCCCGGTTATTGGATCGATGACGACAGGAGTCCCGCTTCCGATGAGACATCCGTGGAACAGCCCGATGTCAGAACGAGCCATGCAACATCGAAGCCTCAGACAAAAAATCCCAGCCAAACTTCCAATTCCAAAGGAGTCGCTAATTGGAGTCAAGTTGGTCCCAATATCGAAGTTTCCCATTCCAATGGCTTTGAGATCGGTCAAATCGACAAACCCAAGCTTCTCGTACCCGTCAATCTGAATCTTCTGCCTTTGACTAATTTCGATCGTTCCACACCACTTGGCAACGGTCAGAGCTTTGATTTCACCAACATACCGAATTTCGTGACTGCCGCACCGATCGTCAGCAGTCAAGCTCCTCAGCTGAATGCCGGCCAAACGATCGTTAATAACGCTCACGTCAATCCCATCGATACAGCCAAGAACAATCAAAATTCATTGGCCAACAATTACGGACTATCGACCGCCGTACCTGACATTATCGTCGGACAGAACACTTATCAGAATCCCATTCGGACTGTCTTATTGCCGCAGATGAATATTCAAAATAAATTCACATCGAATCTACGCTCGCACTATTTACCCAGTACAGTGGCACCTATGTACACCATGACCCAGAATCTGAATTCCAATTTAGCGAATATAGCGCCCACGATGACGAGCATACCGTTCCAAAATTTTCCAAGTACATCCTCGCCCGGCAACGTCAATTCGATGAGCCAGAACTTTCACAATGTTCATGTCAATCCATCGGTGTCAGCGGGCGTTCAACAATTGCTACTGCCACAACCGACACTTCAGAGCTTTCCTCTTCTTCATGGTCCTTTCAATGCTAACGCGAATTACAATATTGTCGTCGATCCCAATGGACTGCATGGACAAAATTCCATACAGCATGGAGCTGCGAATGGACAGGCTGGAACGTTGCAAAATTCTGCCTCATCCACGTCGACGCCTCAGCTTAATACGCTAACGAACAATAATTATCATTCAGCGGAGAACCAGGTCAGGAAGAACACTGCCTCGAATTCCAATGGGCAATTCGTAACGACAGCTAGCTTCGCCGTAGGCAACGAGGAACAAACGGGACAATCGAATACTTTGAATGACAACAAATATTATTTAGGAACGAACAATCAGAATCATGGGAATGACAACAACAATTATTACAATGGTAATCAGAACAATCAACAAGTTTCAAGACCCCAGCAGCAGGAAAATTTTTATCAGATCTATCGTGACGATCAGAATTCCAATGGACAGACTTATGTACAGACGGGTCAGGTTGTACCGGCTATCATTCATCATGGCAACGCTATTCCGCTGAATTTCAACAATCAGAACTACGCCAATATCGGCGGACAATTGCAGGAACAACAGAGCATGCTGAATCCAAGTGTCGTTGCTCATCGTCCCGGAGGCGACAATCAACAGATTCTCAAAGCGGCCAATGACATATTCGAGAATACGTGGAAGCAATTGCAGCAATTGCAATCGAACGAAGATACCGGCAGAAGATTGCCCCATCAGACCTACAGGATAAACGATAATCTTGGAAGTACGAGCAACGCGAATGGCAATACGATTAACGTATTGAACGGTTTCAATGTCAATCCAGCCAAAGCTCACTTACCGATCTTGTCGACGCAAAACGTCGAGATTCTAAATCCAAATATAAAACCAAGTCCCGTCGATCTTAGCCTTGTTAATCCCTACGAAACGCTGAATCGTTATCCAGCGGCGATTCTCACGACCCCCATACCGATATTCAGTACAACGGCGAGTTTTCTGGTTCCTCGACCGATCATCGCCGGCACATCAGGTGGTTCTATGAATCTGCAGAATTACGTGGATCAACTGACGCAGATCGGTGCACAGAGCAATCAAGTCAACAAGTTTGAGCAACGACCGAGAAATCCGGAAAATCAGCGTCAAGTCTTCAATCCGATTAATTTCGTGCCCAGTGTCGATCTCATGAAGAGCCAATCGATGCTGAACAGCAAACACACGGAAACGCTGCCCAATCAATTGAATCTCGTGCCACTGATACCGGGTGGTAATTTCTTCAAAAATACGCAAACGGCGCAGAACGAGCTCGTCCAAAAGCCACGCTTGAGCAGTGATCTTGAGAAATACGCCGAGGAGATGTTCAAGGAATCATTGAAAACGATCTACAGCAGTCACAGGTGGAACAACGATCGTAAATTGCGTGGTAATTATAGCTCGGCGGAGTTGAACGATCTTGCGAGGCTGAAGAGCGAATTGGCGAGTTTCAAGGCATCGATGTCGGATCCGAAGTACGCGGGAAAAGACATACTGGAGGCACATAATTCGGAGACGAAGATACGCACGGCCGAGCCATCATCATCGAGCAGACCAACGAAAAAACCGGAACTCACGATCGCCGAGATTGAGCAACTCTTTAAATCCGATTTTAAGCTAAATCTGCCAAGTTCCACGGATTCGCCGAATCATGGATCACATCAGAAGACACGACAGGGTCATTCGAGGCCCGGCCCGGGCGGTGAACGTTCAACCGAATTCCGGAATATCAAACAATTGTCGGACTATCTGACGCCACCTAAGCTGAATTCCTTCGTTTCGAAGAGTCCCTTCGTTGATGCACCGAAATCAGGAAAGAAACGACCTGGTTCGGGTTCTCCGAGATACAGCTCGGGCAATGGAAAAACTCGGATCACTCCTCGACCGAGCTCTCTCGTTTCAAGGCTGGCATCCGGTCCCGATGCCGCGGGGAGTAGCCACGTAGAATCCGGAATCAAGAGCGATGCGCATCGTCACAATTACGAGGCCAAAAGTCACGCGAACGATCCGACGGATTATCGAAACTATCCGAGCTTCACCACGACCTTGCCACCCGATGATGATCCGTTTGGGCATTACAGCGGTGTGCGTTCCTTCAAAACGGATTACTACGACATAAATCATCCGAGAATGCATAATCTTCTTGGCCTACTGATGAAGAATCAGCAGCTGCCGAAGGGCAGCAGCCAGAGTTTCTTTCGCGACGAGGATGATCTTCGGCGGTATTTTGACACTGAGAGACGACGAATGAACTCGGAATTTTACGACGAGACCGCGAGGAGCATTGAGAAAAAATCAGATACACCGCTGAACATGGGACCACCGGCACCACCGAATCACTCACAGTTGCACTATTATTCCCCACGCGGAGCTGCGTAATTACTGTTTGTTTTTTTAGTTTTTTTTTTCTTCTTCAAGAATCACGATAAAATATCCAAAGAAATTCGTCTCAGGCTGGAGATTCGTCGACTTTATCATTTCACATAATTATTCCGCTGACATGATTTTTTTTTTCCAAATATTTCGTTTTAAGCCTTAGTACTGTAATGGAAAATCTTTGACTGATTATAACGAACGAACAAAATCAAGGAAAAGATTTTTTTTTTCGTATCACATGTTACGGGTCGATTACGAATTGTACATAGATTAATTGTAAGATTATACAAATGTATTTTAATTTATGTAAAGATCGTCGATCATAATTATTTATCCACTCCTCGTTATTCTTAAATTTTTTTTTTAAATCCTTTGGATAATCCAGGTCTTCGAAAGATATCGAGGATTATCGAAAGATATGGTGAAAGTCCCGATCGTTTGACCGACGACAATGCCAATGGAGTCGACTCTCGGTTCTAACCACCGAGGTGACACCTTATCCAGACACATTTTCACTTTTCCATTTGCGTTATAGGAGCGATTGTTTTACGTAATGCAAGAAAGTGTTGAGTTTCTATCGAGCGCAAAGCTGGAGACTCAGTGGACACGGCTTAAATCGAGTTCAATGATTGATGATCGCGACGTCGACAATATTCTCGATGACCGCAGAAAACAATTAACACTGAAGGCACTTTTGCCACCATCATACATTACGTATAGTCGTAATTTCGTAATTCCATTCGCAGCAACTTCAAGAAATTTCAGGGAATATTGTTTTTATATTTAAATTTATTTCTTCATCCTTTTTACTAACCGATCCAACAGTCGATCAACGAGTTGATGAACTCGGGGCAATAATTCTTATTACAATTAATTTCATTATAGTGACCGCGACAGTCCTAGCTTTTTATTCCATTCACCTTTCTCCAATCGAGCTACGGTCCTGCGTCCATGCTTGCCCGGAATTCATACTTTTTCACACCTTTCTCGCGGCATCAGCCAGAAAAAAAAGCGTCCACGATATGGAGAAACTGATGTTCGTCACGCGATGGCAATATATAACAGTTTTGAGTAGTAAATAAGCCTTATTAAATGGGTTCATAAAAATATATGTATCCTCGAATAAAATTACCAGATCCTACGACAATGATTGCTCATTGCCAAAGATTTTGCTAGCTTCGTATTACAGCTGTACCCTTTAACAGTACTAAGAAGGAAAAGAAGGAAAAAAGAAAAAACATCGAGGGAAATGGTTAACGCTTCACTGCCACCGAGAATCTCGGTGCCAAACAGTTTTTTTTTTGTCACTTTTAGAAAATAACAATCCATCCAGCCGCTGTTTCGCATCATCGATTCATCGAGAATATAAAAGAGGCGAAGCGATCAACGCGTCGTCCAGTAAATATTGACGTCTACGTCGTGACGGTTCAGCGCAATGGTCACCACACTGGTACGGTGGAATATCGAAATCCCATTAAGCTTCAATGGTGCACAGTTCGTTGAATGAAGTCATACACAGTGTTCCGGAGATTCCATCGAATCCGTGACAAAGAATTGATAATTTGTTGCAGGCATTCAAGGCAGTGCTGCTTCTGGGAATTGCCAGATGTGCGTCAACTGGTGAAAATTCCATTCACATGAAAGCCGCGAGATCAAAGCGCGATTCAACGAAGCCAGTTGGTTCGATAATCTGGTCAACGAGATCCAGCGATACACCGGGAAAGCAGTACATTGTTCCGTACAGCGATACTTCGGTTTCACCGAGTGAAGCCCTTCAAGCTGAAACGACAGTGCATACAATTCCAGCCTACGATTCACCAATCCGTCCGGCTTACGCACCCTATCAGCAGCACGATGTCGTTCTTCCTGGAGATCAACTTTCCGAACGAATCAAGACGACACAGCCCACTCTTACGGGTGGATTTCAGGCTAGCAACCTGCAGACAGTCCCCAATCGTTTTTCCCAGAATGGACACAAGGTCAGGTCAACGTCTCACACGCCCCAGGCGAATAATCAATTTCCAAACAAGGCATCGAAGGGTGCCAATGAAAGATATTTCGTGAATCCAAGCAATTACAGATTGATCCCCGAGTCCAGCAAGGTATCGACTCAGCTGAGATCCGGTTCACTCCCAGCTTCCGGGGCTAATTTTCCAGCTTTTCCAAAATTCAAATCATCGATCTCAGGCCCCACTTACGTTGATCATTCCTTCAAGACCCAGCCCAAATATCGTTTCGGTCCTGGTGCAACGTTCAACAGTCATTCGACTGCTCCTTTGATTCCATCCTCTCAACGTCACAACGCTCCTCCTCACAAGAGCACCACCTCATATCCGGTTCCCAAAAACATTGTCACTCCCTCGAGTTCGTTCCACACCGAGTTCACGAGTACCCCGAGCATTGACTCTTCCGAGAAACCCGGACAAAATTATCGTCCGTATGTTAGTGCTTCCAGCAACGAACATCCTGTCGACAAGTCACCAGCTTCGTTGTCCCTGCAGAGCAGCCCGGATATCTCGTCATTGATCAGAGCCTTCGAGAATGAGCCAGTTATTCTAAGCACTGGTCTCGACTATCAGACTCATCCTTCGTCATCGGGGCTCAGCTATGATTATCCTAAACCTCGTTATCCAAAATTGTCCAATGGTCCGGGCTCCGTTAGTACGAACAATGGTAATTATCAGCCTCGAATTTTGCCAATTCATTCGTCCAGCAGCACACCGGAAATTCCGCAATATCAGGGTGCCAGTGTCAATGGATTTTCGGCCAATCGTTATGGCGGGCCACTCGATGGATACCAGCAAATAGCTAATCAGCCGCAATTTCATTTTACCGCCAATAATCCTCAAATTGTTCATCACTCGAGACCCTCCGAGGCGATCAGAACGGACGTCGAGGTTATCGAGAAGAAAAGAACTACGACACCCAAACCTTACGACAGCGAAGAGCATGATTTTGATCAAGGTAAAGTTGATGATGCTTTTCTTTAAATTTCTAACTCATGTTTTGTTAATAATTTTTTTACGAATTTTTAGACTTCAAGACAGGTGGAAGAGATTTTAGCTATACGACTGGTGATGATGGAGAAAGGTCACGACCCTCAAAGGCTCGCGACGATAGCTACGAACTCCCAAGATCCAATCTATTCAATTCCTATGACGACGCGTTTGGCAGATATTCCAAGCTCGCTGCCATTGAGCAGGACATCACGGAAAAACGTGCTCCACCGAAGGTCAATGAACCAGCAAAACCGGTTTATCAGAGTATCGAGGAAGAGGAAGCGGAGGAGGAGGACGAGGAAGAGGAGGAGGAGGAGGATGGCAAAAATAATGATAGCAGGTCATCGGGCGAGTATCGCTCGGGTTATGATGAGGAAAAGGAACCCAATGCGAGTTACGAGGATGAGGATGAGGAGGAGAGTCGAAGAAGCGAGCGTCAAGGTTCCTACGAAGGCAGAGACGAGAGGGTTGACGATGATGGCGAGCACGGGCCGTACAAGAGTTACGGGGAAGATTTTGAAAAAGATTTCGAAGAATCATACAGGAAGGATCCTCCCAAAAATGGTGGGTCATTTGTATCAATGTAATAGTAACAAATCAATGCGCACATAGCGAAAAAATTTGCTTTTCCGCTAAAATTTAATCGATGCACTTTAATTGCTTCAATTTAGCTCCCGCCGAAGAGTTGAAACTTGACTCTGCACTCATTCTCTTCATGTTCATTCAAGCTACGAAATGCCATTTGATTCATCGAGCCACGATTTTTTTTTTCGCATTTTCACGAAATTCTAAAGCCGGAACATCGATTTTTGTAAACTTTACGGCTTTTCGTTGATTTTCAAAGTGCCCTCAGGGCTAGAATGAGTCGGACTATCGTGTTGAACCAAGCGTCATTATCTGAGGACACTTTCAATGTTTTTTAAAGCCCTGCAAATTGATCGAAATCAGTAAAACCTACGCGAGGTTACGGCTATTCGAAATTCTGAGCTTTTTTTGGTTGCTAAAAAAAAAGTTGACCCAAAACAACATGCACGAATTTATTTCAAGTCTTTATTTTATTTTTCTGTAGACTATGCGCACGTGAAAGAAGTTCCTGAAATCGAAGAATCGCGTTCAGAATCCAAGAAGTACGTCGGCAATCGCCCGAGCACGAAAACCACGGGAATCGGTTCAGGGCAAAAGCCTCGACGGACCGTTCGAGGCGATTACGCAGAGCCGAAAAAGTACGGAAGTTCAAAGGTCAGTTACGACGACAGCGAAGGTCACGGATCGAAGACATCGTACGAGAGGACGAAAATAAAGAAACCACGATTGGAGGATTCATACGGGTATAAAATTCCACGAGATCGGGGAGTCACGAGATTCGGGAAGAACCGAGAAACCGATACGAGAAAGAGGAACGCTGAGTCGACGACGTCGAACAATACGTCGAACGACCGAGATGCGACTCAGGGTCATCACGACGAGTCCTCCTCCGTTACACCGTTGACCTCCGCGACAGGGTCGAACGAGTCTCATCTCTCGTATCCATTTTCGACGACCATCGGTCGTTGGAAACCGAGCAAATCATTGACCGGAGATCGCGACACTTACGTAGCATCGAGCCAGGACGTTAGAACAATTTTTAAGACTGAAAATTCTCCATATCCTTTGACCCAAGTGCATCGAGATGGCTCGACATATTCGTCGGATGGACGAATCGTTCGAGGCTTCACGGGGATCTAAAGGGGATCGATATCCGGGAATAAATCATTCGAATCAACGTAGATCGAAGTTAGATCTACGTAGTTGTTTTTTAGATCAAATTTAATCTAGGTGGAGCTGAATTTTGGAAAATCGTAGATGTACCTGGATCACTGTAAATAACGGTAGATTTATAAACATTCGAGACGACTTGACATTATGTTCGAAGACTTTTGCTTACTGAATCTCCGATTTATCTGCTTGAATATTAGTAGATTTACTTGAATCTGAGTAGATTTACTTGGATTTTAGTAGATTTATTTATACATGCGTAGATTTACTTAGATCTGAGTAGATGTACTTGGATTTAAGTAGATATACTTGGATCTGAGTAGATTTACTTATATATTCGTAGATTTACTTAGATCTGAGTGGATTTACTTAGATTTGAGTAGATGTACTTGGATCTGAGTAGATTTACTTGGATCTGAGTATATTTACTTAGATTCGAGTAGATTTACTTGGATCTGAGTAGATTTACCTGGATTTTAGTAGATTTATTTATACATGCGTAGATTTACTTAGATCTGAGTAGATGTACTTGGATTTAAGTAGATATACTTGGATCTGAGTAGATTTACTTATATATTCGTAGATTTACTTAGATCTGAGTGGATTTACTTAGATTTGAGTAGATGTACTTGGATCTAAGTAGATTTACTTGGATCTGAGTATATTTACTTAGATCCGAGTTAGAC
Organism: Rhorus exstirpatorius; assembly: GCA_963564615.1. Lineage (NCBI taxonomy): Eukaryota > Metazoa > Arthropoda > Insecta > Hymenoptera > Ichneumonidae > Rhorus > Rhorus exstirpatorius. The sequence goes on along the minus strand of OY751322.1, from coordinate 22,474,124 downwards.
TTAAATCTGAGTATATTTACTTAGATCTACGTAGATTTACTTACATCTGAGTAGATTTACTTCGATTTGAGTAGATATACTTAGATCTGACTGGATATAACGGAGGTCGAGGTAGATCTAACCGAGATTCAGTTAGATCTGATTGAGATGTAGGTGAATCTACGATTTTTCCAAAATTTAGATCTACATCGATCTAAATTTGATTTATAAAAAAAAAAATTCGTAAAATTGAACAAATTTTCTCCGAGGCAATATCACGAAATTATTTTTTTTGTCCAGGAAAACCTTGCTCGATACCTTTGCTTTTTGCCTCACTGTAACATACTGTCTGCTAATTAAGTAGTTAATGAATATTAACAATGATAGCAGTAATCATACGTCAACGAGTAGTGAATAAAATGCATTTTACTGTTAATCAAAAGAAAGCTATCCTTACCATTGTACCAATGAATAAACACAGAGTGCAAAAAATTAAATGTGTAAAATATTATTTGAAATTTTTTTTTTTATTCCTTCGATCGATCGTTTTCAATTTCAAAATGCAAGCACGTGAAAAGAACATACAAAAAATTCATTTTTTTTGGCATTTTAACGCTTTTATCTTCCTTAAATTGTCCATTTCTTGAGTTATAATAAATTTTAATTCAATTTCCTTTCGCACTTTACGATATTGACATTCTCTCGTATAGTCGGGTATAAATGGGCAAAATCGCGATCGATGAACCACGAAGAAATGAGATTTGTGTGTTGCGAGGATCGAGAGAGCCTTTTCGCAGATGATTTCCTGTATTTTCGTAGATAAAGCCTCCAATCTCGATCCCACGATACAAAGGACTCCCAACTATACTTGAGATAATTGGGATAATCCCGGGGATAGTCATCGTCCAATCGTCATTATGAACCGAGGCACCTATAATTTTCATCCGCCACACGTAAAAATTCGCCCCTTTCGTCGTTGCACAGTAATAGTTTTAATTAATCTCGTGATTGTACACTCGAGACACCTGGGCCCATTGGCCGGTGCATTTTTTTTTTTTTGGTCCCAGGACTTCCATCGTATATAAGAGACGACGATGGAGCCAGAGGAGCATCAGTTCCATCACACAATCCACCAGCAAGATGAAGACTTTTTTTACGGTTTGTAGAAAAAAAATTTTCGTTCAAAAAAATCGATAAACACGCATATTGTTTTTTTTTTTTAATTCGAAATTTTTTTTTTGGTTTTGGTTCCTCAGATCGTCATTGGGTGCGTTCTTGCGACGGTAATTGACGCTGGATCGAAGATGGAAACGACGAAAAAAGATAAACGCGGGGTTGCACTTTTTGGTCCGGCTGGTTACGATCTTTTTGGGGTCGTTCCGGCATTCGGTGCAACCGCTTGGGCACCTACGAATTTTGGAAATTCCGGTTGGACGGCGGCTCCGGCTCCGAGCGATCTTGCACTCGGACAGATCGAACTTCAGGCAACTCACAACGTTGCGCTTCAAGTAAATTCACTCGATTCTCGGCTATCATTTAATTTAGGATTTTGAAAAATTGGGACCTGGAAAAATTCAATATTCGTCTTTGTTAAAATAGAAATTTTATTGTTTTTTTTTTTTTTTGAAATAATTCGTGAGAAAAGGACCTGTCGTCCTTAAAATATCGTCATCCCCCTCCTCAATAATTTGTGAAAAACTCATTGAAATTTGAGTTCCCCGAAACTCATAAAAATTGAACCTTCGACTCACCCAATTATTCAGGAATAATTCCTTGACAAAATGAGCCACACCGAAATGGCAATTATCTCGCTAATTTTGGGATAAATAATTGTGGTTCAATTTTGAAATTTCATCCCAAGGCTCTGAGGGATCCTTATTCGGGTACACCGAGTATCGCTTATCCTCCCGAGGTCCTTCGTGCCGTTCAACAGGCCAAGGAAGCCAACAATAATGTCCTCGCTGCTCAGCATCGAGTCTCCGAGGCCAAGCAGACCGCGATATTTCAGCAAAAAATTGCCCTCGCGAGGGAGGCTGCAGCCCGAGAGGCTGCTCTACGGTAATTGATACGAGTTAAAAAAAAAAAAATTTATTTGCCATAAAATTCTGGATATTTGTGATATTAGATAAAATAGAAAAGTAATGAAAATTTTTCTTTTAAGATCCGAAGAAATATCGGCTCAGGCTCAGGCGGAGGCTCGCGCGAGTGCAAAACAATTGGTCGCTCTTCAGCAACGCTTGGCGACTCTGAAGGACTCGGTTGCAGCAGCCCAGAGGGTTGCCGCAGCAAGGGAAACCGCAGCTGCAGCTGCGATCCAGAGAAACGCAGCCGATACCGCGGCCGAGCTACGAAAGCAAGATGTCGACAAACAGATCAGCCAGACCGAGCGAGAAGCCATGGTACGTCATAAATTTTAATTTTCACAAAAAAAAAAAAAAACCACTGATTCATTGAACAATCAATCTATCAACTGATTAAACCAGTCTTGGATTGTTTTTTTTAATCGTAAAAGCACTTTGAGAATCGTCGAAATTGAGAACGAAACGTTGTTGAATCGTGTCCTCGCTTTTTCAGAAAAGTAAAAGTAACGAAATTTCAAACAGTCATAGCTTTGCTCACGTTCGTCCGATTCAGGCTTATCAGGAATGTTTTCCATAAGCCCGCGAGTAGACTCAGGGAATGAGACTTGATTTATCTGGATGGATGAATTATTTATACGGAAAAAAGTAATTTGAAAATCATCGAGTCCGAGGCGGGCGGGATTCCGGGTAGGAAAATTGAAAAAATCAATGATCCAACTTTGAGGATATATGAAGAATTAGAAAAATATCGTAGATCGATGAACCAAGCGGAAATTTATAGCTTGAACGATTACGAGGAAAATGAGCACAGAGTGAAGTGGCAACTTCATCGGGAAAGAAATTTACAGAAATTTTAATGTCGAACCATCAATTTTTCGACCAATTGCTAAAATTTCTTTTGATTGATTATTGGAAGATTTCGATATAAAATTGAAGAAATTCGACGATTATAACGAATAATCTGAAATTAAATTTAGTCAATTGAATCATCGTTTTGAAATTTCAGGACAGAGATGTCGTGGCTGCCAAGGAAAATGCTATAGCGAATGCCGTTCAAAATTCAGCCGTTCACAAACCTCATTATCATCATTACTAAAAAAAAAAAAAAAATCCACAATAATACAATTATCGGGCTCTATATACATAGCGAACGGTGGTGGTAATTTGTTTTTTTAATTAGAATTTTTTTAATCACACTCTATTAAAGTTGTTATCCTATTTTTATAACTTTGTTAAAAATAAAAATTGTACTCCAGCACAATATCCATGTTTATCGCCTTATTTTTTTATCCATAAAATCTTTGACACACATCAATTGTTGTTAATGAATTGGAAAAACTGAGAATCTCAAAGAAAAAAAGTGCCAAGAGAGAGGAAACATTTATGAGCAATAAATTTCAAGGAACAATGACAATATTTTTTGTACAACAATACTACAATGCTATGGGGACAGTGAAAGTGGCGAGTCGTTTTCACAAAGTTGGTTTGATGTCGACGAAGAAGGTAAGGTCAGTGCCCAGTTGCATGCTAGCCCGGTATCAATCGTGAAAAAAAAAAAAAAAAAACAACCATCGATAAAACGAGATCATGCATTGCTCTTGTCAGTACTCGTCTTATATCCTGTATCTCTGGGACTGGTCCTCGACGACTACGAGCTGGAACGTGTATAATCGTCAAAGTACATCGCACTCTGAATGGTATGGGGAAACGACGGATACATTTTGAAGGAATGTCATCAACATTTTCATCCACAAGTCCAGAGCATAGAAAACAAAATCACTCAATAAAATTATACAAAAAAAAAAACAAAAATCGAATAAATAAATAATTGATTTTTCATTCAGACGACTGTAAATATTATTCTTCTCAGTTGACAAACAAAATTTTTTTCTCGATAAACTAATTAAAGAATCGTTTGCAAAATTACACGAATTGATTAATTAAATATCAATTGAATTAATTGTATTTCGTCGACGAATACATCGCACGTGCATCGAGAAGAGAAAAACCAATTTGCTTAAAATAAAATTTATTTATGCAAATAAAATATATTTTCACCCATAAATTTTGGTTTTTTTTTTCCTATCGTGTTTGAATTACTCGAGGTGGGAGAGGCCTTTCTACATGCACGAGAATAAATTGAGAAATGATAGTTTGATATCGGATAACTCGGCCACGAATGGCATCGTGATATACACTAGGTTATATATCCGAAGCACGGTGGACTCGATGTACCTTTCACACATTCACAGACCGGATACCCCGGTACTTTCTTCGTCGAGCCTAATCACCTTTTTTCCCTTTTATTCAATTTCTGCAATATTTTGTTTTGTTTTTTTCCCTTGCTCCTTTTCTCTCTCTCTCTCTCTCTCTTTCTCGATCACGAGACAAGCTGTCCTACATTTCCTTCCTTTTCTTCTCCCTAATGCAGAAATTCACCATACGAGCGATGAAGAGAGAAGAGAGAGAGAGAGAGGGAGCTTCACGATGAAACATAATTTTTCTTTTCCCCGCTTAATTTTTTTTTTTTTTTTCCCCCACCAATCAAAACGTAATACCGCCATGTGTCGCACACGATTTTCTCGTCGCTGGGACGTTGAAACGTCAATTAAAGCTATCGCGTCGTTTCATTTTTACCGCCAACGGAGCAAAACACTTTCGCGATAAATTCATCCAAATGCAAATAAAAAAAAGTGTTCTAAAAAAAACAAAAACAAAACAAATTGAAGCAATTAAGCTGATCTAATCTGGGTCGATCGGTGACGTTGTTAATTGGCTCGAAAGTGAAAAGACAAAAAAAAAAAACAAAATTTCACATTATCGCAGATTTTGCTCTCACATCGACAATTTATAGTGTTTTTTTTACTATTTTTAGTTAGTAAGATCGAGAGTGAAATCTCCGGCAATGTCAAAATGAGCCTCGATGAGCTCGATCCGAGATTTGCCCCTGGTAATTGAATTCATCGGGATCAAGATAGTTCTCGACGTCTTTGCTCGGGTGGTGTACATACCCGGAGAGGGTCGTTTCGCGAATCGGATATGCGCGTCGCGAATCCGGTTTTCCAAGCTCGGGGCGAACGATCTCCCGGCCCGCGGAACGTCAGCCGGTGCATCGGGCTTTGTAGAGGGGAGAAAGTTATACGTATAAAAACGAACGGTAAATTGAATAGCCCACGTAGTGTAACATTGAACGTACGTTCGTAGCTCGTCGAGGATATAACTCGCAAAAAGATGAAAAAAATGTTTGCGATTGTGAGTAAAAGAGGAAGAAAAAAGAATTAAAAAAAAAAAGAAAAACGAAAGAAAGAAAGAAAGAAAAACAACCACAAAGATATAAGAAACGAAAAGAAAAGATCATTTCAATATATCGATAATATCGATAATTCGATACATCAATAATATCGACAATTCGATGAATCGATCATATCGATAATTCGATAATTTCGAAAAATTGATAAATCGATGACTTCGATAATTCGATTAATCGACGATTCGATTGCTTTGATAATTTCGATCGCTTCGATAATATCGATAAATCGACTATTCGATAGCTTCGATAATTTCGATAAATCGATGATAAATGTTACTTTAGAGTTAAATCTTTTCCGCAGTTCGTCGTAACTTGTTTACTCGTCGAATCCGTTTTATCGGGAAGTTGGCCAGGGTGAGTTTGATAAACGAGTTATAAATGTAAAAAAAAAAAAAAAAAAACCCTCGAGAATAAATATCGACAATCGATTAATCGTATGGTAAGTTAGGATACCGATCAATCGATTGTTCTTCGACAGAATCGGTGATTCCTACGGCGGTGATATGATCGAAAATTTTGGCCAACACGCGGACAGTCAGATTCACGAATCGTTCACGAGTCAGAGCGATCGTTATCAGCTGGGACATCAGGACGCGAGCAATTATGGTGTTTTTGACGGTGGACACGGGAATTACGATGATCACGGGGGTCACGGTGGTGGATGGGATCAGCATCAGTATGCTCAAGCATATCCTATCAGTCAGCACATCGAAGTCACCAGACCCGTGACCATACCGGTTTACAAGAATATAGGTGATATATATATATATTTTTTCTTTTTATCATTATCATTCATTATTATTGTCTTTTCGGATTGTCAGATCTGTTTTAAGAACGAAGTTTCACGTCTTTAAAAATGTTTCGTTTTTGTTTTTTTTTTTTTTCTTTCTTTCAAGGTGTACCGGTCGTTCAGCCCGTAGCCATAAGAGTACCGCATCCAGTGGCGATTGGTATTGCACAGCCGTATCCGGTTCATGTGCCGGTTGCACAGGCGGTCGCTATACCGGTCGTAAAGACCGTTGCCGTGCCGATCGAGAAAAAAGTGCCATATCCGATAGAGAAAATAATTCCCGTACCCGTGGAGAAACCAGTGCCGATAACAATCGAAAAGCACATTCCGGTTCCGGTCGAGAAGCCATATCCCATACACATACCCGTCTACAAGCACGTGTTTCATCGTTCAAAGCATAGTCATGATCATGGTTGGGGTCGATAAGGGATTGAAAAAAAAAATGAATAAAAAATAAACGTTGTTTCGAGAAATAATTTTTGACGCCATCTCGAATGGACATTTTCCATTTGGTGAAAGTGGGGGACTGAAAACAAAAATCGATCGAACTCTGGATGAATTTTCGAGTGTGATTTTCATCGTCAAAGTCTCGAATGATTGGAGCAGCCCTCGTTTTTTTTTTTTCAGACGTTCATCATACCGGAATTGTGAATCAACGGATAGTTGAGATTATCCACATGTACATAATTGTTGAAACGAAAATGTTGTTTTTATACCGAATAAAGTATTAATTTAATGCGAAAAATGCTACGAGTGAGAGCACAGGGAGTTTTTTTTAAACATTTTCTTAAAGTGGATGTAATTAGTCTCACCGATAGAGTGCAGGCTTTACTCCAAGCTCATTCTCTTCGTAAAGGCTTGCACTTTAAAATGGCGCTTGGCTCATGGAGCTGCGATTTTTTTTCGATTTTTCACAGCCCATTGAAGAAGCATCATCGATCTCATCAGGCGAGGGTAAAATTTTCCAATTTTCTTTTATTATCTTCAAAGCTCTCTCTCTCTCTCTCTCTCTCTTGAGGGCACGAAAATTAAAATTTATGGATGAATCAAACGGCATTGTTTGAGTCAGCTTGCGACGTTTTTTAAACTCTCCAATTGGCTCATTATCCGTCAACCGGAAGCGAATTTATGGCTGTTTGAAATTTTGAAGATTTTTAGGGGTTGTAGAAAAAAATAGCCGAAGACTGGAAAATCGTTTTTTTTTTTCGGTTTTTTTCTGGGATTTTCGGACTCTGCATGTAGCGAGTGTACCTGCTGGGTACAAAGCTCATCGAACTTTTACCTCGAAACCAAAAAAAAATTCCATCGAAAATGGCGAAAGAAGCGAAATTTTTGGTTTTTTTTTTTCAAAATACCAGCAAAATTTATTTCCTCGACGTTACCGATGGTTTCTTGGGATATTAAATCTTGATATCCATTCGAGATCTTTCAGTTATACCTGTTAAGAAACGCAGGAACGCCCACAAGTGCGAGATTTGGAAAAAAAAAATTCTTCTTGCGCTGCTCGTAAAAAGTGTGGCAATGTTTTTCACTCGGTGGCAGCGATCTTTCGATACGAAGTAATTAATTAAATAGATAATTTAGCTGTGTGCGAGAAGAATCCGACGATTTATGTGCACAGCCGTGCTTTGCCGTTGCGGGGCTGGGATGAAAGATTGCTCACGGATACTCTCGTTATGCTCTCTTCACATGACGAGCACACAATGTGTTAGAATATGGCACTCTGTGCGAGTCTGATGAGAGCGCTGAACCTAAATTAGAGCTCGAAAAACAATGACAATTTATTCGTCAAATATTAATTTTTCCTATTTTTTTCACAATTTATTTTTTAAATTCATGTTTTTTATTCAGCTCATTTCCCACAACGTGCAAAATTGAAGAGCACGTAATTCATCTTGTCATTCAGATGAGCTTCATCAGCATTGTTTATCTTTTAAATCTCGTCGAAAGCTCAAAAATTCGATGTGAGAATGTTGAAGAAAGGAAAAAGTTGAACATTTTTTTTTTTCATTTTCTGAAATTATGACAAAGCTTGAGCAGCTGCTGATCTATAAGAAGCTTTTGAATCGATCGATATTAAAAAATATAGTTTAAAAAACAGTGGAATATAATTTTTGTGAAATGCACAGGTTGAGAAAGTAATTAATCTCGTGCACTGAAATAAAGATTTATTAAAATATAATTTAAAATTCAATTTGCAATTAAAATTAAAGGTTTAAAAGAGAACGATTAGTTAATTCGTGATAAGCGGAAAAAAATACATCGATAGAGGGTCCTGAATGAAATTTAAAAAATTCAAAATTTTTTCGAATTTTTGCGAAAAATAAGTAGGTTCACTAAAAACGCTGTTATTCTTATTCCCAATGGATTTTGGACTGCAGCTTGTGCTTATTCTCTTCATAATCGTTCAAGCTTCAAAACGCTGCCTGGTTCATTGAGCTGCTTCGATTTTTCGATTTTTTACAGATTTTTAAAGTTGGACCATCGATTTTTGCCATTTTTTCCATACATACCCCTTGGACAAAAATTCGTCAATTTTCAAAGCGTTTTTTCGGGTATAAAAAATGCCGATATCAGGATTAATCCAACGCCATTCTCTGAGTCTACTCAAGGGCTTTTAAAAACACCCCCGATAAGCCAAAATCGGTAAATCCGGAGATGAGTTATGGTCATTTGAAATTTCGTGATTTTTAGGTTTTCGAAAAAGTAGGCAAAAGATTGAAAAAATTTTTTTTTTTTTCTTTCGCCACATTTTTAGGCTCTAGGTAATCGGAAATTTTCCACTGATTACGAATCGCATCGAATTTTTCCCTAAAACTTAAAAATTCGATATGAAAAGGCAAAAAAACGAAAAACTGCACTTTTTTTCGTTTTCTCACATTTTGAGGGTTTACTAAAATCGCATTTACTCTGCTTCCTGGAAGAGTTGGGACTTGATTCAGTGCTTATTTTCTTCGCAATCGTTCAAGCTTTAAAATGAAGCTTGGTTCATCGAGATTCGATTTTTTTTCGATATTTTACAGATTTTAAAAGTTGGACCAATACACCTATAAGAGCCTCCGATATCGCGGTAGCTGCCTATTAATAGCAGAAAATAGATGAAGGTAAGGCTCCATCAGGAAGAAACACGCATAGAGATTGGTGTGCACAATTATCGCACGGTCTATCGACCAGGAATCATAAATCAGTCATGATATATAATACCCTGGGAGAACGTGTGGTCTCGAAGAACATACAAAAAAAAAAGCGGCAAAGTGTCGGAGGCAGTCACCGGTCTCCTGCGGATATCCCCTCATTCTCTTCCACGAAAATGAAAGTTACGAAAGACCGATTGTTAGGAACGAACATTGCCGGCCAGTTCCGGCGAATGAAGTACAGCAAGGTCGACGAAACAATGGCAATCTCTCGGTCCCATACCGACCGTCCTACGGTATAGTTCCGCACGGTGGTATCAGTTGGCTGATACTGTCCGTAGCCCCGGACGTTGAGGAACCGAGATGCTCTCGGAGCAGCGTGCGGTGAACGAGAGAAGGCATAGTCGGTGAAAGGCCTAGCGGTATATTAACCGGAGGAATGGTATAAGATGCATCAGTCAAGGAAGCAAAGCCCCTTGAAGCACACAACCTTCCGGCTCTTCTCCGTATACTCCCCGCAAGAACAATCATGCATTCTCTGATGCCCGGAATCGTTAGTTCAATCCAACAAAAAATTGCGTTGATCCCCATTTTTTGTTGATTCCTACTTGATGCTTTTGGAGCCAAGAGTAATCGGAACGTGGTTCATTTTCCGTTCACAGATGTTCCTGACGTTACTGGTGTCTCGTGGAAGCGGAGCACCGCTCAACATGGCACTTCTGTATGATCAGAGCAACGGACAGTACTACATGCCGATGAACGGTCAGATGTATCGCATCGAGAGATCCGATCACGAGGGCTTGGGTGGATCACAGGAGGAGATCTCGAGCTACAGCGATGATTATGGGACAAGCGGTGGTGGAGGTGGTGGCAACGAGTACACCGGACATCAACAGTTTCAAGGCGGACAGCACGAGAGTTCGGGCTTTCAACCGTCGATCGGTGGACACAATTATGAAAGCGGTGAACAGCATCAGGGCTACTCATCATTCGATTATGGCGGAGGTGGTGGTCATGAGGAACAAGACAGTGGATTCACCGGTGGTCATGAAGCTGGTAACAATTATGTGCACAGTATTCCAGTTTCGGAACACGTGGAAGTCACGAAACCCGTGCCCGTTCCGGTTTACAAGGAAATCGGTATGACCAATTGATCGCTTTAATTAATCGGGAATAAAATTTGTAAAGACTTAACAGGCAGCTTGGAATAATGGATATTTTTTTTCTTAATCTTTTTGTTCTTACAGGAGTTCCGGTGCCTCATCCGGTGAAGATTCACGTGCCACATCCGATTCCCGTTGGTGTGCCACAGCCTTATCCGGTCGCTGTTCCAGTCTCAAGGCCCTTTCCCGTGCAAATAATCAAGACCGTGGCCGTACCGGTGGAGAAGAAAGTGCCCTATCCCGTGGAGAAGCATATCCCGGTGCCGGTGGAGAAGCCAGTGCCAATTACGATCGAGAGACATATACCGGTACCCGTGGAGAAGCCCTATCCCATTAAAATTCCAATCTACAAGACGATATATCATCACACCAAGAGCAACGGTGATCATGGTCATGGTCATGGTCATGGTCATGGTCATGGTCATGGTCACTGATTACGAGATCAACGACAGAGGAAAATAAAGAATTCTGCTCCTTTAGCTCAGATTCTCGTCGCTTTATAGTCATCGTTGAATACCTTACCATGTAGACTTGTAAATATCGTTGTTGCTGTTGTCTTTGCGTGTACCTTCCTTTTCATACGTATTTTCTTTGTATACTGCCTGTTTTGTTTGTTTTAATAAATGTGAGAAATGATTTTAAAAAAACTTAATGAAAGAGCGGAATCGTTTGATTTTCGAAAGTGCAATGTACCTCGGGAAATTCTTCCTCGGTGAAAGTGAAGGGAGGGGTCAATGTTGGGGGATTGTTAACCGCACTATTGTTAACCGTAAGAGCGTGCAAACGAGTGGCAGATATCTTTCGTTATATCGCACCAGTGTCATTAAGGCGTGAGATTCCGACTCGAGAGATTTGATGCTGGAAAGATGGTCTTTTTTTTTTGGTCATCGTTCTGGTACAATGGCTCTTCGATTATTTACGATCGATCCTTTGATTTCTTGCTTTAGAATTTTTTTTTTTTGCTAGACTCAAGTTGACCCTTTGATGTTTCAATTCCCTTAAATTCATAAATTAATTTTTTTAGTTGACCTTCAATCAAATTATTCCCTCATCGATCCAATTATCGGCTAATGAGATTGAATATTTATAAAAATTGAAAAAAAAAAAAATCATAACGGAAGTCGAACAGTTCAAACTTTCTCGATAATCGGGTACGGAATATCTTGCAGGATTTCGTGATCTTTCGGAATAAATGAAACTCCGGAGATTACCCAATTCTATGCTAATAAGAGCATTTTCCATCACTGCATAATCGATGGGTATTATCTATTGGGCCATACATGTATCTGTACATGTTCTTGGTAACTACAAAGTGTCTTTTTTTTTTATTTTTGCAATATACTTTCATCATTCTCAGCGTATCGTGTGGCGTCGGTGCTCACACGAGGAGACTTCGGAAGAGGAAATGACGAGAGAGTATGATATGCTTTGCAAATTAAACTTGCCTGGGATGGGTTGGGTTGTTGATCTCGGGCATTCACCGGTGTGAAAGGAGATTGAGAGGAATACGAGCCGAAAGTTTTATACCCCACCGGAAGTAACCGATTCCCGTCTTGTAAATAAAGAATAATTATAAATAAATAATTATAAAATAGTAAATAAATAATAAAGTAATAAAAAAATGAATAAATAAGACAAATATAATTATTATTATTCAACTAAAATGTTCTTTTAATAATTCTTCAATTTTTCGAGGACTCATAATGTGTCTAGAATATAGTAAAAATAAAATAAAATTAAAAAAAAAAATGGTCGCTCTTCCAATTTTTTTTTTTGATTGCTCTTTGTGTAAATTTAATTTGAAAAAGTGTCAATTAAATTTTCGAAAGTTTCGTTAAAAAAAGAAAAAAATAAAATGTCAATTGATATGTCCCACACGAGGCTCATTCTCCTCATGCATGGCACATGCATGCGAATGTTGGATGAATTAGCCTCGTTAATTGTCGTGGGCGTGCTCGCTTACATTGTCATGGGATTTCGGAAAGTCCACGAGAGCGTATATAACGAAAGGCGGAAATTGAGCCAAGAGACACGACCGGTTAACGCAAGATTTACGCAATACGGGAGATCTCGATATGAGAATATTCTGTCAATGCATTACTCACGAAGCAACGAGCCAGAGAGTGAAGGTTGGGGGAGCTGTGTACTCGATCCCCTGACGTCCGCGTATAAGTCCTCGGTACTATAGTGGGGTTGTCGTTTTGCTTTGTAATTTCTCGGGGTATATAAAGTCATTCGAGTTTCGAGTCATCGAGTTGATGCAAAATCGTTCGAGCATAGACAAGCGATCGGCTTAGCACGATTTTCAGGATGAATACGAAAATTCGAATTGTATGGAAAGTTTCAATAATATATATTTTTTTTTTCTCCTTTTTACATGTAATTGTCGATCGGCAAACGATAATACAATTGATTATGGTGTACGGTGATCGATGATAATTAATTATGGTGATCGGTAATCGATGATAATCGATGATGGTGATGGGTAATTAATAAAAATGGTTTTTGATTATCGGTATCGATCGTTAATCGTTTTATTTCCAAGATAATGATGCTGGCAGTCGCTGATTCGTCCAGAGCCTATTACGGCTGGAATTCGCATGACAAGGGTGGTTGGGACTTCGGTGGAATAACGCTCGGTGAAATATCCCTCGAGAGTCACGATCACGAACTACCCACGACAACGCTCGGAAGTTCCGGTTTGAATTTTTCTTTTTTCTCTCTCTCTCTCTCTCCCTGGATCGTCGAACGGCCATTTTGGATTTTTGTAAAATTGCACGTTCGCGAAATTTAGGACACGGGGATGCCTGGAAAGGATGGCCCGGAAGTTCGATAAGCGGCTGGAATGGAATTTCCTCTCCAGGTGGATGGGAATCTGACGTAACGATCGGGCACGGCTGGGAGGGAAAAATCAAACCGATCGTCAAAGCGATCGGTACGAATTGATGAATGTGAAAAAAATGGTGGCTTCAATTTTTTTTTCCCCTCATAATTGAATTTTCACAGGTGTACCGGTACCACAGGAAATTGAAATAAAAATTCCCCATCTCGTAGCGCAGAGCGTGCCCCAGCCATATCCGGTATTGGTTCCTGTCTCGAAACCGGAACCGTTCGAAGTAAGCGGTTTTTTTTACTCTCGCACGTACCCCAATGTTATACGTAATTATTGCGTGATTCGTAAACCTTTTATTCCGAATTTTCAGGTTATCAAGACCGTGGTTAAGACCGTGGAGAAAAAAGTACCGACCCCCGTGGAAAGAGTCATACCGGTTAAAGTGGAAAAGCCGGTTCCCTTCACCGTTTACAAAAGCGTGCCTTATCCGGTCGTTAAACGCATACCGATCAGAATCCCCATACACAAGACCATTCATCATTACAGCCATGGCCATCATCACTAATTTTATTTTTATTCTCGTTATTGTTATTATTATTATTATTATTATTATTTACAAAAAAATTTTATACGATTTTTCATCGTGAAATTCGATCGTTAACTAGTGAGTAAATTTTTATGGAAAATTATTCAATCGTTGGGATTATGTCAGATTCGTTATTAATAAATTTTGAAAAAATAATCTTTGAGATGTATTTTCGTAAAATTTTATTATTTTTGCACCCTAACCTCGATCCTTCTCCTCTAGAATATTGTTCAGTGGTGAGAAATCTATTTATCAAGGTAAAATAAAATTTGGGCTGCTCAAATAAAGTTTTGTATTTGAAGTAACGTGTGTTTTGGTTCAATAAATCTCAATTTGATTTGATAAAATTTTAAATCAATCTGTGTGTGTGTGTGTGTGTGTGTGTGTGTGAGAGACTGCTAGACTTGACACTATCGTTATTATTTTAAATGTTTAATTTTTGATAAAATTTTAGTCTTTTGCTTTTTTAAATCTTTTACTTCTGTCCTTATCCTTTAGAATATATAATCTCCCACAAACAATAATATTTGTTTATTTGAAAAGACTTTTATTAAAAAAAAAAATTATTTATTCAAATAAATTTGAAAAATTCGATCGTTTGATGATTCTTGAATTTTCCGATAACATTCGACAACGCATAAGAAAACGAAATAAAAAAAAATGTTAATAAAATATGATCGGAAATTATTGAAATAATTGTTTGAAAAATTGATCGTTAATTGGTCACTGATTTTTTTAAACAAATTGCAAATTTCACTTTAGTAAAAAATTTTATAAATTATTTCGATTTTCTGCCAAGTGTTAATTAATATTTTTTGTGTAGTATAGTGCTCTTTCGTTCTCTGCCATGTTACGTTTTAACACAGTGCTAGAGTCTCTCGTTACATTTATGGTTCATTCAATAGGAAAACCGATTATCAAGATTACTGTCATCAACCAGAGTGTATCCAGGGATTTAGTCGTAAAGCAAATAGCACTCCATTGATCTCCTCACTCGGGAAGCTTTCCCTCTCCCCGAAAGTTTTTATATTCTCAGTCACACATTGTATCACATACATTATTAAAATTACTCCCACAAGAGTTTACGTGCATTCTCTTTTCACCGGATGAGAAACACTTCCTTTCAATCGGATCGAAAAAACGATGAAATAAAAATAAAAGTATTCCACACGGAAATTGGAATCTCGATGTATTACGCGATTCAGACACTTCAATCAGGCTTCTTGAATTATTTCCATCGCTATTAACAGCCTTATAAGTCGTGAGCTGAGAGAAAAAAAATTGACGAAAAACAATCGCGTCGAGTGTGTCGAGTTGGCGAGAGATTAAATTATTCGTTTTTTTTTTTTTTTTTCAAACTTTCGTCAGTAAAGTGACAGGAATTTTGAAGAAATACAAATTTCAAGACCAAAAATTGAATTTGTCGTGTTTCGAATTTAAAAAAATTTTCAAATTATCGATAACTACAAAATTAATTACTTTTGTCAATTTTGCAAGACACCAATCTCTCGAATGATAAAACGTTAAAAAAAAATTCAAAAACTATACTTAAAGTCATTGAACTAAAAGCATAGTCGAGTGGAATACAAAAAAAAAAAAAAATTCTCTCCTCCAGCGCGAAAGTAAGAGGGCTCTCTCGTTTTGCTCAACGCTCACTGCTCTCCATTTCCTTCGTTTGTGGGAGATAGAAAAAAAATTGAAAAAAAGTATGTGTTTGTATGTGTATAGGCTACAAGAAGAAATGTCTTCCTGACTCTCGCGAGAGATGCCCGGAGGATCTCCCATTGTGGAAGATAACCATCGAGAGGGAGAGAAAGAGAATCGTTCGATACGAACTGAATTGGGCTAAATTGGATAATCACGAAATAAAGGGATGTCTAGCTTTCCAATAATGGCAAGATTAAGCCCTTCGGCAACCAGATCTTTGACCCAGAGTTCCTCTCAACCCTAACGAGCAAAGCTGTTCAAAGTGTCTGATCGAGACTCACCGTAACCACTGTGAAATTCACACGATCACTCTGAATTTTGGATATGCCATATAAAAAGTTGAAAATTAATAATATAAAAAATAATATATACTCATTAATATATAATTTAATATATTATTTAATTGATTAGTCTTATTAGACAATAATTATAATTTTAGTTTATTAAAATAAAATATATCAGGGTGATAAATAAAATTGGTGCCTCGGAAATATATATTTTCGAAAAAAAAAACGACAATATTTAAATAATCAAGAACAATTGGTTGTAAAAAAATTCCGTTGAAAAACCCTGACGAGCAAAGCGGTTAAAAGTGTCCGATCGAGACTCACCGTAACCACTGTGAAATTCACGCGATCACTTTGAATTTTGGATACGTCGTGTGAAAACTTAAAAATTAATAATAGAAAAATGAATATATGAGTAATTTGATTAATTATCGAATTTATTACTGTTATTAAAGAAAAATTACAATTTCAGTTTATTAACATAAAATATACCAAGGTAATAAATAAAATTGATGTCTCGAAGACTCGAAGATTGGTGTCTGATATTTTCAAAAAAAAGGATAATTTTTATATAATTAAAAGCAATTGGTTGTAAAAAAATTACTTTGAAAAAACCCTGACGAGCAAAACCGTTAAAAGTGTCTGATCGAAACTCATCGTAACCACTGTGAAATTTACACGATCACTTTGAATTTCGGATATGTCGTGTAAAAACTTAAAAAATTAATTATAGAAAAATTAATATTGATCCTTAGTGCATAATTTAATTAATTATCGAATTTATTATTGTTATTAAAGAAAAATTATCATTTTAATTTATTAAAATAAAATGTACAAGTGTAATAAATAAAATTGGTGCCTCGACAATACATTTTTCCAAAAAAAAAAATGAAAATTTTTAAATAATTAAGAACAGTTGGTTGTAAAAAAATAACGTTGAAAAAAAAATGTCGAAATTCACAAAATATTATAATTTTTCTTTTTAGACTTTAGAAAACAAATCAAGTATGATTTATTTTGAGAAAACAATGTGGTGAATGGAACACTTCGTGGCGTAAGCGATCGGGTCTGACATTTTTTTTTTTTTCATTTTGTTCGAACCGGAGCAGGTTGTGAGTTGAAAAAAAAATTGCAATCCCTCAAGCGATAACAAACTTTTCTCTTCTCGAATATCGAGTGAGATTTATGACGAATCAGTTAATCAAATCAATAAATTAATACGAAATTGTTATTTTTTATAGTAGAAAGAAGATTAATGAGTGCAATATGAATTATTGCATAATTTATTATTATTGCTATCACTGAAATTATTATTACTAATATAAAAATTGCTATACCAGAATATTTTCGTTAATATTGACACAAAGAAAATCGTCTGAAATATTCTAATTAATTTACATGTAATTACGAAGTAATTTTTTTTCAATCAAATAATCTCTTTTCCCACCTCGTATCTTCTCTGATCTCTTCCTCGCCCACCATGCGATGAGAATCCCATTTTCCCCCATTATCCCATTTTCGACAGTCAGGAAATCATTTCACTCTGACCGATCGCTCGTAGGAGTGGTAAGAGTTTTTTACCATTTCCGGTATCCCCCCTCTCCCCATTGACCGCAAGTGTTGGTTGAAAAATACCAACAAAAAAAAAATAAAAAAAAAAAAAAAAAAAAAGGAACAGTCGTCTCAAGTCTTCGAGGTCCTTGATCGCAGAGAGCCCAGAATCCTTCGTGTTTTGTAAAATCGTGGTTCAAGGCACGTTTGAACATAACCACGAGACGTGGAAGGGGCGAAAGTGTGGACGAGATTGGGTTCGCGTGTGGTGAAAGGTGGCGGAATCGATGATGTTCCTATATAAGCTCGTACTTTTATCCCACCTTGGACACTCGAGATTCGACGAACATTCAAACGTAAACGTCATTCGAGAGTCATAAAAAAAATCGTCATCATGAGAATAGTGAGCAAATTTTTAAAAAATTTTTTTTTACGATCGTGATAACGAGAGATGAAAAAATTAATTTTCCCATACCAATTAACGTCCAATCGAGACTGCATCGATGATTAAATTAATGAATGAAAAAAATGAAAAAATAAAAAAAAAGCTCAACTACTCCCGAGAGTTTTACGAGAAAGAGAAATTATGGCAATCCGTTGGATATCACCTCATTTAGTCTCGCTGTATCATTAATTTTTCGTTGCAGAAGAAAAACATAATAATGATAATTATAATTTCGTAGTTAATGACACGAAGCGAGATCACACGATTTCACGGTTGGAAGAATTTCCTTCGAACTTGAGGATTTTTTTTTTTTTCAATTGCAGATTGTCGTTGGGATACTCGTGGCGTTTGCCTCGGTGGCAATTGCCAGCGAGTATGGGCATCAACACGAGGATCATCATCATCATCATGAGCATTCGACTTATGAAGAAAAGACGAGACCGGTGGAGATACCGATTTATAAGAAATACGGTGAGAGAAAAATTATTTTTCGAATTTTGTTCGATAAATTAATTAATTTTCATTTTTTATTTTAATTATTATTGTCGTTTATCGTCGATTGATATTTTATGTATGAATTTTTGTTCCAGCGATACCTATACCGCATCCGGTGCCGGTTAAGGTACCACAAGAAATAAAAATACCAATTCCACAGCCCTATCAGGTTCAGGTACAAATACCACATCCATATCCGGTCGAGGTTGTCAAAGAAATTCAAATTCCGGTCGAGAAACCCGAGCCATACGTCGTCGAAAAAAGGGTGCGTACATGGAAAAAAAAAGACAAAAATTCACCTGAATTTCCACGTTTTTACATTTGTTATTAATTCTTGTTAATAACTATCAACGAAAAACAAAGTAACTTATTTAAAAAAATAACGTAAACTTAAAATTTTAAAATAAATTCTAGCGTAAAAGTTTATTTTACATATTTCATTTATTTAATTAATTTTATTATTCTCAGGTTCCCTTCGTAGTTGAGAAACCATATCCGGTCTACGTTGACAAAAAATTTCCAGTTCCGGTAGCCAAGCCTTACGCTGTACACGTACCGGTCTACAAACACGTGTATCATCATTCCTCCAAAGGCTGGCACTAAAAAATAAATAAATGAAAAATCATCTTGACAATTTTTTAAATTCCTGTCGATGGACTTCCCGCAAAGTTCAATGACCTGCAGCCTCTCAAACGACGATACGAACAAAAAGAAGTATCGAAAAATTTCAGCGATTCAATTTCAGGAAAAAAAATTGACGATCATCACTGCGCAATCCTAGATTGGAGAGACGAAGAAACGAAAAAAAAAAAATGGATCGAAAGAATATTTCGGAAAAAAAACTCAAAAATAATACCCAACTTGAGTTTTTGTAAATAGTTTTTTTTTTTTATTTACCTTATTTTATAATTTTGTTTTTGTTTAATTTACACTTTGTTACGTTTTTCTACGGATATTATTTAATAAATGATTTTGAAAAAACTCTACGAATGCATTTGAGAAAAAAACAAAAAATTTTTTCCTCCCCCGATAAAAAAAAAAAAAAAAAAAAACGCCACAATAAGCGATACTCTGAATCGCATCAAACGATCTCGATTTACCATAGTAAGTCCACCGCAGGTCCGTTGTAATGCGCTCCAGGTGAGCCACTCCTCGTTCATCCAGATAGATAAATAACTTTTTCCTCTTGCGAGAGAGATGCACTTTCACTGTTCCGCTGAGAGATCGTAGCAAAACGAGTACACGGGGATACCACATCTATGGCTAGAATATTTTCCACTGCCACGCCCCACTCAGATGACTTTTCGTATGACCTCAAGGACGAGTTTGAGAGTCGAAATTTTCGCAAAGATGTGACTCAAGTGATGAACTAACCACTTGACTTGAACTTTGTGACATTAGGTCAAGTCAAAACGAAATTTTGAATCGAAATTGACAGTTAATCGTAAATCTTATACTTGAATCTTCATTTAAATTCGAACCCAATTGCCGAATTGACTTTACACGAATGCTCGAATTTGAAGCGAAATTCTTCCCAAAGACGCGACTCAAGTGATGGATTAATCATTTTGTTTGAATTAGAGATGACATTGGTTCGAGTAAAAAATAAAAATTTTGAATAAAAATTGACAATTCATCGTGAACCTAACACTTGAATTTTAACTTCGTTTTTATTCGAAACTCATAAATCGCGTCCATCGTAAATCTAAATATCTACTCAGAGTTGAAATTACTATTATATTCAATAAATAAGAATGGTAATGTATAATTATAGTGTAAACACGTTTTTCTTGCCGGTATATTAAGGATGTATCGGATGTACCTTCTCAACCAAAAGTGACTTTCGTCGACAATATTGCATACTTTATGATAAGATAAAAATCGGAAAAAATTCAACCACTATAAAGACGATAAGGAGATAAATTTTGAATAATAATAATGCCAAAAAGTTATCAATAAATTGTTTAAACAAAAAATTGTTTGACAAATTTTTAGGGAAAGTTTTTTTTTCACACATGAAATGAATTCGTTGATTTTTTTGACTACACATGAATTTTTTTTTTAATTTTCTTATCATTTTGAAATTTCGGTTTTCGAAAATTTTTTAATTTCGAAAAATGTAGGAAAAATCGTGAATTTTGGATATGCTTTCGTAAAAACCTTTTATATTACATTTAAGAAGTTTCCAGGGCATTGAACGAGTAGTTTTGATAACCTTTACAAATTTCGGAAAACCGACAAAATGATAAGAAAATGAAAAAAAATCCACGTGTAGTCAGAAAAATCAACGAATTCATTTTACATGACAAAAAAAAAATATTCTCTAAAAATTTGTTAAATAATTTTTTGTTTAAACAATTTATTGATAGCTTTTAGGCATTATTATTATTGAAAAGTAATCTTTTTATCGTCTTTATTGTGGTTGAATTTTTTCCGATTTTTATTTTATCATGAAGTATGAAATATTGTTGACGAGAGTGACTTTTGGTTGGGAAGGTACGTCCGATACATCCTCAAAGTGTAATCGGTGTGCGGTAGTAAATTTGTCGAAATGAAAATAAGAAAAAGAAGAGGGAGATGAGAGAGAGAAAAAAAATGGCTGCTCTCGGTGAAGGTATGTCCTCTCGACGATCTTCAATGTTCTTGGTCTCTCATCCCCCATCCACAGTCCCCCATATGTACATAAATATACTCACACGTGTAAATTGAAGAACCGTTGATTTGTAAGACAGTTGGGATCGGCTCTTGGCAGTTTTACGAGTCCAGACAGTGAACTGCAAAGCGTTACGGGATTAGAGAATGGAGCGCATTTTACCCCAGCTGGAAGCTTCGGTGCATTGATATCGCGAGAAGGGAGAAAGTGTCGTACGGCTATATAAGCTCTTGACCGTGACTTTGAGAGCGTACAATCCACAGTGAAGCGTATATGTTCGTGCACGAGAGTAGGCGTTACTCGTTTATTCAGATCAAGGAATCATTAACCTCGAAGAACTTTCGGTTTATTTCATCGAATTTCACAAAAAATTGCCAGACACTCCGCATAAACATTATCACACTGGATAAACAATCCGGGCATCATGAAGATTATTGTGAGTCTTCTCGTTGAACGACCCATATGAGCGATTCAATGAAGCGAAGATTGTTTTTTTTTTTCATCATAATTTTTCTCGAGGTTTTTTTTTTTTTCATTGACAGATCATCGGTGCACTGATGACGTGCGTTTTGGCGAGTTACGAGGAGCAACACTCGACCTATCACGAAACATCAAAGCCCGTACACGTGCCGATCTACAAGAAATATGCGATACCGATTCCACATCCGGTGCCTGTTTCGGTGCCTCAGCACATAAAAGTACCGATTCCTCAGCCTTATCAGGTACAGATTGCCGTGCCTCATCCGGTGCCGGTTGAGGTCATTAAACACATCGAGATACCCGTGGAAAAACCCGAGCCCTACGTCGTCGAGAAAAAGGTACGTTTGTAACAAAGTGTCTTTGATCATTTTTTTCTTGTCACGCCACTTTCATTCTCGATCTTCACGAGGCAATTATAATTTACCCTTGCACGTGCTCGTACATCCTATGATTTTTCCTTGAAATTCTTTCGCCCCGATGGAACGAGGAAAAAATAAAGATCCATATTAGAGCGCACAAAAGGTGCCTAGAAAAATGTACAGGGAGCCCGGGGAACCCCGAGCGTCGTGCTACGGTCCTGGCCAATCTAGCGAGTCCCGGCGATGGCCGAGAGATGGCGAAGAGTCGCGTGGCTTCGCGTTCGCGGACGGGCGCGCCGGGCTAATATAACTCGCTATCTGAAGCGAACACTGACAAAGTGCTCTTCACTGTACAAAGTGTTGCTCCACTGATAGAGCAGGATCTTTCTTCGATTATCTTTTTTTTTACCTTGTCATATTTATAATGATCTTTGTCAGTCTTGGAAAGGACCGCTTGGGATAAATTTCTTGCTTGAAACAATTGTCAAACTACCATACACACCTCAAATGGCATTATCCTGGCTCGTGACGATTGTTGCTTCGCGAATTCAAACGTTTATCATTGATGACCCAGGTTCCCTATATCGTCGAGAAACCCTACACCGTCACCGTGGAGAAGCACTTTCCCGTGCCCATACCGAAGCCCTATCCTGTACACGTACCGGTTTACAAGCACGTGTTTCATCATCAGGGCAAAGGTCACGGCTGGAGCCATTAGAACAACATTGTGACCCTCGTTCAAGATGGATCAAGGAAGCCATTCATCCCAATTTCGATGAACTAATTTTGACTGTACATAGTTGATTGTTGTTATTTTTTTGAATAATAAATCATTCGTTTTATAAGCATTGGATACTTTTACTGAATCCATATGTCCCCACTGTCCTCAATCGAAATTTTGACGAAGTGCGAGGGATCGAACTGATTCGATTGATCGAGAAATTTGCTCCGATCGGTACTGATTGTGTGGAATTTAGGAGAGGAATCGAATGATAACGAGCGGGGAGAAGTTAACAAATCGAAGGAATAATACTTCTTTTTTTTTTTAATTCTCTTGCATTCACTCGGGGTGTGTCTTTCTCATTGAGTCTACCGAGCACGTATGACGGCCTCTGGAAAAGAAGCGTGGATTTCACAGAGTAGCTCGGTGTATCGTGACTAAAACGAGATGCAATGAAAAAAAAAAAAAAAAGGAGCAGGGATATGTTGCAGCGAGCTAGAGCAAATTCTGAGGGAAGCCAAAACGAAAATACACGTAATCCATTTGACCCGAGGCGTAGTATGCCTTTACTTGCGGGGATATAACAGAGTTTATTCAGGAAATACCGGGGCACGAACGAGCCAACGCTCCTGGGAGCTATGGGGCAATCGGCATCGGTGAATGTATCTTAAAACCACTTTTTTGTTTGTTTGTGCCTCTTAAGGGAATCTTAACGTTTATCCCAAGTGCGTTTGATATCGCAACCGTTCACCAATCACGGACTCTCCTCTCTCTCTCTCTCTCTCTGCGACATGGGATCAACGATTAAAAGAAAGAAAAAAAAAGTTTATAAAACTCGATGATTCGCGTAATCCGCGCCTAGTGTCGCGTACCCAACGTTTGGGGCTAACGTTTCGCGAGGAACGAGTCAACGATATCGCCAGATACAGCGGGGAAACGAGATTGAAGACATGCTCGGGCGATTGGTAAGCTGACAAATTTGAGGATTCTTTTGAAATCTCAGATTTTTTATTTTTTAATGGATCGTGAAAAGTGTCAAAAATGTATTATTATTATTATTTTTATTGATTTGCTTAGGCATTGAGGAAGCTTCATTGTTGTGAAAATTTTACTTTCTTGGGAAAAAAACGATGAAACTTGGGAAGAAACGATTATGAACCCTTAAAAATGCATGAAATGAAAAAAGTGTAATTTTGAGTTTTTTTTGCCTTTTCATACCGAATATTCGGGTTCCGAGAAAAAATTCGACGTGATTCGTAATCAGCGGAAAATTTCCGATCGTCTAGAGCCTAAAAATGTTGTAAAAGACGAAAAAAAAATTTCTCAATCTTTTGCCGACTTTTTTGAAAACCCAAAATTCACGAAATTTCAAATGGCCATAACTCATCTCCGGCTGTACCGATTTTGGCTTATCGGGGGTGTTTTTAAAAGCCCTTGAGTAGACTCAGAAAATGGCGTTAGATTCATCCTGGTATATTAACTTTTTATACTCAATAAAGCACTTTGAAAATTGACGAATTTTACTCCAAGGGGTATGCATGGAAAAATTGGCAAAAATCGATGTTCCAACTTTAAAAATCTGTAAAAAATCGAAAAAAAATCTTATCCCAATGAACCAAGCTTCATTTTAAAGCTTGGACGATTGCGAAGAGAATAAGCACTGAATCGAGTCCCAACTCTTTCAGGAAGCAGAGTAAAAGCGATTTTAGTAAACCCTCAAAATGTTAGAAAACGAAAAAAGTGCAATTTTTCGTTTTTTTGCTTTTTCATATCGAATTTTTGAGTTTTAGGGAAAAATTTGACGCGATTCGTAATCAGCGGAAAATTTCCGATTGCCTAGATCCTAAAAATATGGCGAAAGAAAAAAAAAAAATTTTTTCAATCTTTTGCCCACTTTTTCGAAAACCTAAAAATCATGAAATTTCAAATGACCATAACTCACCTCCGAATGTACCGATTTTGGCTTATCGGGAGTGTTTTTAAAAGCCCTTGAGTAGACTTAGAGAATGGCGTTGGATTCATCCTGATATCTGCATTTTTTATATCCAAAAAAGCACTTTGAAAATTGACGAATTTTCGTCTAAGGTGTATGTATGGAAAAATTGACAAAAATCGATGGTCCAACTTTAAAAATCTGTAAAAAATCGAAAAATCAACCCAGCTCGATGAACAAAAAGGCATTTTGAAGCTTGAACGATTACGAAGAGATATAAGTACTGAATAAAGTCATATCTCCTTCGAGAAGGAACGTTACAACGATTTTAGTGAATCTTCAAAATTTCAGAAAATGAAAAAGTGCAGTTTTTCGTTTTTTTGCCTTTTTATGTCGAATTTTTAGATGTCAAGGAAAAACTCAATGTGATTCGTGATCAGCAGAAAATTTCCGACCGCCTAGAGCCCAAAAATACGGTGAAAGACGAAAAAAAAATTTTTTAATTTTTTGCCCACTTTTTCGGAAATCTAAAAATCACGAAATTTCAAATGCCTATAACTCATGTCCGGCTCGACGAGTTTTCGCTTATCGGGGGTATTTTTAAAAGCCCTTGAGTAGACTTAGAGAATGGCGTTGGATTTATCCTGATATCCGCATTTTTTATTGCCAAAAAAACGCTTTGAAAATTGACGAATTTTCGTCCAAGGGACGAAAAATTGGCAAAAAACGATGGTCCAAATTTAAAAATCTGTAAAAAATCGAAAAATCATCGCAGCTCGATGAACCAAGCGGCATTTTGAAGCTTGAACGATTACGAAGAGAATAAGCACATAGTGCAGGCTTAAACTCCATAGGGAATAAAAAGTACAGCGATTTTAGTGGACCAACTCATTTTTTGCGAAAATTCAGAAAAAAATTGAATTTTCAAATTTCGATTTAGGACCCTGTATTGATGTATTTTTTCCCGCTGATTACGAATCCACTTCATATTTTCCTTGAAACTCGAAAATTCTGATTCAAATTGTCAAAAACGTGTTTTTTATCCTCAAAAATAAAAATAAAAATTTACACCGGATAAAATTTATTTAAAACTGTTATCGTTCATAAAAATTTCGAATAAATAATTTGTTATTCAATATAATTGATTTATAAAGAAATAAAATTATTAATGAAAAAAAAAAAATAATGTTTATCGTAGTTTCTGCCGATTTTTTTTGTATTCAAACGTTCGTCAACCCCGCTTCCTTATATTATAGCGAGATGTACATTTTCTTTTATCCAAGGCCCTTCTCTTTTTTAATATTAAAGAACAATTTCTCTCTACATCATCAAAGGATTCCAATAAAATCATCCAAATTCTTATTAATTTTCGAATTGTTCGAAAATCGGTATTACCACGTCAATTTAAAATCAAGAAAAGCCATTAGATATGAGGTTATGATTAAAGAATCGTATACATTTATTCGGCTCTCAATTAGATAATTATTCGTAGCTAGCGAGCCTGTTATGGCTGACGTTCGTTCATTCGGACGATCTGAGCATGGTACCGATCGTTGAGGCTGCGGTAAAGATGCCGATCACGATGCCAGCCTTCGAAGATTCCGCTCGATCGATGGAGGGCACGATGTCGATTAAAACCAAGAGATATCTGTCGCATCAGCATTCCTCGCCTTGTCCACCGTTTTATCCGCATATCGGTATGCACATGCCGATGTACGACGCTAAACCCTACGGACCACCGGCCTATCCCAAGAGCGATCCACATCCGATAATGCATCAATCGCAGTACATTCATCAACCGATCTACACGTCCTATGTGCCCAAACAATTCGTCAAAATGGAGCAAAAATTACCGATCTATCGGCCGATCGTCGCTCCACCGATTCATCATATTATGCCGATTCAACCTATCGCGAAGCAGCCGCAATACGATTATCATTATCATTATCAGCAACCGATGTTGGAGCACAAAATTCCTTATCCCAAGCAACCGATTTTCTCATACGCCCCGGCTTATCACAAGCCAATGATATGGCCAGCGACTCAAATTAAAAAATACGAATATCCGATCAATCAAATATCCCACGATCATCATCAACAACCGATGATCGTTTACAAGCCCGAGCCACCGAAATGCGCACCTTGTCCTCAACCGATCCAACCGATTTATCATTCACAGGCTTCCCTGCCCTACGTGAAAATCATTCAACAGCCTGCTCATCCGGTCGTACAATCGCCATCAAAGGTCTATCTGCCAGCTGCGGTTCATCAACCGATCGTTAAACCTTGCATTGATTAAATTTGACTTTCCATAATGGCGAACAAAACAAAAATCGAAATCATGATGAATGTGAATTGAGAAGGAAAATTGTTTTGACGATTTTGTATTTTTTATTTTTAATTTCGAGAATATTGTTGTTAATCTCGTAAAGTTAAGGGTGAATTTTTGTGTTTTGAGATTGATTTTAATGACATTTTTCAATTAAAAAAAAACGTGTAATTTTGAACAGTTGGGGATGGAATAAAAATGTGAAAAAAAGAGAGGATGTTGAGGATACTGAGAGCATTGATTTTGAATAATAATAATAATGATGATAATAATAATAATAATAATGATGATGCTAGAAAGTTGAAAATTTGTCGAAAAATCATCAGGAAACTTTTATTTTGTAATACTCTTGTTATTTTGATTAAAAAAATGTTTGATCCTCACATTCATCGACCCAACTTCGATTTTCCTATCATTCTTGTAATTTTTTTTTAAAGCAATCATCGATAGGCTCTCGTTTCCTTAATTAATACGTAAGGCAGCTGAGTCTGAACGAAGCCTGCCGTTTCTACTGACATATCGCTTACGACTTCTATCTCAAGGTTTCTCTCCCAGTACTACTACAATTTTTTTTTTTTTTTTTCTTTCATGAAGCCAGTTTACTGCAACTGCGAATTTGCATCTAACGCGAAAGTCTCTACGTTTATTGTTCTCTCGTATTTCTCATGCGTCTTGCTCGTTTGCCATTGTAAATACGAGACCGTTGACGTTTCACGTAACGAGGCACTTCGACACCTGCCGTATACGATAACTACGATACATTTTTCTCGTCAATGTATGCGAGTCACGAAAATCATGAAAAATTCAGGTATTTGCATTCAAAAGCAAAAGTCGTCACAATCGAAAAGACACGTTTTTGACGACGAATAATGTGTCAAATATTTCAATATTTTTTCCTCGTCAAAGTACGAGTTCAAAAAATCTAAATTAAATCCTGGCAATTCTCGACACTGTGAATAATGCTGAAAAAAATAATTTAGATAATCGGTCGGCTCGATCATCGTGGAGACCTCCATGAATTCGTACTTAGTGATTTATGGTTTTTTTTTTTTTTTTTTTTTTCATCATCGCAGCTGCAATTAAAAATAATAATGAGATGTTACGAGCGTGATGTGGACCAGTCATGAAGCAAAGTATTTCGCAGTTTCGAAATTTCACAAGGTCCAAGCTTGCCAGGTGAGAAACATGAAAGAATTTTTCTCATACAGAGGTGCGTGTGACGAGACGACGACGTTCGAGCTGGAATAAACTCGAAGTAGAAGGTATACTCGACACGCTGTAATATCGTAAACATCCGGCAATCGTGTGGGTGGTGAGTTCCCATGGATTTCAAAACTTTGCAACATCACTAATGGACACGAAGGCACCGAGAAAGAGAGAGAGAGAGAGAGAAAGAGAGAGGTATATAACGAGATGGCTCGGGAGTGCCTGGGCGTCAGTGCAAGTAGTGAAAGCCAAACGTAAAGACACAAAATTGTGAGAAAAAAAAAAAAAAATTAAAAAAAATGAAGTTTACAATCGTGAGTGTGAGTGTTTTCTAAAAACAAATTTCAAGCCTAAATTTTCGGTGCATTGAAATTTTCCTCGATATACCAGTATTTTTTTTTCAATAATTAATTTTAATTAGCTCGGTTTATCTTACTCATCTATACACTTATTTGTTCACTTATTAACTTATGTATTCACTTATTTGTTCATTTATAAATTTACTCGTTTATTCACTCAATAAATTACTCATTTATTTACTTATTCATTTAATTGTTACTCAATCATTCATTTGTTCACTTATTTGTTCATTTATTCATTTATTTATTTACTTTTGGATATTTTAGGTATATCTCGTGGGACTATCACTCTGCGAAGCAGGATTAATACCTAGCGAGCACGTCTATCCGAATTTTCCAAATTTAAAAACAATTCATCATGGCGACGGTGCAACGAGTTATCAAAATGTGAATATACAAAATTTCGATTCCGTACCGATACCCAATGATCTGCAGGTCGACGATGGTCACGAGTACGCGAATCATCATCGTTATCTCGATCATCTCGACGATATGAAAAATCACGATCTCTCGTCGTTGCTTCTACAAAATTACGTGGACAATGACACGAATGACGAACACTTGATTGCCTCGTCAGAAGGTCAGTCTTAAGAGACTAATTTGAGTAAAAAAAAAAAAACAAAAAAAAAAAAAGATTTTGGAAAATATTTTTTTTTCTTTTCGTTTCACTTACCTCTTTGTTTCAGCCTCTTACGTGGATGAGCACTTGAGACACTTGGAGCATAATTACGTTCCTCCGAGTCATTACGAAAATTATGATCACGAGGTCGAATACGAGTATCATTGAACGAAAAAAAAAAATTTTTTTACAAACAAAAATAAAAAAATAAAAAATCTGAAACTCAGGGTTCCAAAAAGAACAAAACGACGTCGAATTAAGGAATAAGTAATAATAATAATTTTAAAAAATTAATAAAAATCGTAAGGCATGGTCATACAAAAAAATTTATATCATTCGGAGAGGCCGGATACTCTCGATCATCACTTTTATTCCTCTCCACGATCCAATGACTCGTTTTTGTTTTTGTTTTTGCTTTCCCTTTCTTTTTCTCTTCCTCCAAATATACAGGTTAAAATAATAATTTACGTAAATAACATTATTATATTTTATAGTGATCTTCGAAAAATCGTCATAACGCAAGATTCTTGTGCTTGAAAGTTTTTTTTTTTTCGTGTGATTTTTGTTTTTTTTTTTTTTTTTTTATGTACAATGGCCTCCTTGACCGGATCTTTCAACTCGTTTTTTTTTTTATTTTTTTATTTTTCGCGTCACGAGTTCGACGGATCGCGTATAAGGATTATATATTTTTGTTTGTTTGTAATCAATCAATATCAATCGTCTTTAGCTTATTATTATTTTTCTTCTCTTTCAGCCTCGTCTCTTCTTCGCTATTTTTTAATTTTTTTAAATTTTTTTATTTTTTATAATGACCTTTCAATAGAATTCGTTAGGCGATAACATATTATACTCGAACTAGGAAAATGAGACTCGACGACATGGCCGAGGCGGGAATATGGAATAGTTGGCCGAGAACGAATTTTCCGCTGAAAATATTCCCACTGACTCCAACGATGTCCCTGGCTAATTACACAATAGTATCTTGTTTGTTTTTTTCTTTTTCCTCTTTAATTATTATTATTAATTTTCATCTCCCGGGGGGAAAAAAATAGCTTGGATGTTCGCGTAGTTAATTTATGGATCTACGTGGATATGGATTTTGTAAAATCGTATATTTATCTAGATCTCAATTAAACTTAGTTAGATCTCAATTAAATTTATCTAGATCTCAATTGGAACTACACAAATCTCAAGTAGACTTGCCTGCGCATCTCAATTAGATCTATCTACATCTTAATTAGATCTATCTGGATCTCAATTAGATCTACCTGGGTCTCAATTATATCTATCCAGATCTCAAATAGATCTATATAGACTTCAGTTAGATCTACCTAGGTTTCAATTGGATCTATCTGAATCTCAATTAGATCTGCGTGGATCTCAATTGGATCTACCCAGATCTCAATTAAATCTAACTAAAACTTAATTAGATGTACTTAGATTTAAATTGGATCTACCTGGATCTCAATTAGATGTACCTAGATTTTAATCAGATCTACCTGGATCTCAATTGGATCTACATAGATCTCAATTGGATCTACCTAGATCTCAATTGGATCTACCTATATATCTCAATTGGATCTGACTGGATCTTAATTAGATCGATCCAGATTTCTATTGGATCAATTTTTCAATTAGATCTCTATTGGATCTATCGAGAGTCCAATTAGATCTCGCCGGATCTCCGTTATATCTAATCAGATCTAAGCAAATCTACTGAGATTCTAGTAGATGAACGGGGATTTGACAAGCAAAAGTGGTGGAACATAAGATTATGTCAACGCGAATCTACGTTGATCTACCGTTATATACGGTGATCTAGGTAGATCTACGATTTTTTTCCCAAAATTTCGATCTACGTAGATCAAACTCCATTGAAAAAAAAAAAAAAAAAAAAAACTACTTACATCCAAACGATTATTTTCCGGGCCATATAATTTTGTTTTTGTTTTTTCTTCTTCGTCATCTCGCTATTATTTATAATCTATAAAGACTTGACTAGATCACTTTTAGTTATTGACTGCTCGGTCTACTCGCTCGCGCTATCACGTGGGATGAGACTCTTATAAAAAAATATTGAGGGTAGATGAACTAGTTACGATTACTTACAATCATACATAGATACATACATATATAAATATATATGTATATACATATATGCTTCTATTTGTATATAGATCTTTCTCGTTTAGGTTTTTTTTTTTGCTGTGGTGGTTTTTCGATTGAATATTTTTTTTTTTTCTCTTATTTTTTCACGACGCAATTGGCGTCTGGACAGGCCGAGGAACGACCGCGCGCTAACGCGAAGACTCGAACTTGTTCCCAATTCCAATAGTTTTTTTTTTTTCTTCTTTTTTTTTGTCTCTTAACTCTTTTAACGATAGTAATAAATTAATCCTTACGGCTTGGAAGGTTTTCGCGTTTTTTGTTACTTGTTTTTTTCTTTCTCTGCCTCTTCCCTCCGAATCTCCGTAATTATTATCGATAGGCTAATGAGTTCTAGGATGATTTGCTAAGACCAATCAAGGACGATATTCATAAGGATCAGACATAGAACTCGCTCTTTGGACCCAGCTCGTACTCGATCTCCTCGTTCTTGTACGTTTCCATTGCCTGGAGGTTGGAAAAACATTTTTTTTTTTTTTTTCCTGTACTCAATTCACAAAAGAATTGTCGAAGAGGGATCGACCGAACAGCTGTTGAAAATTGCGATCAACTTGCTATGAGAGAATGGCCATTTTTGGTGCCTCGAGTAAGTGTGAAAGGTCAAAAATTAATTTTATGTATTTTTTAATCAATTTTGAAAAGTGTTTTGAATGCTCCATATTTGATTAAAATAATTTCTCTCGACGTCACGTGAATTTCGAGCAAGCATTGAGAAAGGTACGTTGGGATTACCTTTCCTTTTCAATTTTAAGATTCAGGATCGATTTTAATAATTAATTTTCCATACTAATTGATCATTTTCTTGTGAAACATGACTCCGGAGATGTCGGAGAATACTTTTCGAGGCACAAAAAAAAATTATCCCATTGTGAAAATCGAAAAAGTACGGAGGTACGTGCTGAAAAGATAAATTTCGTCGAAAGGTACCATTATGGCCATTCGTCATAACTCGAGTACCCTTGGGAAAATTGATCGCGTGAAATTTTTTATACACAAAACACATGTTATTTGAGCAAATAATTATTATAATAATCCTGCCAGAGCTCCTTAAGGATGTGAAAAAAAAATATTTTCGCTTGACACGAATTTCGGCGGGAAAAGAAATTGCACTTTTCCTCTGAAAATTCTTGCAAAATTTTCATTTTAAGCAACATTACTCGATCGATCCGAATTCCCAGCTCAAATATAAATAAATTTCAAGGATTCTTGGCCCCTTTGACTCACCTCATTCAATTCCTTTTGCAATCCTTCGAGCTGCTCGTTGTGAATAATCTTGAGTTTCTCCTTCTCGCGATTCTGCATCATCTGGGCAATTTTTCGTTCCTCCATAAATTTCTTCGTATTATTTTGTTGCTTCTCTCTCAATCGTCCCTCCTTTATGCCCCGTGTCTTCAGACTCTTGTCATTCATAACCTCGCGCGTCGATTCAACCGAGAGTCTCGCCTGTCGCGCATTCATCTCCTTTATCTCGCGATCGTGCCTCGACGTTAATTGCTTCGTTTGTGCCAATTGCGCGGCGGTACAGAGCTTGCGCAATTGTACACGACATTCCTCCAGATGGGAATGCACGAGTTCACGCTCCTCGCGTCTCTGACGCTCGGCAAGATGGGACCATTGTGCAGTTTGCTCGGAAACGGCTCGCCGGACTATCGGGTCCCTCGACAATTCCGCCTTGCTGCCATTTCCCAATCATTTTGTTAATACTTTTTTTTTTTCGTTATTTTCTTTTTCGATTTTGTTTCTCGACTAAATTTACGATCTAAGCTATTTAAGTTTTTTGTTTTTGTTTTTAAATTTGTTTTATTTACGAGTCAGAGGCTTTTACAGGGTACAACGAGTGTGATTTTTTTTCTACTGCAGACGATCCAGGGCCCTCGATGGGGGGGGGGGGTAAAAAAATTATTTTCAACCCTTCTGGGTTATGGATTTTTTTTTTTTGGGGTAAAAACAATGTACCATACTTCAGAGGATTTTAAAAATAATTGGTAATATAAATTCGTGGAGTAAGAAATTATTTCAGAAAATTTTAGAAACTTGTACATTGTTCTTACAGTAGATTGAAATTTGACATTGAAAAAAAAAAACGTTTGTTAATTTGTCTTGTTTGTTTGAAATTTTGCGAATGTTAACGAGATAAATAAATTATCGTTAAGGAGGATTTAAAAAATTTGGCAATCGATTCTCGTGGTATTGTTTTTTTTTACATTTACAAAAATCCCTGAAGGGTTAAATAATGATTTTCGTATTGCAACAAGATCGACAAAACGGTGAAGGAATTATCTACTTCAAGTCTAACAGAAGAGTGAGAGAGAGAGAGAGAGAGAGAGAGATAAAGAGAGACACACCGATAGAGAGGGAGAGAGAGAGAGAGAGAGAGAGGGTGAGTGAAATGACAAAGCATGTAGCGAAAGGATGGCAAACGTGAGAATAATTAATTAAATCTCTATAGCGTTTATTACATGACGATACCTAAATTAACAATGATAATTAGGCTCGAACTTGTTAGACAAAAGCAGTCAGGCAGTCACGATTAGCTAGATAGTGACGTTATATATGGGATATTCCACGTGAAATGATGAAAATTTAAAATCAGAAAAAATTTTTCGTTGCTTCAAAAAAACAAAAAAACAAAAAAACAAATATATACAAATAAATGAATATATAAAATAAGATAAGATAAAATAAGCTAACGTCATATCAAATGAATTAAATCAAATATAGTTAATATATATTTTTTTTTAATACTTCTTTATGAAAAATTACTACATTCTATCCTTTTTTTCCCTTGCTCAACAAGATTAAAAATAATTTCCACGTTCTACCAAAAAAAAAAAATATTGCCTTGAAAAATCATTTCACTTCGTGCAATACCACATTTAACGTGGCAATAGTTTATGAAAAAAGGAAAAAACATAAAAAGTTCACTATAGTATATTTAAAAAAGAGATCTAGCACTATCTCTCGTAATTTCAAACCAAGCTTAATTTTTTTTTCGTGTTGTTTAAGTCATTTTTTAATTTTTAATACGTTTGTTTTTGGTTCCATCATCATCTCTCACGCACCTGCAGTTTGCAGCTCCGACAAATTCTGTCGTCGTGCTTGCATCAGACGAATTATTGAGCTTTCTTTTTTTTTTCGTTTTTTTTTTGTTAAAAAATTTTCATGTGCGATATAAAAAAGACTCGTTTAACGAATTTGTAAAAAAAAAAAAAAAAACGAAAAGTAACGATAGGAAAAATTTTTTACTCACTTCTTTCCTTTGATGAGCTTCTCGATAGCCGCGCACTGTTGCTTCTGGACGGTCAATTTTTCCTTCTGATGTCTCTTTTTCAATGAATCGAGATCCTTTTGCTGCTTACGGGCCATTTTTTGATAGGCCTTCTCCTGGCGCAGCGAGTCCGCTGTTATCGGCTCGAATTCCATCGTTTCTTCATGGGACCAATAAAATCAGGAGAGAGCATTATTTTTTTTTTTTTTTCATTCATAAAATAATTTTCTGCAAGATGGGCGAGAAATACGTGACGAAAAAACATATTGGCTGGTGGACCAATTTTTTTAAAACTCCAAAATCATTCAAATAATAATGATTAATAATTACTATTATTAATAATAATCAGAGCTGGGCAAAGTAACTCAAAGTATTTCAAGTACAAAGTATTGCTGAGTACTTGAAGTACCAAATACTTTAAATACGAAGTAATTGAAGTATCAAGTATTTGAAGTACAAGGAAAGTACTTGAAAATTTAATTAAAATACTTGAAATACTTTTAAAGTAGTACTTTGTACTTCAAGTACTGTACTTCTAGTACATCGCAAGTACCGGGTACTTGAAGTACTGCCCAGCTTTGATAATAATTATAATAACAATAGTAATTATAATTATTAATAATAGTAATAATTATTAGTAATACAATAATAATAATGCTTATTATTATCATTGGTATGAATATTTTTATTGTCATAGAAGGAAAAGTTCATTTCATTTACGTAATTATTGAATGACAAGAAAAAAAAAAAAAAAAATTGACAACTCACCCCTTGCCTTTGCTGCTTCGTGCTGATGACGGCACTGTGACGAATCGGCCATACCCTTGATATCGCTGCCCTCGCTCCCGAAGCCGCGAATTCTCGTTTGCGCCGTAACTTCCGTTTTTCTGGCTGCCCTCGGTGCAGTAAGAGCGTCCATGAATTCTGTAGATTATCGAAGCAAAAAAAAAAAATATCACATCCAGTCGACGGTAAAGTTTTGGCAGGCGGGGGGGGGGGGGGGGGGGGGGGGCAAAAAATTGCCAAAATGAAAAATTCGATCACTCGACGAACCTTGAAAGCCATCCGGTACGTAAATCTTGATTTCTATATTGCAAAAAAGCATCGGCAGGGACATTGGAAAATTGGCCTCGGTTCTCAGTGCAATGTGACGATAGCCCGACTGTAGGCCATCAAGGGGAACGATTCTTTGGCCGAGTAAACGTCCATTGGACTCGTCGTATACGGCGAAACGTAGCGCCGCGAGATCCGGCAATACGACTTTTCTGAAGAGAAATGGCTCCTCATTGTACACCGGATTTAGGCCATTCGCCTGTACCGTTCTCGTCCGAAATTCCTTTCGTATCGTGTCAGTCGGTAGACCGTACATTTCTACCTCGACGTACGTGCCTACCTTCTTGTCGGAGAGAAATTGACCGGCAATGACCTGACAGAAATAATTCGTACTCACTTTTTTTTTTTTTTTTACGGAGGAAATTATTTTAATAATTTTTTCTATTTATCTATCTTCGTTTGGTTGAAAATTTTTTTTCTCGAACAATATTCACAAAAAAAATATGATTATAGTGATAAACGAAAAATATTTATATATTTATAGGTGAGGATTGTTGTTAAAAAAAAAAAAAAAAAAAATAAGAAAGTGTCAATGGGCTAACCTGAACGCTGCACTGGGTCGCGATAACTCCATCGACCGGACTCTCGGCAAATGGATCGAAGCTTCGATCGGCCCTTCTCATGAAATCCGGCTTAAGCAAATAACCGGAAGAACCATTGTACTCGAATTTTCCCTGATTAAGCTGCATCGGCAGATCGGCCGTTTGGAAATTCAACGAGACCATTTGACAACCGGCGTTCCAGAATACCTGACGAAAAAAAAACGCTGATTTCTCGTTTTTTTTTTTTTTTTTTTTTGCACCTTTTTGACAATTCAAGGATCGACAAGCAAATTAGTGACAATTTTTTTGTCAATTGGTTTTTTTGTTTTTTTTTGTTTTTTTTTAAATACATTCTCTCATTTTTTTTCTCCTCTCACGAGGCTGTCACAACATACCTGGGGCATATAATTCGAAGAGTCTGCACGCGTGCCTTTTGGATATATTCTGCTCATCTGTCGTTTGTTGTAATTCACAAACTCGATTGCCGAGGTCTTTAGATGATTTAGGCCCGATGTTTCGGCGAATGAAGACATATTGTGATGGCAATTTTTCTCTGCGGTGCGTGGGCAAGTATATAAAAAAAAAAAAAAAAGAAATAAAACAACCCTCAAGGATCCCGTCTGACTCGTGCTCGTACGATGGGGGAAAACACGAGAAAGAAGATTGATTTGCAAGGGAGGGTGGGGAAGAGGAAAAAAAAAAAAAATTTCATCACTCACGTTCGGCAACGTCGAAGCCCTGGAATTTGATGGGTTGAGCATAATTGACCATTGACGAGAGCCAGGGATGAACGTTGGTCGTGCTTCCCGTGTAGGGCTGAACGACAGCGAGTTCAAGGCTTTCACCGAGGCTCGCTGGTCCGGCACCCGATTGCGACGAATGTTTTTGCACAACCACCGCGGCCACATCGACCGTGACTACTTCCTCTTGAAAAACGTCCGAATCCTGTTGGGAGAGCAACATGTTTCTTTTTCTCCCCACTTTTGACAGAATGATTGACATTAGCTTTTTTTTTTCTTCCGCAATCGTATTGAAGCAATTGCCGTGGTCGAAGAACCAGGTCTAGTAAAAAAAAAAAAAAAAAAAAAAAAAAAAAAAAAAAAAAAAAAAATTGCCGGTGGTCCATCTATTCTGTACATCTGGTCATTCGGATTTTTAGCTCCTCAGACACCGAGAGTCTTTTTTGTGACCAGGCATATGGTCACGAATTCATATATGGATTATTCATACATGGACGATTCCATATGTCCGGAAGTGTTTATAGATGGAACGAAATGTAAAGCTCCTGTCTGAGGGATGATAGAATTCCTTTTCACTGGATTTTCCAGGCTCCTGAAGACCATTTTCTGATTACGGGAGCCTGGACAGCAAGGGGGAACAGGCTTTCACTCGAATTGGACTGTTGATTTGCCTGAATTTCAGAAGAGATCCGGACTTCGGGTAAAGACAGGACAATGAGGCTCCGGAATTGGGCAGCTGGAACTAATTTCCAATTGACTCTTAGTGCCAGGTTTCAATGGAAAATGTGGTCCTGTAGACCGTTTTCTGACTACGGGAGCCTGGAGAGCATGGAGGAACAGGTTTTTGATTGGAATTGGACTGACACGGACTGTTGATTTGCCTGGGGTTCAGAAGAGATCCAAACTTCGGGTAAAGACAGGACAATGAGGCTCCGGAATAGGGCAGATGGAACTAATTCCCAATTGACTCATAGTGCCAGGTGTTAATCGAAAATATGACTCGAATGACGGAATCACTATCAAGAGCAATACGATCACGAAACAAATCTCATCGTCATAAGCTTATCCGTAACATTGTATCTCAGATGAATTTACCACTGATTGTTGTTCAACTACGGCAGCAACTGTAGGTGGAGCGCTAGGATCTTCCTTGATCTCATCCTCGATTACGAACTGTCCCTGCTTGAATAGCTCGAGTTCTTGCTTCTCCACCTCTGTCTTCAGTCTCTTGTTCTTGATAAGAATCTTTCGCTTGAGCATACTCGGCGGTGGTAGCGGAACTCCCGGCTCTAGCTACAAAAACAATTACGTTTGCACGATTGAACGATTACAACGGTGTTCAAATGCGCGTGTTAACGAATGGGATTGCGAATCCGGATCGATGTGCCGGATGCCCGATGCTGAAGGAAGTTAAGAGGATCAGAGGTTAAGAAGTTAAGAGGATCAGAGACACGAAGGTGAGGGTGTCCCCTACCTCAAGCTCTTCAATCAGGCACTATCATCGGGTCTCCCTCATATTATATCGTATTATGTATCGAGTCTTTTACGTTTACGCAACAATGGATCGACACAATGAGCCAGGCCTCAATACCTCCTTTCCCGCAAATTACAAAACTCGATACTCACCGGATAATCCTTGAGCGGTTCACGAAGCAACAGGTCACCGAGTATTTCGTCGCAGTACTTTGCCAGTTTGTACTGTTGTCCCTTGCTGCAATGATTCTCGAAGCTCAGTATAACCGGATAATCCGAAGTCACGAATGCCGTGTCTCTGACAGCATAGATCACTTCCTTGAACAGTATGTCGGTACACATTGCCTTTCCATGAGTTATAATGGGCTCCTCGTCCTCTCCTTTCCCGTCCCAACAATCCAACTCGACGCACCTTTGGTTTCGTTTTGCGGTACATCATTCGTAAGGTTCGTTGGGTTACAATTACAAGCTCACAAGACCCCGCTGATACGTTATAATTTTTTTTTTTTCTCCAATTTTTTATGTTCCGATCTTACCTGCAGCCAGCTAACAAAACTTGTCTGTACATCTCGACGCTGCTCTTTCCACCGAATTGACGACCGCTCAGATAGGTGTTGTGACTGGAATTTATGTAATAGTGAGCCAATGGCTGATCCATGTCCATGTAAACGTCGAGCCTGTCGAGAAAAACCGGTGCATTCTCGTCCGACATCAGGTACCTTATGAAACCGTCCTTGGTCATTGTTTCTGCAAAATTATCGTCCAAGCATTATTGCCGGAGAACGAGAGGAGAGAGATTTTTTTTTTTTTTGTTTTTTTTTCAGAAAATTATGAAAACGAGGATTATCACTTTGCTTTCTCGCCGTCTCATTCTTCTCGTAGTCATTGATTATCTCGGACGCCCTCTTGTCGTCGTAGAGCGGATACAGAATCTCGTTGAGGGTCGGATCGCGTTGCTTGTCATTCAGAAACGTTATTAGCTGCTCGAGATTTATCGTATCGGCCTTTCCCTGTGTTCTGTATCGCGTGGGAGTCAAAGCACAATGTTCAAGTCAAGAGATGTCTGCGTGTTAGTGTGTGCCAATGTAGCGGACGGATAAGTAGTTTTTTTTTTGTTCTTTCGGTCACCCAAAGCAAAGTAATTCGTCGCATCAATATGATGCCCTGATGGCATCATTGACGTACATGAATCTGGGTGCTTGAGGTAAGAAAAAAAAAAAAAAAAAAAGAAGACGTATCGAAGGAAGTATACGAACATGGATTGGAAGAGTTCCTCTATGTCGTTTCTTGGACAAATTTTGTGGTAAAGAGCGTAGAAAGCATCGAAGGTAAAGTCCTCGGGCTCAATAACGTCGTTCTAAAAATAGCAAAATGTAAATTATTGTCAGTTGGGGCTTATACGGCCATTCATACAAGCTGAACTCTCCTCTCTCTCTCTCTTTCTCTCCCATTTGTATCTGTTCATTCTCTCCGAGCATTCTAACTCCAACGAGATCTTTTCCGTTCACGTTTGTTATGGCTTTGTGTGTATATCTTGTTTGATTTCTCATAAATCCGACTCCTTATCTCACGCAGTCATGGCGCGATCTCGCTCTCACCTTTTCACTCGGTAGGCCAAGGTCCGAGAGACACTGGTACACGAGTTTCTCAGTCTTACCGGATGCGAAAGTTCTTGCCACGACCTTCACCGGTACCTTGCCATTAGGATCGACCAGCATTCTCAGCCTCATCCAACTGACGTTACACGGGTGATAAATAAAAATTAGTCATATTTATCCGACAAACTATGTATACCTAGACACGTCTCCATTCTCTGTCTCTGGTTTGATATCAGGGATTACTGCGTGATCCACGCTGACGCGTGGACAAAATAAAACTCACTGTTTCTTGAGGCACGTCAGCGGGCAGACATTGTTGGCTTTGACATTGTGTGTGATTACTCGTATTCCAGCAAGCCATGTCTATCGATGAGAAAGAAAAAAAAAAGGTTATAATTATAATGTATCAATGCTTGATTCGAACCTGAAATCTTTATTGGGGAATAATTTTGAGATAATTCATAATTTTACAATCCCATTGTTAAGCTGTGATCGTGATTATGAAAGAGCAAGATTTAGGGTTGGAGATGGTTCGTTTAGGTGCTTAAGCCTGATTAATTAATCTGGCAACTGGCAAAGAGCATTTCAATCATCTCTCCAGATTCCTTTACAATTGATTGATCATATCCAACTCCTAAATCATCCTCATCAATGGAAGACTCCTCTGTCCCATCCAGGAATCTGTATTCTCTGGATACAGACTTTGATGTGTTTTTATTTTCAAGGTTCCTGAAGATAATATCAAGGTCATCATTGATCCAATATCTCGTTGTCGTAGCTCAGTTCGACTGATTCTAAAAGCTCCGGGGCAATGGGTCTTGGTCGATCTTACGGTAATGAGAAAAACCCTCGGGAACTTTATAACGAGGGAATCACATTGAGGATTAGAACCCTCTGCCTTTTCTCTCTCTCTCTCTCTCTCTCTCTCTCTCTCTCTCTCTCTCTCTCTCTCTCTCTCTCTGTCTCTCTCTCTCTCTGTCTCTCTGGTGATCTTGCTCTTGCCCTGTGAATCTGACAGCACTCGATTGCCCATTAGCGAGTCCGAGCATCTTCATTAAGCACGACGGGCACGATCGATTGATTGCGCAACGTTATCAACCACTCTCGTAGCCCGAAAAGCTATCTACCAGCCAACTAATTGACTGGACACGACCCGGAGAGGTTTGGACTGGGTAGCTTGGTAGTTTTTTTTTCCGAGTTGGGGCAAAAATTTATCGCAGCTAAATTCTTCTCAGAGCAGATCCAAATAAACGGAGATCCGAAATGGGGGCCATTTATAATGATTGATCGTATCAGCTTCAAGGTCAAACATTAGCGCAATCCAGTGAATCGGATTTTAGGCCGGCAGTAAAAGGAGCCGGGTTAATCGGAGGAAGGTCAGAGAGAGAGAGAGAGAGAGAGAGAGAGAGAGAGAGAGAGAGAGAGAGAGAGAGAGAGAGAGAGAGAAAATGAGAGAGAGAGAGAGACGAATCCCCGGATGTAGTCCAGCACGATCATTTCGGGATCAGAGCTCTGGTCATAAATTCACTAGAGACCCAAGAATTGCGTCATCGAAAACGTTGAATGAGATCCGGAAGTAGCCACACACACACACACACACCCTCATCTCTTTTTCTTCTTCTCTCTCTCTCTTTCTCTCTCTAGAAACTTTTATCTTAGATGCAAATCGACCAGCCATCGATCGAGCAACCACATTGCTCTCTGGCATATCGTAAATCAGACGTTCAACACCCACGCGAAGCGAAAACGCGTATGTTATCTCGATACCAAGTAGCGCGGAATCCACGCTCTAAGGATGGCGGCGAAACGACAAATCATCGGTGTAAATCTAAATTTAGAAAAGAGCACGCGGACATGGAGAGTGGGAAAGGCTTTTATTTTTCAACTTGCTTATCTATCCACGGCTGTCTGTTTTCACTAGCCGCGTTTTTCCAGCGGGGAAAGCTTGCTCCGTTCGTTCCCCAATGTCTATTCTGTCGGGAGCCTTTGGGTTTTTATTTTTCTGTCAATCA
Source organism: Rhorus exstirpatorius (assembly GCA_963564615.1). Lineage (NCBI taxonomy): Eukaryota > Metazoa > Arthropoda > Insecta > Hymenoptera > Ichneumonidae > Rhorus > Rhorus exstirpatorius. The sequence continues at coordinate 22,432,192 of OY751322.1, read as the reverse complement.
CTTCAAAGACTACAAGATTGATCGTTCGGGAATCAAACGAGTATGATGCTGGTCTATGTGTGTGTGTGTGTGTGTGTGTGTGTGTGTGTGTGTGTGTGTGTGTGTGTGTGTGTGTGTGTGTGTGTGTGTGTGTGTGTGTGTGTGTGTGTGTGTGTGTGTGTGTGTGTGTGTGTGAGTGTGTGTGTTTTACGAAATTTTACACGTACCTTGGCCGTAGCGACGTCCGGACATACAACATGTTGATAATTGATGTTGGTATAGTCGACACCCGAGCATATGGTTAGGCTCTTCTCTTCGAGCTGATCGCCATGCTTCGTGGACAATTTGTCATAGAGCTTCGGATCCTGAGCGTCAAAAATTACGTTCTCATTAGCAAAGTTGAATAAAAGCTCCGAGTAGACAGAAAAAACTAATCATAATGATTATAATTATAATTATAATTATTGTCATAGGGATACCGATATCAGTAGGCTTAGAATGACACAGAGAGTGTTAAAAAAAATCAAGTGAATAATCCTTTTCACCTTGGGTACGCCACCTGCCCGTATGTCGCTCACTTGACACAGCTCAATGACGTCGCCGTCCTGGAAAAGCACAGAGATAAGAAAAAAAAGCGCCCCCTCTCGTTCGACTATTCGGATCATTGTATCGGGGCTGCTTGAAAAAAAAAGTACAATTTTCAACGATCCTTCACCTTGCCCTCGCTCTGCCAGTATATGAAAAAGCCATACTCGTCAACCTTGAACATGCAATTAAGCTCGATCTCGGTATTGTCCTTCTCCTCGGTCCAACGATCGAAAACACCGCCTATTCTCAATGGCTCCGGCACTTCGATCTGCCAATTGAACTCGAATCTCTTCGTCATCTTTCACCTCGAACCACGGGTGGAGTCTTGGCTTGACCGATCCTCGCCGTTGTTTTTTTATCGCGTCTCGAACGTTACCTCCTGCAACGGCTATATAAGATTTCGATCGAACGAAAAGTTCTGAGTATTTTTTTTTCTTTTTTCTCCAATTCAATCCGAACGTACCGACGAAAGTGAGACTTTGGAAAAAAAATTTGTACGGTCGAAAGGAACGTTGAATCCCTCTTTATATCGTTCTATTGAGTTTAGGAATGAAAAATGTCAGGGTTCGACGAAAAGTGTCGGGGTAAATGTACAATAAAAATAGACGTACTGGAAGAGTGTACAGAAAGAGAGAGAGAGAGAAGAGAAAGAGATAGAGGAGGCCACACGCACGAACGATCAACGAATAGATTTTTTTACATATCTATATGGATGACTGAACAACGACCGAAATTCGCAATAAAGCGAAGCCTAACAGAGTAGAAGGTTGATGTAGTATCTACATGGAAGCCCCTTGACGTGTATCATATGGTAACGGTGTCGTTCATTTATCCAGAGCTATTTGGACACACTCGGCTCCTACCAATTTCCATCGCGTTAAACCCGCGGCGATCGATTTTTCGGCGACCCCGATAATGTCTCATCTTCTCTCATAGATACGGGTCGCTCCCGACCATGAGGGCAAGTCAATTTTTGAAAATTTTTTTTTCTTCCACGATTCTACATAGTATCAGGAATGTTGACGAATTAATTGGAATTTTTCGGGGTCGTGCTAGAGCGAAAAAAAAAAAAAAATTGGACCAAATTGCAGTAAAATGTATACTTTAGTCTCGTCCTCGTTATTCAATATTTTTTTATGGCTGATGTATGGGTTTAAAAAATCTGAAATAATTCGTGGACATTGAGGAAGCTGTGAGGAAAGGTTGGAAAAAAATTCAAAAAAATTGTTACGCTGAATCGGCGTGGAATGTCCGTTATGTATTGTAGATCGTATTTGGTGAGATATAGGCGAGAAGATGTGGATTGTGGTTTGAGTACATAGAGTCGAGGGCTTGCGAGGGAGGAGCGAAGAGAAAAGTTGATGCCCGCTATCTCGCGACATCCCTTAGTCATGTCTAGGTGCTTAATCGGCCGTTAAACCCAACCCCAGGAACGTTAACGTGCGAACAGCTCGATGAAAGGCTTCCCTATCGAGGAATCCATACACCCTGTGATCTTGCTAACCAAAGACACACACACACACACACACACACCGTTTACATTCTACGGAGGGTGAACGCTACAGGATCAATTTTGTTTGCCGAATATATGAGGGAGAATATTTTTCGAGGCTTCTGAGCTCTTTTGATCCGTCTCGTACTCAACGACATCCACAAAAGCCCTCCGGCATCTTTTATTTTTACCTAAACCTTCATCCGACCCTTGTGGCTCCTTCAACGCTACGATTTTCAAAGCCATATTATACGATTTTCAAAGCCATATGTACTGAGTTGGGAATTCACAACCCCCGCAACTCTCAACCCCTGATAAACATTCTCACCAAACGGTCAGATCCAACATATGGGGATCATTGTGGAATTGATGTAATCCACAAAAGAGGAAAACGCCATTGAGTACCTTCATGAAATAAGTGAAACGTCGTCAAAAGCTTCAATCAATTGGTAAAGCTTGAAACTGTTCAGTACTGAGTTGAAGAATCTGATGTTGCGATATAATGTGGTCTGGCCGATGACGGTCTACTGTCGGCGGGCATTAAAATCTTGGCCGGAGTTATAGCGACGTTACCGCACGTGATATTGTAATCGATAGCACTCCATCATTCGTCGAAGCTTTCAGACTAACACGAGACAAAAGTGGTATTACCGAAGTGGCGCTATACGGAGAATCCTTGAATATGTCGCGGACAATGTCCCAAGATTCTTCAACGAGTCAAGCTCGAGAATACGAGAAGAAAATGACGTAGGTATACCGTCCCTCGTTGGTCCACTCGGGTTACAAGGTTTGCACGGGAAATAATGTGACGTGCAATCGGGAAATGGATTGCAAACCATTCTCATGCGTGTGTGTATGTGTGAGTATAGAAATCGATGTATGACGATGATAAGCACGTGGTCGTGGTAGCTTCTGTCGATTACGATGCGTCATCACGAAGGCAAGCCACGAGGACTTGAGCAAACATTTGACGTTCCACGAGACCCTGTAGACTCTGCTTCATCTCTAGGCCACTCATACTAACCATTTTTTCTGCAATCTTTTAAAGAATTGATTTTGCTTTTTAAAAAGGTTCAAGAGTGTCCCCCGAGTGTAAACTCAAGTTGGTGAAACACGGAGGGGTTGAGCTTCTGCCGCCATATTGGAAAACATGTTTCATCAAATATCTTATGAATCGTGGATCGTACGACAAAAATAGTAAAGACTTTTTTTTGTAGATAATAAAATTCTCTACAACTCCTGTTCGAAACTTTTTCCTGTATAGTGCATGGATTTTGATTTATAGCGCGGCGAACTTTTCCAAACATCACCATTTTTACCGTTACATCAACCGTTAAATGTATATTTAGCAATAAACATGTTTGGAAAAGTTTACCGCGCTGTAAATAAAAAACCATACACTATACAGGAAAATGTTTCCAACAAAAGTTGTAGAGAATTTTATTATCTAAAAAAAAGTATACATTATTTTTGTCATACGATGCACGGTTCACGAGATATTTGATAAAACGTGTTTTCCAAGATGGCGGCTGGAGCTCGACTCCCGCCGTGTTCCACCAACTTGAATTTACACTCAGGGAACATCCCTGAACTGTTTTCAAAAGCAAAATTAATTCTGTAGACGATTGCATTATGAGCTTACTTTTTTGGCTATTCCACGTTAGCACTCTTTATCCCCTGTACGTGATGCTCTTATAATTTATCTCTATTTTTCTCTCTCTTCTCTCTCTAGTTTATTTCGTCCTGGTCGCGTGAGCGATTTTTTAGCTTAGCACGAATGATCAGGAGAAATTCAATCATGAACTTTTTCGCATCAAAGAAGTCATTGAAAGATAAATATTTCACAGTTAGCGTGAGCTTGACCATTCTGGGATCTCAGAAATTCTATTAACAATATTATACGGATTATCCTTTTTTTTCGAATTTTTTTGAAATTTTTTTTGTCGACTATAAACGATCTTGTGTTTCACATGTAAAATAATTAAGGATAAAATAATTGAGGATGGAATAAAGTTATACTCACGTGGCCGTTAAGAGTTTCTCTTCCGGGTCGAATATCTCATCTTAATTGCCAGCTGCACCTGAGAAAATCAAGGTTTATCGTGTCAAGGCTGCAGGGATCGAGGGATTTATGAATTTTTGGAAAAATTAATTTTTTTTTTTCGTTTGAATTTAGATATTCGTACTGGAGTGTATCGCGAATCCCAAACCCTCTTGAGCTACTTCTCGTTATATAAGAGTGACTTTTATCTTAATTGACGTGTCCGAATGCCCATTGAAATCCAAACGTTACATATGAAAGTGCAGGAGACTCGAGCCTTTTTTTCCTTCTTTTCTCGTGCTCTGTAATACAGATAAGAGTCTGCTGTTTCCCTCAACTGGGCGAGACACGTTTGAGTCTCTCGACGCGATATCAATGAAAGCATTGCCTTGTTTACGAATAATATTGTTGTTCCTTATCGGTAACGAACATTTCATTGTATCTACGCATGGATTAGTCAACCCTGTGATTTATTGCGTTTCATCAAAGCATTATTATTATTATTATTATTATTATTGTTGTTGTTGTTGTTGTTATTGTGATTATTATTCATATTAATATTTCTCGCCATTCATTAGCCATTTGTTTCAAAATTTTGGATATCAACAATTAAAAAATAAAATATGAGAAATAAAATTGTTCGCCAACCATTTTGACACACCTATCCGTTACTCTCAACTAATTTCCTTTTTGCTTATAAGATTTGTGTGTAGTTATAAGATGCAAGCATACATTGTTAAGTTGGAATTGTCGTAATTTAATATGAAGTTAACGTGGTAAAGTATGATTTTTCAAATTTCTACATGATTCACGATGTTCATTTTGTCGACTGTGAGTTTTTGGAAGACTCCGGTTAGCCGGATGAGCACCAAAATGAGGATTAACAAACATCGTAGCCGATAGTCCCCATAAGACGCGATGCTTAACCTATCTCCGAAATGACAATTTCAAAAATTTATTGCAAAAAAACTATACGGCCAATGTTGCTGAAATTTTGCAGATAGATTCACGAAGCATTTGTTCAGGACATAAAAAATAATTTAGGTCTTGAAGTAGAATTTTGCTTGACAGGCACACGTCGATAAATTTCGAATTTTTTTTCGGTCTTTCCGTAGACGTCCAATAAATTTTGAAAAATGGGGACTTTTTTCTCGAGTCTTCGGCTTTTTCGGCTCGTTTTGTTTTTTTTTTTTTTTTTTTTTTTTCGTGATAAACGGTTGCCTTATCCAGGGCTATGATGTATGAGCTTTTGTCGGAGAAAAATTTCGGATGATAAAGCGACGTTAAGGTAGTTCTATCGCTGCAGACTAGTCAATTAGCTATAAATGTCTAAATGATGATTCCTAAAAATATTGGATATATGGGTTAAAATTAATAAATATTAAATAAGCTTACCCAGGTGAATACAATTAATCAACGGTTTATTATAAATAATTATGTAACTAGTAAAATAGTAATTGCAACGACTCAAGTATTACTAGATCTCGTATGATATTTACGTGTGGCAACGTTGCGTTTTCTTTCTCTTTTCATTCTCGCGTGCCCTCTCACTCTCTCGCCCGCTCTATTGACGTTGACGTGAAGAGGTTATGTTGTTCGACTTGTCAAATACCGCTTTCATTTCGATATCGCGTTGCCACATTTTTTCACCGTCACGACATTATGCCATAAGTTGTGTATCACTACCCGGATGCTCGTATTAAAATCAGTATAGCTTAAAAAATTGGTCGACAATCATATTTTTTTTTAGGCCCGTTAGATTTTTACATGTTTAATGAATCTAAATCTCGTTTTTTGTAAGAATCTTTTGGATTTTCGATAAGATATATCGTTTTAAAGTGACCGGAAATCGGTTCTTCTATATACCGAAGCAAATTTGCCTTGAGGAACTGGCATTTTCAAGTATTAATTTCTCCGTAATTAGGTCGATAAGAGGCATTGACGTTTCGCGAAATGAATAAATATATTAAAATTGAAGATATAAAAAAAAAAAATTTAAATCTTATGGATTAGTTACCACGATAGAACTACCTTAACGCACATGGTTAAAGCTAGTGAGGCGAGTGTGTCATTTCGCTGATAACGAAAATTTAAACTCGTGTGTGCGTGTGTATACGAAACGTGGCGTGCGAGGATCTATTTTATTTTATACATGTACTATCTCGCCGCTGTTTGGTATAGACGAAAATGTCTGCAGTCTTTCGTCGTTTGCTTATTACACTTTTTTTTTATTTTTCATTATTCCCCCTGACAGTTGTTCGACACATTTGGCGATATCGTGAAGAGTGTTGTCGACAATGAGTCAAGCAGGTTTCGTTACGAAACAGCATAAATTACGTTTCTCGTGTTCGAAGGGGGGGGGGGGGGGATAATCGAATTAACGTTCGAAGCTATTTATTAAAAATTGTTCGAACAATTTTTCCCGAAAGGAAGTTCAATGATAATTTTTAGAGAATGTCTGATTGAGAGTAGCTCAAATTTTGAGACCAAATCCACGCTAGGTGTGAAAAAATAAATTTTCAATAATTTATCATTCAAAAATAAATTGTTGCAGCTAACATGACTGTGGCAGTTTTTCTGTAAATTTGGCTGAAGTTTGGGAAAAAAAAAAATTATGATGATGATTAGGAATCATTATCGAAAATAAAAATTGATTTTAAATCTGTCGAAAATGACATTTTTTTGGATTAGCTTTGTTAGTGGTTTTTCACTTATCGGGGGTCACTGATCGCTGTCATTCACCCTGATTGAGAGAAGAAAAGAGAGCAAGAGAAAGGGGAGTCGATTTCAATGATGCTACGATGCGAAATAACATTTGGCTGTATAGCTTAAGGATGTATCGGACGTACCTTCCCAACCAAAAGTGACTTTCGTCGACAATATTGCATACTTTATGTTAAGATAAAAATCGGAAAAAATTCACCCACAATAAAGACGATAAGAAGATTAAATTTGAATAATAATAATGCCAAAAAGTTATCAACAAATTGATTAAACAAAACATTGTTTCAAAAATTTTTAGGGAGAGTTTCTTTTTACACGTGAAATGAATTCGTTGATTTTTCTGACTACACATGAATTTTTAAAAAAATTTCTTATCATTTTGAAATTTTGGTTTTCGAAAATTTTTTAATCTTGAAAACGAAGAAAAAATCGTGAATTTTGGATATGTTTTCGTAAAAACGTTGTATATTACAATTCTTTACAAATTTCCGAAAACCGAAATTTCAAAATGATAAGAAAATTTTAAAAAAATTTATGTGCCGTCAGAAAAATCAACGAATTCATTTCACATGACAAAAAAAAAACATTCCCCAAAAATTTTTTAAACAATGTATTGTTTAAATAATTTATTGATCAGTTTTGGGCATTATTGTTATTGAAAAGTAATCTTCTTATCGTCTTTATTGTGGTTGAACTTTTTCCGATTTTTATCTTATCGTGAAATATGCAATATTGTCGACGAAGGTCACTTTTGGTTGGGAAGGTACGTCCGATACATCCTTAAAGCCTCGAGCTGCCTGTGAAATAAATACACACGAGATTGAAGAACATCGACTATTTCCTCTTCCTCTCGCAATTTCCTCTTCTTCCCCAACGATTATATTTTCCGATATTGCGGATTTTCCTGACTCCCCCTTCTGTTCTAGGCTCGACACTACTTCACTCGACGTCAAATCGATTATCGATTAACCACGATTTATCGATTATTACGAATGCAAATCCGCAATTACATTTACAAAAAAAGTTTTTTTCTCGTTCTCGTCATTTTCGATGGTTAATTGCTTCGTGGATTGTCCAGCATTGAAATTATGCGTATTTATTTAAAATCGATAGGATGGTAAAAAAGAAATAATAATAATTTTGTAAAATTGAGAAATTTTTGTTGGCAAAATAAAATTGCTCGAACTTTACGTAATTTTTGAATGAAATGAATTGTTATTTTACCACGATATTCAAGCCTACAATACCGGTAAATTGTACCAATATTTTTTCGCTTGACAAAAATTTTGATTTCTTTATTTTTTTTCTACTTAAATATTTAACAAAATTCCCATAAATTGTAAATAGCTAAACAGATGAAAAAAAAGCAGTCATTTAAATAGCTGTCCATCCCTTATTGCCCCATGTCCGTACAAAAACGAGAGGGTAGTGCTCCGGTCATTCCCTCGCGATCCATAAAGAAAAAAAAAATAAAATAGGAACCCCCTGGTGAGGAAAGAGTGATGAGCTGGCTATAGCTGGGATCAGATGGCTGTCCTGGCTGGCAGGGGTGAGCCAATAACGAGAGATCTCCGCACGAGAGCGAGATAATTAATCGTATAACGAGTGACAAGCTCGCTGAGTTAGCCAGCCAAGTGAAAATAACAGGTGAAACAAAATTGTTCCGGTAAAAAAAAAATAAAAATAAAAATAAATTCAAGACTCTCGTTAAAATAAAATTAATTACAAAAAACTCATTTCCGAATTGTCGTTTCGGCAAAATTTTCGTGATAATTAAAGTTGATTCGAGTCCAATAAGATCGGTTGATTAAAATTTTATTGGAAAAATAAATTTCGCGATATTCAATTGCACAATTTTGTTGAATTAATTTTCTTTTCTCAGTGCAACGACGCTTAGTCGATTATTTTCCCTCGATTAATTACCTTCGATTAACCGTACCAACGATAATTATGAGTAAGCAAAGTCTGGCAATTACGATAAAAAATTACGTTAAAACACAAGACATTTGTGTATTTATTTTAATGATTAAAAAAAAATGTTGTATTTTTTTTTTTAATGTTCGAAATTACTCGAAGTTTCGCAGTCCGGGACATTCGAATTTTTTAATTTCAGTACAAAAGGTGTGTAGCGATGGTTGGCTGTACGAGAGAGGAGTCATCAATGAGCCTCGTTTCAACGTCGTCTATGCACTAATTAGTAAATCGTTCGGCCTAAATGGCCGGCACTTTGCGCGTTATATATGCTCCCTTCCCTTGTGGCTAAACGATGCGGCACACGCATGAGCCATCGTGCCTGATTCTTTGACGCAATATGAAAGCGTCGAAAAAAAAAAAAAAAATAGTACGTGAGATGATGAAGATGAGAGGGAAGAATAAGTGGAAAAAGAAATAGAAGAAGAGGGCAAAGAGAATGAGGAAAATTGGAGCGAAAAAATTTCTTTGAACTCACAGTTAAGGGTGCACACCCTTGAGGAAAAAAAAACCAAATTAAGGATGATGAAGATTGGTGAAGAGAACGATAAGAGCAAAGAGAATAGAGAAAATGGCGTCGAGGAAATTTCTCGAAAACTTCCCTCGTGAGGGGTGAATGTGACAATGGCTGAGGATGAAAATCAGGTGAAAAAAAGAAAACTCATGAAAAAAAATAACGATCAAACACCCCAATGGTCCAGAGGCTCCACGATTAATAGGGTCAAGGAAAAAAACCGGAAGTATAACGCGATAAGGCCAAACAAACTTTCGATCAGAGCTTAAGGGCTCTCGTTCTTTCTCTCTCTCCGCCACTTCGAGTACTCTCGTTCATTCTCAAACAATCAACGAGAGTTCCCATTTATTTCATTTATTAATTAAATTTATTTCATTTATTAATTAAATTTATTTCATTTATTGATTAAATTTATTTCATTTATTGATTAAATTTATTTAATTTGTTAATTAAATTTATTTCATATGCTGATTAAAAAGAATAAATAAATAAATAAATAAATGATGCTGTGAAATGCCAGAATGAAGTTTCTGGATGGGCAGATTCCTGAAGATGTTTGCTCTCTTAAAAATTTTTGGGCTGTCGACGAATCATATTTATCGTGAAGAATAGAATTCGAATTCATGCGATGTGGAGGGAAAAAAAATATCGCTCCCATAAAAAAAATAAAAAATAAAAAAACAATCGAAGAAGTGATCTATGAGTATTTTTGAAGGTGTAATTTTTTTTAAGAGCTCGTTAAATCAGTTCTGTAACTCGAAGGCGATTTTATTTCCCACGGGATTTTCCAGGACCCTAAAGCGGGTAAGCTCGCGTTAAAAATTTAAATAAATATCTTCCAAGTCTTTATGGAGGAAATTTTGGGTCTTGTTGAATTGACAAAAATTATTGAATTCAATGATACATCAATTTAATCGATCCTAGGACAATTTTTTTTCCATACAATATTCCCAGACTAAATTTTGTAATTTTTATTATCTTCTAAAAATTAAGATCGTGCAAATTGCTGGTCAAACGCCCCAACGACGTTAAGGGGTAACACCGCTCTAGGATTTTGGAAAATTCGATTTTTTTTTTGGCTTAAACAATATTTTAGGGTCGTAAAAACAATATCCATTAGGTCCTATAGTGAAAAAATTCTTTTGAATGATTCAATTCTCGTTTTTTCCACAATGCCTCGGAGCGCGCGCTGAGTACGACGAAAACGTTAAACGCATTTTTCTCGAAAGCACTTTTTTGAAACTGCGAGAACAGATTACTCGAACACCGTTGCATGGAACGATTTGAAATTTTGACAGTAGCTTCACAATTACATTCTCCATGCAAGTACGCAGCCGTTTTTTCAAATTTAATGTAAACTTTTTTTTTTATAAACAATTTGATGCTCATTTTGTGGCTAAAAATCGATTCATTTTTTCAAAAGTGCATCATTTCTACAAAATTTGATTTAAAAAAAACCCCTAGGTAGTCCCATAGGCCAATAATGTATAGATTATAAAAATTTTTGGTTTTTTGTTCCAGGTCTTATATACTTTATGAGAAATTCGTCCTTCCGTGAAGGAGTTTAAAAAGAAGGCGATTTAAAAAATCGGCTCTGTCACCGCCATTTTGCATCGAAATGATAATAAAATTTTTTTTTTCATACTTCAATATGTGTTAGATAAACCCTCTAAAAAGAAATCCTATTCCTTTTTCCATACTCTTAAAATAAATCTCCAAAGTTAGGCCTTTTTTCGGCCGTTAGAGTGGTGCTACTCTTTTAAGTCGATTTTCACACAATCACGAATTTATTCGTGAAAATCTGGATAGGGTAATGAGGGTCGAGAGTCTCGAATATTTTTTTCTTTTTCTTTTGAATGACGTGCCATCGAGAATATCGATATGCCATACATGCATAATGAATTAAAAGTGACAGTGAAAAATGAATTGTCTTTTTTTTCTACAAAAAAAAAATCCTAGTCTTACCGGCCACTGCGGAATTACCGGCGGTGCCAGTACAGCGCTACTTGGATCATCGTCATCGCGTACAATCACCTATATATCTAAATATATATACATATATATATATATGTATATATATATGTATCTCTCAGTTACCGAGATCGCGGTTATCCCGCGGAATGCCGCGACTGCGGTAACTCACACGACGTTTATATTTTCCCGCACGTAAGCCCTATCAGTAAAAAAAAAAAAAACACAGAAATACACAGATGAATGCCACTCGTATTTATTTTTCAATGCTCTCAATTTCAGTGGAAAACTGTAAATTAAAATAAAATTCTTCTCTCCTTCTCTCTTCCTCTCGTTTTTTTTTTGATAAAAAAAAAAATATATATATATATATAAACGTCGTCAACGTCGTAGAAAACTTGCTCCTAAACTTGGTTTCCTTGCAGCAAACCGCGAAGGCGTATCTTAAAATCCGAGTCATGGATTGCAGAAAAAAAACAACCAGAATGAGAGATAGAGAGAGAGAGAAATTAATTACAAAAAAAAAGTAATTAAAAAGGAGAATATATTACGAGAGAACGTATTTACGCGTAGTAAACGAGCACCGAGTGACAATGAGAGAGAGAGAGAGAGAGAGAGAGTGAGTGAAATAAGTATATGTATTGTATAAATTTTGTTGAGCGAGTGATGGACTCGCGATACTGAACAATTGATAGCTCAGTAAAACCGTGAGAGCCAGCCGACTTACTCGCGACGTACGGGCGAGCCAGCTGCCAGGTGCCTGGCTCGATACTGGCAAGATCTACTTCGCGCATGTCCCCAACCGGTCCCTCCCGCCTTCCCGCCCGTCCGATGCCCTCACTATTTCTACCGTACAATCGCGTTTTCCCCTCCTGACCCGCCGACACGTAAAAACAAAAAAAAAAGAAGCCAACTTCGCCTGGCACCGATTTTCCCCAAAGAGCGAGAGAATTCACGACCACGATGCTAACTGACGAGGGAATTGGACAAGCGTTTAAGGCAAAAACTGCCTGATTCGATAGCCAGTAACAAGTTGAAACTTGAGAACCAACAATCGGGTCTGATTATCACGGTATTTTACCACTGGAATGCTTTTGGGGTTTATCGGACGCGGGTTTATCGGACTCTCGGCTTAATCGGACGTCGATACATTGAAAAATAAAAAGATTTCCTAGCTTACCGACCGTGGTTATGCAGGTGATACATAGATTGAACGTTGACGATAGAAAAAAAAACTCGAGAACCGACAATCGGGTCTGATTGCCACGGTCTTTTACTACTAGAAGGCTTTTGGGACTCTCAGCATTATTGGAGGTTGATATATTGAAAAATAAAAAGATTTACTAGCTTACCTACCGTGGTTATGTAGGTACATACATGCATTGAATGTTGCGAATGGAAAAAAACTCGGAAACCAACGATCGAGTCTGATTAAAACGATCTTTTGTCATACTAGAGTGCTTTCGAGGGACTCCCTGATCTATTGAACGTTTATATATTTAAAAAAAAAGACACGAATGTCTTACTTAATCGACCATTGGTAGGTGGGGAGTGACTCTATCGAATGCCGATAAATTACAGTTGCCTAATTTATCAGCCAGGGATACGAACCCAACTTCATTTTTATTGTACAAATTGCGAACTACATAGTCTTGGAGGATTTTTCAACATCCGGGATATTTGAATTTTGATCAAAGTAATCAATAATCGTGGCATTTATTGTAAGTACAATTTTCCAGTCGGCCGTAACAGTCGTTAAACTCATTTTCCAACGTGGTCTGACCACACACGGACCCTTACTACTTCGTGGCATTCTTCCTCGTACTGCGTACAGTTCTCGGACTGAGGACATTCGTCGCCCATAAATTTCGCGCTGTAAGTCCTCGAGCCTCGTTACCGGGAAACTTAAAGAATTTTTTTTGGCAGCTTCTTCGGCCAGAGCCTAAAAGTTTCTCGGGTAGAAATTTTACGAAAAAGGAGACAAAAAGTTTATTTAAGGCTTCGTGAGTCTCGCGACTAATGGCTCGAGTGGCACGGGTTTACGCACAGTTTTTTTTTGCTTACCAAAGAATATACATATATATATAAATCAAGAGAGGCGACAGGCAAGTAGAGCTAAAGTTTCGAGATGGGAGAGTGCCGGATAAGAAGACACGACAAACAAAAAAGTGTACAACGAACTACGCAACGGACGTGTGTACCCAAGAGTTGGATTGTCAAGTTCCGGGCTTGAAGTATTTTAATCCTCGCACCACAACGAACGAGTGAAATATGTTTTTTCGGGGAGAGTTGACGGAGAAAACGAACGTACTTTCGGGGCAGAGCATCAACGAGAGGCAACGAGAGCTTTCAAGGCAACGAGTTACTTTGAAAAAAAAAAAAGAAAAAAAGAAGAAAAATAATAACAATTCCTCAGGTCTTTGTCCTCTCTCGTGTCACATCGTTATCCCTACCAGGCTCGCATATTTTTCTTCCTGCATGACGTACGAATCCTCGAGGACTTGCAATCTCGTGCAATTCCCTCGTGAACAAAGCACTTTACCCTTATCTCACTTTCTCTCTTTCTCCCCCCTCTCTCGCTCTATTTATTTCTCTCGTCGATGCTTTGAGCGAGCTAGAAAAATGGTCGAGCTCTCGGTAGTAGCAGAAACGTTGAACCTCGAAGGGATTGCGAAGTGGTGATTCGAGATTTCACATCCCCCATAGTACACGAAAGAATTCGTCCATTAGGATGGTTGAAAAAAAAACGATTTTTTTTTCAATTTCTTTCCCCATTCAAATTTCAATATCTTTCGACCAAAAAACGAGCAAAAAAAAAACGACCATTTCACAATGTCAAATATGTAATTTGCAAATTTGAAAACTCTTGAAAACGTGCTCTGTTTCGAAATTTCAGGACCGACGACAATCAGGTTGCCCAAAATTTTTTGGATTTTTTCAAATCTCAACTCTCGTCTCAAAAATTGGCTCCTTGGATAGAAAAAAAGGATCTAGCCAGAGAAGGTTTTTTTTTAAATAATTTAATTCTAAAACAAATAAATTTACGTAGTGAGAAAAAAAAAGTGAAGCTTGTCACCTTGAAGATGCAGTAAAAAAAAATTAAGCAAGCCTTAATTTTAGCGAATAATTTTTTTTTTTTAATTTGGTAAAAACGAAACGTGAAAAGCTCTATGGAAATAAAAAAACATGGTGAGAATTGGTCGAGAATAAGGGTAGGTGGAGGGAGTGAGAGGGAGAGAGAATATGAGGTAGGAAGAATTTGCCTTAATTTTCCCACGTTTCACTCTGTAAAATCCCTCACTCTTTTTCCCTTGGTCATCCGACTCGGTCTCTTTGACCACCAGACGCGAACGGTCAAGGGTCGAGTCGTAAAAGCCCAAACCCCAGGGTTCTGAATATTCATACGATGGTTTTCGTGTTTTTATTTTATTTTTTTTAATTTTTTTTTCTCTCTTTCGTGCAGCAGCTTTACGCAAAGAGGACTAGACGGTTTTGTCTCCTTTGGCCTTTGCTCCTTGTATGATCACGTCGCTCAACTAATCCATACAGGACGATTCTCACGCTCCTGCATATACGAGCCTCGTCATTTATTGAAAAAAAAAATTTTTATACACTTTTTACATTTTTTAAAAATATTATTTTACAAGCAATACAATAAATAACGAGTCAATTAATAATGTTAAATAAAATATTGTTTTTTTTTTTTAATTACAGCAATTAGATCATGAAAATTTTAACTGCAGTGCAATTCGTGCAATTGGTGAATCAAATTTTTGCTATTTGTGCGAATTATGAGCACGACGATTGTTTAATTGTCACGAGGCTTTTGTTACTCGTATGGCGCAAAAGCTTCGACGATCTACCGTCACAATTATTCCGTATTATTATCACAGGGAAGTGTTATATTTATACGGATGGTTAGACAAACGATGCAATTTACGAATTGGCACGAGCCAGTAACTGCAGTATAGAGATATGGTTGCGAAAGCTCACAGCTGAATGGCAATGTGAAATGGCCGGATTAATAGGCAACCTCAGGGCGTTATCCCACTGTAATTTCTCGAGAATATAGTATTTTACACACACATATATATATATATATATATGTACATTGTCCAAAGTTGTGGAATGCATGCCTGGATGCCAAGAATAAGAGACATTTTTGGCATCCCATTTGTTCGGTCTTTGGCCCTGCTGTGAACTCGTTTCGCGACCCCGAAAAATGAGGATAGTGACTTACCCTCATTATTCCATTTTTTCTGCATTTTTTAAATTTAATTTTGGCCAAAATCAATGAAATTCCGTTCTTTTTTCCTGGTAGGAAAAAATTGTGATTCCCCCATTTTTTTTATAATCCTTGTATAGATGAATATACTTTTTTTTTATTATTACCATCTTTTCACTTTCATGAAGCAAATCCATCAATTTGTTCCATTACTTTAGTCCTACGTAAATGTTCGTCTGATTGAACATATCAGAAGTGTCAATCGCAGTTTCCGGTGTGTGTGAGAGAGAGAGAGGAGAGAGAGAGAGAAAGGGGAATCAAAGGGTATCTATATCTCGTGGAATAAGCAGAGTAAAAGAGAAATGATGGTGGAATTGACCGGATATCGGATGGAAATGACAAAAAAGAAAAAAAAAAGGAAATGTCGATGCAGAAAAGAGATAGAGAGAGAGAGAGAGAGAGAGAGGGAGAGAGAGAGAGAGAGAGAGAGAGAGAGAGAGAGAGAGAGAGAATATAGAAGAGCATTGAAAACAGGATGCAGGCATCTCTCAAACACGGAATATCCTCTTATATATATATTATTTATTATATATACACATATATATCTGGATATATATTTTTTTATTTGAGCGAGGGAAGAAGAATTTTCTCGCCATTTCCTAGCGAGGTTTACATGCTAACGCGCCTCGGGGTCTTTTAAAGCGACATAGACAACGATCCAGACAAGAACGGGAAGGAGATGCCTCAGTGCATCTGCATTCAATATCACGACTCATTCTCGGCTGCTTGCATATTTTTCCAATTCCCATCTTGCCGTATACTACACCTTCTATATCTTTAAACCTGTCTGTAACACCTAACACCGTATCTTATCACACACATATACACACATATGTAAATATATACATATACACGAAAACCGTTGGAACAATATAAGCAGGTATTAGTTACTCACGTGTGTGGAAATACATGAACGTAAATAAATGTGATATATAATATACTTTCGTTGACTTGAAATATTCTTTTAGTTTTTTGACGTTTTCATATCGAATTTTTGGACTTCAGGGAAAAATTCGATGTGATTCGTGATCAACAGAAAATTTTCGATCGCCTAGAGCCTAAAAATGTGGTAAAAGACGAAAAAATTTTTTTTTCAATTTTTTGCCCACTTTTTCGGAAATATCTAATATTTAATTTAATATTTAAAAATCCTGGCATCTAATTTTTTTATACCTGAAAAAGCACTTTGAAAAATGAATTTTACTTCAAGGGGTATGATGGGGAAATTGGCAAAAATCGATGGTCCAACTTTAAAAATCTGTAAAAAATCAAAAAATCAACGCAGCTTGATGAACCAAGCGGCATTTTGAAGCGTGAACGATTACGAAGAGACACAAGTACTAAATAAAGTCACATCTCCTTCGGGAAGGAACGTTACAACGATTTGAGTGAACCCTCAAAATTTCAGAAAATGAAAAAGTGCAATTTTTCGTTTTTTTACCTTTTCATATCGAATTTTTGGATTTCAGGTAAAAAATTCGATGTGATTCGTCATCAGGAGAAAATTTCCGAACACCTTGTGTCTAAAAATATGGTATAAGACAAAAAAAAATTTTTTTCAATCTTTTGCCCACTTTTTCGAAAACCTAAAAAAATCACAAAATTTCAAATGACCATAACTCATCTCCGGATTTACTTATTTTGGTTTATCGGGGGTGTTTTTAAAAGCCCTTGAGTAGACTCAGAGAATGGCGTTGGATTCATCCTGATATCGGCATTTTTTATACCCAGAAAGCACTTTAAAAATGGACGAATTTTCGTCCAAGGGGTATGTATGGGAAAATTGGCAAAAATCGATGGTCCAACTTTAAAAATCTGTAAAAAATCGAAAAATCAAGATAGCGCAATGAACCAAACTGCGTTTTTAAGCCTGAACGATTGCAAAGAGAATGATCACTGAATAGGGTCATATCGCTTGAGGAAAGCAACGGTACAGCGATTTTAGTAAACCCTCAAAATTTTAGAAAATGAAAAAGTGCAATTTTTCGTTTTTTTGCTTTTTCATATCGAATTTTTGAATTTCAGGGAAAAACTCAATATAATTCGTTATCAGCAAAAATTTTCCGATCGCCTAGAGCCTGAAAACATTGTAAAAGACAAAAAAATTTTTTTTTTTATTTTTTGCCCACTTTTTCGAAAACCCAAAAATCACGAAATTTCAAATAGCAATAACTCATCTCCGGATCGACCGGTTTTGGCTTATCGAGGGTGTTTTTAAAAGCCCTTGAGTAGACTTAAAGAATGTCGTTGAATTCATTCCAAGATCTAAATTTTTTGTACTCAAAAAAGCGCTTCGAAAATCGGCGAATTTTACTCCAAGGGGTATGTATGGAAAAATTGGCAAAAATCGATGGTCCAACTTTAAAAATCTGTAAAAAATCGAAAAATCAACGCAGTTCGATGAACCGAGCGGCGGTTTAAAGCTTAAATTATAACGAAGAGAACAAGCACGTAGTACAGGCCCAAACTTCATCGAGAATATAAAGTATAGCCATTTTAATGGACCAACTCATTTTTTGCGAAATCTCAAAAAAATCTTGGATTTTTTAAATTCGCTTTAGGGCCATATATCGATGTATTTTTTTCCGCTGATCACGAATCCGCTCGGTTTTTTCCTTGAAACTCAAAAATTCTATTCTAAATTCTCAAAAAGCTTTTTTTTTCCGAAAATTAAAATAACAATTTACATTGGATGAAATTTAATCAAAATTTCCATGGCTTATATAGATTTCGAGATCTCAATTTTTTGTACTCAAAGAAGTACCTTGAATATCAGCGATTTTGAGTTCAAAGGGGCATATATGGAAAAATTGGCAAAAATCGATGGTTCAATTTTAAAAATTTCTAAAAAATCAAAAAATTAATGTAGTTCGTTTAGCCAAGCTGCGATTTCAAGACTGAGCGATTGCGAAGAGAATGAGCACGTAGTGCAGGTCCAAACTCCATCGGGAAGCAAACTTATAGCGATTTTAGTGAATGCCACGACAAGTTTCGCCACGAGAAGATGAATCAAAAAATCATTTTATTTTTGTTTTACTTGGAAAATTACTGGTTTCAGGTGCTACGGGTATATATTTTGACATTACGATTCGTCATATTATCTCACTATCCCCCCTGATTCGTTGGTCCCGATTGACATTTTTCGTTCTTTATGATACTCCACTGGGGTTGAAAAATATGATTCAATTCGTGCGTACATCATACATTCCTGTATGAATAGAGGAGAAAAAAACGCATGAATTTGAAAAAAATTCTGAAACGCGAATAATGATAATCGTGATGCAAATTGGGAGCCTTGCCTCGACGTGGACTTTAGATTATTGCAAAAATATTCAAAAGCTCCCTCCCTACGTATACATGGGAATATGGGTCAGAATGCTCGGATGATTTTGATCGGAAAATTCGACAAAACGTGCTGTTCTATAGCGTCGAGGATACGACGTAAATGGCGGATTCGCGGTTGATAGTATACGTACGTATAATATAGAATTTCGATGTTTTAGCGCGTGACTGGTTTCGCTGAATAGCCAAAATATATTTGATGCTTTTAGCTTGTTCGTTCGAGCTCGATCTGTCCGCATTCAGCCATATTCATCGGATATAATTTGACATTATTGTTGGATCGAAGCATTTTCTTTTTTTATGATACGATAAAAAAACATTCAAATTTGACAAAATTATTTCATTTTTTAATTTTTTATTTAATATTTTTTATTCTTAATAACTTACGAACGATTTTTTTGTGATAAAAGTAGCGGATGATCGACGAAAGTTTGAAAAAAAAAAAAAAAAACGTTTGAATTTTATTCGACAGTATAAATTTCTTAATGAGCCAATAAAATTCTTATCCGTTACTGCTTCGATATTACCAGACACCGAGATGATCTCTCGTTATTACGATAATTCCAGTACTAATCTTACAATTCTTGGACCAGGAGGGCAATTAGAGAAACTAGAAAAAGCGAGAGAGATCAAGAGAGTGGGGAAAAAAGAGCATTGAGTTCACTGATCGAGTTAACTTGACTGCTCTTCGACTTCTTCGACGAGACTCATTAGGCGTGAAAGTACAATCTGGATTCTGCCACGACCGGATTTTTCCAACTCGTTGCTCCAATGCTACACATTTTTTAAAAAATCTATGTATATATGCCAGTAAGAATTTTCTGATCTCGGCCTTTTCATCGACGAATAGTAGGAAGGAATATTTAAAAAAAAACGAAAATTGCTGCACGAAAACGATTAAAAAATTTCGTGAGCTCGTTAATTAAATTGGGTTTTTTAATTTATGAGCAAATAATTATTCACAATTGTGTCAAGGAGGATGAAAATTTTTTCAACTTTTTCTCGAACTATTTAAAACAATTTTGAACAAAAATTTTTAAACTAATATCAATTCTTGAATTAATCATAATTATTCGTAATTTATTTTTGTCAATAAATTTTCTCGTGTGGTTCTTTTTTTTCGGAGGACACCCGTATCCTCGATAATGAAACAAAGGGAAAAGCTTCCGAGCAACTGTGTGCAAGGAATTCATGCTGTGCAGCCTCCCAGCGGAAAATGAACGTGACAAAAGAAAGAGGAACGTGAGAGAATCACTGCGAGACGATGTCTCTGGCGTTCTTTCTTTTTTTTTCTTCTTCCTCGTCTCATCAAACAAAAGATGCAATAAATACCTTCGGTTTACATCACGAAATTCATTTATCCGTTAATTCTCGTCAAATATCTTTCTTCCAAATCGTCGATGATTCATTTATTTTAGAGGAAAATTGCGATCGCAAAAATTGAAGAATTTTTCGTTTACTCATTTTTATTTCGTATTTTTTTTCTTCCTTGTGCTTTTTTTAAATCAAATTTGGCAAAATCGACTGACGTAAAATTTAAGAATGTCGAATAAAAAAAAAAAACCATCGAAAAAAAAAATAATTGTTTCAGATATCCAGCCATTAATATTCGTTATATTAAAAGCTTATTTTTCCCGCAAGAGATTGAAAAAAAAAAATGTTGAGCTCGAGCTGTATCACGAAAAGCCTTCTGGCGATGGAAAACAAAAAATGAAAAAAATGTTCTTCGAAAAAAAATTTCCTCGAGTATATCGTGCACGCGCGTGAGTTCAAAGGAGATTCTCCCGTTGGCTGGAGATTTTATATTAATCTCAGAAGGAAACTAAAGGTTCGATTTACACGCGGGGAGGGAGATATAAGATCCCCAAGAGCTGTACAGTGGGCGATGAGCCAGAAGCTTTTGATATCCGTTCGTGGGTTAAGACTGAAAATTTCGCGAGTAAACTCTACGAAACTTTCAGGTTTGTGCGCGATACGAGAAAAATGAGACGTGTTCGTTTGATCGTTCCTCGTCTTCTCTAAAACTTTTTTCTCTCTCAAACGTATAGTAAAGATAGTAGAGCATCAGGTGAGTGGGGGAAGAAAAATGTGGTAGACGTGCAGAATCGTTCCCCCAAGATTCACTGTGCGGAATCAAAAAGTTTTTCTCTACGAAGGAATTTAAAAGAAGATTTTGTCACGAAACTTCAACTACTTGTAATCCACAATTAGTCCCCTCCCTTGCAAAAAAAAAATGGCAATAATAATAATAATAAATAAAATGAAATAAAAAATATATAGAATCAAACGAGCGCATCGATACGTTCGACTAATGTGAGATAATCCACGATAAAACGATGACCCGATGCGACGGCAGTTTAGTCACTTGTTGTAAGCAGCAAGGGCGTCGTAAACTTGGGCTCGTTATACCTTCAGCGATCCGAGAGAGAAGGTTCGAAAGATGAGAGTTGAAAATAAAGCGAATGAGGTCATTAGAGTTAGCTCGAATGGAGGACTAACCTTCGAGCGATCTTGTGTATACGAAACAACAAAGAGAAGAGCATCGTTGACGCTTTTACGGTTTCGTAGGTTTGTCCCTGTTACCATAATCACGGTTTTCCCCAAGCAAGCCACTCGCTGTGTGATCGTCAACCTACGACTTGATGACTCGTACACACACACATCCTGTCACGCATGATCGGTCATCCCTCTCTCCTCTCTTTTCCGGGGTTCATACTCTTCGTTATCGCTTGCGTTATATATCCAGAGACTCACATGACTATACTAGCTGTCATCATCCTCTCTGTGCGCTCGCTCGAGAGAGCTTTCGGCCTCGTGAAGCTTCATACACGATTCCACAACGTCTATCCCATATTTCATCGTGATAAGAGCTGAAGCGAGAGGTTGACGTGGACGGTATCCTACACACACCATCCTAAAAGGCAAACATCAGAAGTTTACCCAGTGAGTGGAACCTTCGGAAACCTCTTGGTTCATGCCACCAGTACTACTGCCTTCCCTGTTCCTCCTACAACCCTCTGAGGCTCTTCGTTACCCTCCTGCCTTTACCTATTAGCTCCTCCGGTGAAGCGAGAGCTTTACCGTGCCTCAGCCGGAGTCTCCATCGTCCATATCGCACTGGATCTCTTCCTGGACTTTTCGTTCCTGTTAAGCTACGAACGACCCAACGTCGCGCTGTCCACTACTAAAAATGCGGAGGAAATTGTTTCGAGAGATTGCACCTAACCCGTTCGTTGATATTCGCTGTTTGGACAGTCGAATGTAATCTCATTCGTCCATCGTATCAGCTTTGTGATGGAATTTCCATCAATCTAGTTCAGAGTGATCCATGAGGGATCATTGGTGCGCATGATTGCTGACAAAACAAAACTTTACGATCCCTCGTTGAGTCATTCATAATCAGCTAATTGTCGTTACGGATACGAGCAAAAGGCCCGGCTCTCATATTGAACTTCCCACAAGTCTGGCACGATCCAACGTCCCAGACGCGACGAGAGTTCCTGCATCAGCGAGTCGCACTGGAAGGCTCATTCCTGACCGAGTGATAGTTCGATCAGGTTAAACCGGTTTTTGATGGCTACTCAGGGACAATTAAACGGATCTTGAACTTGGGAGTCGAACGAGGACTTGGTTTTGGTTCGATCAAACGGGTCCTTATGATCCCAAAAAAAGGCTGTAGGATCTTCTTTCATTTATAACTTCTATCCAATTGTCGAATGCTGGACAAAAAAAAGACACGACGCAAATACTCCATAGTGTATTGGCAATATTACGAAACAGAGCACCTCGCTACGCGTGTGCCTGAACTCCGAACAATAGACGATGATAATCGTGAACGAGATTGGATGCATGAAATGTGTCAAGTTAACTCGCAAATCCTATCAACGTCAGTGTCGCGGCTTTATGGACGGTCTCCGTTGGTCGTATACGAGATACCTGCGCAACGTGATTCGTTTTGTTTTCGCTTTTCTCTCCGCGGTGGCATGTATACGAGAGTTCGTACGCCACGAGTGGAGAGCAACGCACCAACGGTTATCCGGTTCTATCTGCCAGCTCTATAACTGGTCCAGATCGCGAGAGGCACCTATGACGAGAGAATAGAAGATTGGCGAGTCGCAGGGGTGTGGCATTGGCGAGGAATCATCTTGGTCTTGCTGTTTTTTTTTCTCGCTACGGACACCAGAAAACAAAAAAAAGAAACCGGGTAGACGTTTTTTTATTCGAAAGCGAGTGTCACCATGAAATGAGATGGGAGCAAGACTCAGCGAGTCTTAGAAAAGAAATCGAGAGTACTCCGGATGATGGAACGGCTATATAAGCAAGCGCTGGTCGATCAATCGGCTACAGAGAGTTCACAGGCTGCTCGGACTATAAGTTCGTAATTTACGATCGAGCGGGGCGGGATTACAGCGGTGTGTTTCTACGTGCGAAGAGTACAAGGGATAACGAATGAGGAGTCTGGTAAGTGGAAGAAGAAGAAGAAAAAAGAAATGGATGAGAGCAAAAGCTCGATAAGAATCCGGAGTCAGGACATTTTTTTTTGTACAAATGGTGGCCTGAGAATTATTTTCCTGACATATGGAATGTGTATTGGGATGACAGATATTCTTGGTCACGACGACCGCGGTCGTGAGTGGCCTCAGGGATTCTTCGCCGGGTTTCGCCGTCGACTTTCATTCCTTCGGTGGTTCGCCCGTTCATCAAGATCTGCCGTATCGCGAACAGTCGAGACTGTTCAGAGAAACGGGTGGACCACCTTCGGGACAGCATAATTCGTATCGTCAGGAATCATATCGCGATTATCGTCCGAAATTCCACGTTCACGAGGAGACAAGAATCTTCCGCGATGATTTGCGCGGAGGCTTCAAGGATGGATCCGCCTACGTGGACGACAACAGAGAAGGATTCAACGAGGAATTGAGGATCTTCAATGACGAGGCAAGACCTTACAGAGACGATACGAGAATATTCAAGGATGAGGCACGTGGCTTCAGGGAGGACACCAGGCATTCGTTCAGGGACGAGCGAATATTTCGCGATGATACTCATGGTCTACGCGATGGTCCGCGAAATTTTCGTGAGGAGCCAAGACCATACCGAGAGGACACGAGAAATTATAGAGATGGACCCTTCAGAGATGAGATTCGTACGTTCGAGGGAGCGAGAAATTTTCGTGACGAGGTCAGACCATTCAGAAGCGATGTCGGAGCCTTCAGAGACGAGTCAACGAGATTCAGAGAAGACAGACCTTTCAGGGATGAATCGGGACCATTGAGAAACGAGGCTAGACCAATCAGGCCAGAATCCAGACCATTCAAAGATGAATTACTGTTCACGCAAGAGAGTCAAACGCTGGCCGAGGCTCAGCATCGTTTCAACAAGGAACAACAGCATCGTCAGCCACTCTCGTTCGGTGGACACTCGAATTATCTGAAATACGGTGAGTTTCCTTAATACTAATTTTCGTAAAAGGTCGTGAGAGTTATTTCCGCATTGAAAAAAAAACTCAATATTTCGGTAAAGGAAATCATGGTTTAGGATTTGCCTCGATACCATCGGTAAATCTGCCACTCGAGGACAATTCCCCTCGACTCACATCGGGAATGATGATAACCGAGATGACGACTGCCGCGACCCAAACGCCCAATTTCCTAAAATCTGGAAATCAGGTAACGTCATCACTGGGCGAATCTTCGATCACGAAGAGTCACATGTCGGTAACCCTGGCACCAGAAATTCGCACAACACCCATCCAGTCTTCACTGAGAAATACGATAAACAGTAATGGGATCAACCAACAGAGGACAAACGAGAATGTACGTTCATTTGTGGCACCTATAGCTGGCTAATCTACCAATTAAATCATCAATGGCTGTCGGGGGGGATATTCCAATTGTTCGTTTTTTTTTTTTGGTTAACTGAGCCTCGGTCAGTGAGAAAGGAAAAAGATGACAGCTGTCAATGATTTCTTTGGAGCAACTGTCCTGATCGCTTGTATAGCTTGTTTCAATGCTTTTAGCTGATCAATGGAGGATCCATGAGTCCGTCACCAAGCGCAGTCACTATCGCTACTTCCGGTGGGAGTGTTACACCAAAAGTTCTTTTCACCACTGGATCAGGATCGATGTCAGGTTCACCGCTGGGAATCAACGGTGCAGAGAGCGAAAGTGGTGTGCACCAAGATCATGGACCTACGGCCGATTCTCTTCACGTTTCCAAGTACTTAACGACAGTATTCTTCCTCCTCTCTCTTCCCTTCTCTCTTTCTCTCTGTCGCACCGCATTCTCTAATCTCGTGGAATCTTGTCCTCGTACCCTCTTCTCCTCCATCAGCCCAGGAATCCGTTTTATATTGCCCATTCGATAGGGTCGTAACTTTCTTGTCTTCTTGGGTCCTTCGAATACCGGGCTTGTTCATGAACCGAGATATAGTCCTCGTGTCGCGTGACTTGGTATTGATCGAATGACCATCATCGCAGTCTCGAGAGGAACGCTTCAAAATTCACGGAAGTGCCAGGAATCGTTTAACTTTGACGGACCTCAGTGCCCATGTTCCGTTAAAAATTCAACGCTCGGAGATGACAGAGCCAGACCAAAAGAGAGAGAGAGAGAGAGAGAGAGAAAGAGATATAGTGATTCAAGTATAGTTGATAAGATAGTTCGTTCCCTTTAATCGCAGCTGCTCAATTCGATTCCTAGGCAAGGAATGAACGTTGCAGGGACATCAAGCTCTTATTACCCAAGTGAACCGAGGTCCAAGGTGCCCGAGGCTCTATTGAAGTACGTCTTCAAGTATCAGATGCCCGAAGATACGAAAACCCAATATGCTTTTCGTGATGTCCTGCAACCTGAGACATTCAACCAGATTCAAGCTCTTCCGCTGATTCATCATCATCAAACGGCCAAATACGCTATTCTACCGGAGTTGAAGATACCCAGCGGGCTTACAGCAATACGACAGCCCGGGGGGCCGTTGAACTACGTTGCCACGGCGGGTATGCCTAAGGTTCCTTATCTAACAGCAAACTCGCCAGCTATGGCTCTCGGCACTGGATACTCGAGTGAGTGAAGCAAATGTCTTTGACGGCAACAGCTCTGAATAGCTCGTAGACGTCGATTGGCCATAACCTTATTTATCTCCAAAACAGCTGAAAATCTTCCAACGATCAATTTCGCGAGTAATCTGATCCAACTCGATCGCGATAGTCAATTCGCTAATCCGATCAACACCGAGCAGATTCCAGCATTGCAAACCAATCAATATCCTCAGCTGAGGCAGCTCGGTCACAGCGAATATTTACCTCAGCTGGGACAGTACGGGGATTTGGGACAGGCGCAACAAGCCAGCAGCGTTTCATTCAATCAGGGCAAGTTTACAAATGCAGATGTTTATGACAGGAGCATATGCAGGGGTTTCAATGTCAGTTGATCCGCTTGTTCATTGATGCCTTACGTATTTTTGTTTTTGTTTTTGTTTTTTTTTTTTTTTTTTTTTTTACTTCAGGTGGATTGCAGTTGCAGCTTGGTGGCTTTGGTGGAATAGATTACAATGGCCTGTCGGCTAATTCAGAATCGTCCAGACCATCAGCTGGATCAACGTTTGCCAAGGTAAGAGCAAAGTCTTTTATACGATGTAGGGTACTGTGGATTCTCGATTAGTCAACGGAAATAGCAGCAAGCGTGAAAGAGAAATGATGAGGAGATTCGAGGCAGAAGAGTGAAAGAGGGGAAAACCTCGAGGCCCGGAAGAGTTGTTTTTACGAGGGATCTCTCGAAATTGCTTTTCACCCTATCCGGGGCTGCTGGGTCAAGCCTGCGAATATGATCAATTATGACTGAGCCAAGTGAAAGATAGGCCCAGGGATGAGAGGAGAGAGAAAAAATAATTAGGCGCATTCCACACACTTCTAACTCTATATTTCCGCTTGTCCAGCTGGTCGATGAAAGGGCCCGAGGGATTATTAACTATGCACCAATGTCTTTTTCACGTTTTCAGCTTTCCTTCGGTCAACCCCTCTGGCAGTTGTAGTGAAACCAGAAGTTCAATATCATGATGGACTCGTGCAATGAGAGCTCGTGAATCAAGCACCTCTTGGGTATTTATGGTAATCCGGTGAATGAGGATCATGAACCCCAATTAGTAACCGTTTGGATAGTCCATCAAGCTCGATGGAGACCCAGGTCAAAGGACCTCTCGGGGCAAATGGGGGATGGAGTTCTTCACTTTTTTTTTTTTTGCGGATTTTAAAATAGGTCGAAGGGACTGGAATTCTGCAGGTCCCTGTAGCATTTCAGGTCATTCGGTTTCAAGGACAACAACTCGATGGAGATTCTCCATTGATTGCTGATCAGACCTGGAACTTCCCAGGCTCCCAAGAGCACGTGAAATTCCAAGGCAAGCTCTAGTGCATACGAACGATAATCAAAAGGATACCCGAGCATTTTACATGATGGCGCGATAACGGTTGAGGCAAGGGGAAAGAGGAAGAGTGGAATGGAGAGAGGGAGAGATGATGCACCAGGGTTGGCTGAAGATAGATCCTCGAGATAGCTTCGAGACGAGATCCTTAAAGCCCTTTCCCCACTCCAACGACAATATGAATTCGCTTATCGGATCCTCGTCGACGATATTGAATTTGAATGTACAGTACCGTATAGCTGAATGATACCTCTTGGCACACACAGACGTCTTCAAGGCTTCGTTATATACATCGCTTTACACCAATACCTCCCGCCAGCCATTTCTCCTGCATCATCAATACCCTATTGTGTCCTTCACGCGTCACCTTGACGTTCTCAATGTTAATACACGACATTGCACATGCATATCCAATGGACAAAGTGATATTTTTTTTTATCTGTAATCGACTAAATGAAAGTTATAAAAATAAAGAACGAAAATTGGTGGAGAGAAGAGTTTTTTTTTTCAAATTCTTGGGTGTCAGTACTGGGATGGGTGACAGCTCGGCCGTGCAGTGGCTTGCTCGTCGGTTGCTGAGTTGGAGACAGTTTTTCTGAGTTTCCATTATACGACTGGAAGACAAGGAAATATCAACTGTTCCGTTAGGTTTTCGCCACTTTCCCGGTGCCCTCCCTCGTACAAATGCCACAGTGCATTGGGAAAAAGTGGCTGCGGGCGAAACTCTGGGGTCAGGAGTGGGATCAAAAGGGATGAAATTCAATGTGGAATCTGGCAAGGGTTAAGGGGATGGGATACGTAAAAGGGAAAATTTCCAAGCTTAAGGAACCAATATATATATATATATATATATATATATATATATATATATATATATATAACAATGAAAATAAAGGAAAAGAGAAGGTTTGAAATAATTCATCGACTCACTTTTTTTTCTTTCACTTGTCTCGAGTAATTTTTCTTTTTTTTTTTTTTTTATTCAATTCAACAATTTTGTCGAATATTTCGAGTTGAAAGAGAAACAATTTTCTCTGCACGATCGGCCTTTGCGAATTAATTCTTCGAATTGCCTCATGTCGAATCGCTTATTCGTGAGTATTACGTCAGGTTGTCGAGCCTGCCTTGTACACGCAACGACTTTTATTTTTCATTTTATTTCTAGATTAGTTCTCCCTCCATTTTTTTCTCTCTCTCTTTCTTTATAATACAAGCACTTGGTCGTTGCCAGCACTTTTTTCTTTCATCATTTACATTTCATCTATTTATCTCACATATTTA
Source organism: Rhorus exstirpatorius (assembly GCA_963564615.1). NCBI lineage: Eukaryota > Metazoa > Arthropoda > Insecta > Hymenoptera > Ichneumonidae > Rhorus > Rhorus exstirpatorius. The sequence continues at coordinate 22,403,585 of OY751322.1, read as the reverse complement.
ATCTCCATCGTCTCAACGAGTCACAGTTTTAATTTTTTTTTTTTTTCTTTTTTATATCGATTAGCAAATCAAAGTCGCTTAAACGCTATGCCCTGTATAGACCATCATTAATTATATAATTCAGAAAAATTCATAGGAAAAAAAACACAAATGAAATTCAGCTCTTTCATTTCACACTCGTACCACAATTTTTTTTACAACCCATTGTTTTTTTTTTTTATTTTTTTTTTTTATTTTATTTCCCTCTCTGTACATGCGCGTCTCCCAGAAGTCTCATTTATACCTATTTATATATATATTTATATGTGTCTGAGAGATTCCAATTGATTTTTCTCGTGACTGGACTTGAAAAAATTGAGCTTACTGATGAATAAAATAAAATTTTGGTAGTATCACATCTCAATGTCTTTTTTTAATCATTTTTTTTCCATAGTAAAATTTATTCAATAATTTCAAATTTTTTACACACAAAAGAGAAAATTATACAGTAATAAAGAAAATTTTTTTGTTCGTTTTTAAGGGTAAATCTCGCTGGTATGGCCGCCTGAAGTTACCCCTATTTAAATCTGGCTGACATGATATCTCAACTTTAAAACACCTGGAAAAAAAACACACACACAAAGAGATTATTAAAAAGTACACTTGTCGCTATCTCCTGAAGCACAACTATGCAAATTCGATAAAAGAAAACAAAATGACGTACAATCTAAGTTGAAAAATGAGGTGGAAACCTTCAAAAGTCCGCCATTTTTTTTGTTTTTTGTTTAATCGAATTTGCATAATTCTGCTTCAGGAGATAGCAACAAGTGTACATTTTAATAATCTCTTTTTTTCAGATGCTTTAAAGTTGAGATATCGTGTCAGCCATATATGAATAGGGGTAACTTCAGGCGGCTATACCAGCGAGATTTACCATAAAAAACGAACAGAAAATTTTTTCTGTATTACTTTATAACTTCCTCTTTTGTGTGTAAAAAAAATTGAAATTATTAAATAAATTTTACTATGAAATAAAAAATTTTTAAAAAAGGACATTGAGATGTGAGACTACCCCTTTAAATTTTTTAAAAATATTGACAGGGCTCTATTTTCTGGCGAATAATGATAATATGGAAAAAAATTAAGCTGGTATGCCTCGTGTGTGTTTTCGTGTGTGTCCCTACAGTCATGAAAATTTTGAAAATTCGGGGCTAGGTTGAAAATTTATGGACATTTTCCATCGTGTGTTTCGTCGCAAAAAAAATTAGGGGAAAAAGAGGGAAGAAAAAAAAAAGATTTTTTCAAATCATTCATTGCCTCAAAAACAGTCATTCCCGAAGCGAATATTCGTATTTACAAAAAAGCATACTTGATTAATCATGCACCTCTTTTCTTTTTTCGTCAAATATCTCAATTTCACGCTTTTCTTCAGATTTCATCATTTTTGTTTTTTTTTTCCTCGTTCTTCTCATCACTTTTAATGAATATCAATCTGTTTTTTTTTTTTTTTTCAATTATTTATAGGTATATACAGAAGAAAACGTATTCAGGTTAGAAAAATACAGCGATCCTTACGCAAGGTTGGTAAGAAATATTCTATTACGTCGTTTTTTTTTTTTTCCATTCTCATTTTGAAATTCCAGCCTACCAGTGAAGAGTTTTTCTTCATTGATTTTCAAATTATTATTTCGCTATCAGCACTCACGAAGCTAGACAGTTTTATTTGCGCTTATGCCTCGCATTATTATTATTATTATTATTATTATTATTATTATTATTATTATTATCGATAATGTTATATCGTTATACGTATCTCAGAAGCACTTTTTGGCTACGCTCGTCGATTTACCGGAGAGATTTTCATTTTTTTCTTGCATTATTTTTTTTTTCTGCATTCATCGTAGGTGTCAATTTTACTCGACTCGGGATGCTGCAAGGGGTGGCTATCGGGGACTCGTCATCCAAAATTTGGGAATTTTGGTTTTAACAATTTTTTTTTTTCGAGTGATTATTTGTTTCCCGGAGTCTAGCTAGATTGAAAAAGGAAGGGAGCTTTAACCGGCTAATCCTCTATAAAAAGCTCGCTCTCGTCCAAGGAATGAGAGAGAAAAGAAAATGGGGGAAAAAAATGAAAATTCGTAAGAGCATACAGGGTGCAGTTATTGGCAGTTTTGAGAAACGTCAATTTTCATAACAATCACTCGCTCGTTTGTCACTACGAAGACTCTAAGATCGTGGTTTTATTCTTGCAGACTAATCGAATTTTTTTTTATCGTCAGCTACATTTTTTTTTTCTAATCACAAGTATAACCGTAGTTGTATTTTCAATTTTCTAATTTTTTTTTTCTCAATTCTCGTGCGTATACTTTGGGGTTTTTGATTCATAAAAAAAAAAAAATTGGACTCTCACCCTGTTGAAAATGGATAAAAATATATTTTTTTTGCCTCCGAAAAATACCTCACAAATTAATTTGTTAATTATTCAATTTTGAATATCAATGATTTTTTTATAAATATAAAAATATTGCACATTGTAGTATACAATTTAATGGTCGATTCAAGAAAAAAAATAATTTGATAGAATTAAAATGAATTTTACAAATTTTTCTATTGTTCAAAAATCACTGGCGATAGAGTCATGACTCGGTCATAAACGTCGAGTGGTGCACCCTTTAAAATTTTTTCTCAGCATCCTCCTTTCGTAATATTGTTCTTTAGGCTTGAATCTATACTTTCACAGGGTGAAACATGAAGAAAAAAAATTACTTAGTCCAATGCGTGTGTGGCTAAATGAGAGGGTGCAAATTTCGACTCAGTGGTAAATTTGAATCACACCCCCAGTTTGTGATTCACGTAGGTGAGGTATATTTTACGTACCAAAATTTCCGGAAATGCCGTCCTAAAAAAAAAAAAAAAAATCTTTCGAAAATGGACCAAAATGGTGGTCGAAATTTGTCCTAACCACCATCCCATAAGTGTACAAAGCAAGCACAGTTTTGATTGTTCACACTTTTACGCTGTTATTGCGTTCGAAATACTTAAACCTAAACTATTTTTTGTTTGTTTGTTCGTTTTGTTTTTCATTAATTACATAACGTCCTCGAGATGTCTCTTTGGAGGAATGACAGGTCGTTACAACTCCGCGACGTCTGCAAAATCTCGCACCGATGATATGTTTACGTGTTTTACGATTTGATCAAAAAGTTTCATTTTGAATAATTAAATTGGATTAAAAAAAAAATATTATAATAAAAACTATTTCATGAAATTTGTATTTTTTAGAGAGGGGGGTAGGGGGGCTAAAATTTCATTCCCTTGAGTATGTGAAAATTTTCGAGGGATGAAAAGATCGACAGCGAGGATTTAGCGTAAAGTTGTCACCGGGGGGAATTCGTCGATGAGAATTTCGAGAGTTTCATTCGTGGCTCTAGGAATATTTCTCATGAGTATATGACTCGTATTTATCGTCGAGAGATCAAATTTATATCACATATCTTGTCTCTCGTGTATTCTCGGCTCAGCTTTCGTGGCTTTTGATTCAATAAATAAATATCTCTGAGAATCTATCTCTGTCTCTTTACCTTCGTGTTGAGCAAGAAAGAAAAAAATATTGCTATGCATTGCTATCCTTTAATACTGCCATGGCATCTTTGCATTCGTCTTCTGTTGACAATTCAATGTTCCCTTCAAAATTATAGTCACAATAATAATTCGTCGAATGAGTGCAAAATATCGAAAATTGATTTTTTTTTTTTTTTACAAACTTTTATCGGTCAATGGAACCGGAAGTGCGATTGATGATAATGAAACATGTAAAATATACGAAAAATAGGGAAATATATATTTTTTTATAAATTATTTCATTATGTTAAATTGTCTCGAGTTTTTAATTGAAAAAAAAAAAAATTGCTCACCACTGCTCTGCAATATTGTCAACCTTGATGACTAGTAGATTTAAAAGCTTAAAAAAAATTTACCAACCTCGAAAATTCTTTGAAAATAAATTATATATATAAAAAAAAAAGAAATGGCGATCCGATGATCCTGAAAGTGAAGGAAAAAGAATCCTAGAACGCCACACTGTCAATTGCTCGATGAAAGTTTGTAAAACTTATTTTTTTTTTTTAATTTTTTTTCAGGTATCGAGCACTCTGACTCCATTTCCATAAATATGTGCAATTTTCTCGAACTTTTTTTTTCTCCCACAAATCTAGAGCTAAGGGGAAAAAAAGAATCCTCGAAGTAGAGAGAGGGGAAAAAATCACCAAAATCAATATTTGTCATGGAAAAAAGACAAAAAATTTTTTTTTTAATTTTTGGGATAAATAAAAATCTCAATTGTGAAAATTTCACGATTATCCGCCACAACTCGTTCCCACGTATTTTCGTGGATAAAAAAAGAGAAGTAAAATACGAATGAAAAAGAAAACTATATATTCGAAACAATCGTGCACGATCCTTCTTCGCTCCAGCAGGCGATCAGACGCTGATGAGCTTGCGAAATGCTTTGCGAAATTCCGGATTGAACACCGTGTAGATAACGGGATTGACGAAGCTATTCATGTAACCGAGCCACGATGTCACGATGAATGCCGTGACACCCGGCTGGCAATCACTCTCGAGCTTTACACAAAGTGCGTCCATCACGTTGCAGGTAAAAAATGGCACCCAGCATATGAGAAATACGCCTGTGAAGATTGAAAAAAAAAAAAAAAAAAAAAATCGAAAAAATCGTTCGATGAAAAGTCATCGAGAAACGTTTAAAAAAAAAAACTATTGTTATATAAAATATTAAAGAAATTAATTTGATCACATTTAATTATAATTTAATTAAAATTTTATGAATAATTATATTTTTATATTCTTTATAATTTAATTTATATGGGTGGGAGCAAGATGGCGAACGAGATAGAGGTGATGGCTGGCGCGGCGAGGAAAAGTGAGGAAAAGGACTGGTTAAAAGTGAAAGAAAAGTGATAAAGGTGGAGGAAATAGCAGAGTGAAGTGAAGTGAGTGGAGAGACATGAAAGAGAGAAGGGAAAAGGGGCGGAAAGGCGTGGGTGAGAGTGATAAAGAAGTGACAAGGCGGTAGAGGCTAAAAGAAAAGAGATGGGTGAGGGGCAAAGAAAGAAGGGGGGTGCGGTGTGGAGCGGCAGTAAGTGACGGGATCGAAAAGGCAGTGAGAGTGACGGGATCGAAAAGGCAGTGAAAGAGGAGTCAAAAGAGGGCAGCATGGTTCGGACAACGGACAAAGGCGTACAGGACAGTGGGCGCAGAGAGTACGGCGAAGGAAAATATGAGGAGAGGGGGAAGGGCCTGGCGGAAGAGCGCGTAGCAGCGTGGCATGGAACACGAGGCGTATGAAGCGTGGCTGAGAAGACGGCGTATTAGTGCCAGCAGAGAGAGAGTGGTGAGAGACGTGTGTGACGCGACGTGAGAAGGCTCGGGAAAGAGGTGAAGGAGTAGGCAGAAAGTCGAAAGAAAAAGACGGCGGAAAAAAATTTTGGAATAAGAGAGAGAGAGAGAGAGAGAAGGGGCGTATCAGGGCCCGGGAGAGGTGAAGTGGAGACGTGAGAGAAAGGAAGTGAAAGTGGAGGCGGTGTTGAGAAAAAGAAGAAAAGGTGAAAGATCTCCGGTTCGGTGCAGAGGACGGCGTATCAGGGCCGGTAGAAAGCGAGCAGGGAGACTGGCACAAGTGACGTGAGACGAGAAGGGATAAGAAAGGAAGTAAGAAAGGAAGAGAAAAGAGAGAGATTACGGGTGCGGAGAAGGCGTATCAGTGCCGATGAAAAGTGAACAGTAAAGCGGTGGCAAGAAAGGAAGAGACTACGGGGACGGGAGACGGTGTATTAGTGCCGGGACTACGGGGACGGAAGACGGTGTATTAGTGCCGGGAGAGAAGGAGAGAGAGAGTGGTGCAAAGGACACGAGGTGAGAGGGAGAGGGACGGAGGGAAAAGAGCACAGTGGTGAGACAAGGAGGAAAGTGAGAGGTGACGAGGACAGGAAGCGGCGTATTAGGGCAGGAGAGAGTAAGCGGGGAGAGTAGTACGGGTGGCACGAGGCGAGAAGGGACGGATAAACAGGGAAACGGAACGAGCAGAAGAAGAGGAGACGGCGAGAAAAAGCGGCATAAAGGAAAGGGCCAAGAGACAATGGAGAGAGAGGATGATACCAGATACTGGATGGGCCGGCTAGTGGCGGCGGTGGAAGGGGTGATGGAGGAACTGAAGGACATCAAGAAAGAAATGGTGGAGGAAAGAGGTAGGAGGAAGATGGGAAAGGGGGCGTGTGAGAAATGTGAAGGGCAGACAAAGGGGGAAGACGGCAAGGAGAAGGAGGAGGAAAAAAGGCGGAAAGAGGAGAGGGAGAAGAGAGGACGAAGGAGAAGAGGGAAGAAGAGAAAGACGAGCGGGGGGAAGGGAAGGGGAAGAAGAGAGAAGAAACGAGGAAGGAAGACGTAGAAGAGGAAGGGGAAAAGATGGAAGAGACGGAGGGGAAGAAGGAGAAGAAGAAGAACGGCGAAGGAGAGGCTACGGGAAAATGGAGCTGGGCGGAGGAGGACGACGAAGAAGAGGAAGAGAAAAAGGAGTCGGAACAGGAGGGGAAGGAAGAGAGAAGAAAGAAGAGAGAACGGCAAGAAGAAGAGAGAAAAGTGAGGGAGAAAGAAGAGGAAAAGGGGAGAGTAAAGGAGGAGGAAGAAGGAATGGGAAAAAAGCAGGAGGAGGGAAAGGGGGAGGGAGGATGGGAGGCGGTAAAGAAGAGGCAAAGCAGAGAAGAAGTGGAAAGGGTGAGGAGAGAGGAGGAGGAAAGGGAGAGGGAGGAGAGATGGGGGGAGGAGGTGAAAGAGAGGGAGAGAAGGAAAAAGAGAATATGGATAAAGGGGAAGGGGGATGTGGAGAAGATAGGAGTGGAGGAAGTGGAGGAGAAGGTGGAGGAAGGAACGGGACTGAAGGTGAAAGTGGAGAAGATGATCGAGAAGAAGCAGAGGGGGAAGGAGGCAATAGTGGTGGTAGAGCTGAAAACGGAAGAAGAGAGGAAAAGGGTGCTGGAGAGAAGAAAGGACATGGAAGAGAAGGAACTGCAAGTGAAAGAAGACTGGACGAGATGGGAGAGAAGGACAAGACAGATGGTGGGGGAGAGGGTGGTGGAAGAGAGAAAGAGGAGAAGGAGGGTAAGGGTGGAGGGCAGAAAGGTGTGGGTGGAAGGGGTGAGATGGGAATGGAATGAAAAAAGGGAAGTATGGGAGGAGGAAGAGGAAGGAATGGAAATGTAAAAAGTGGAGAGAGACGGGAGGTGTAAGAAAAGAGAGGAGTTGGATTATATAGAGAAAAGGAAATGGAAAAGTATTGTAAGAAGGAGGAAACCTTGTTAAAAAACTTGTAACCCGAAAGGGAATCAATAAATACTTACATACAATTTAATTTATATGAAATATAATATTATAAAAAATATAAAAATACCAAAAATCATAAAAAATAGAATAATAAAAATAATATAATAATATAATACTGAATTTTTTTTTTATCGACTTACCCAATACAATCGCGAGTGTCTTGGTTGCCTTGCGTTCCTTCTTCGCCGAGCTTTTTTCCCTCTTTTTCTTGCTCGCCTTGTTCGCCTTGTATATCGTGAATCTCGAGCCGGCAGTCGAGTTTTTCTTGTCCTTATTGTTTTTGCAAGAACCCGTCACGTTCAGAGCACTAGGGCTGCGTGCAAGCTGAAGGGGCAAAAGGGTGGTCGCGCTCTTGAGCCTCTTTATCTCCTGCTTGCTGGGACCATTGCCATTTTTTTTCATCGTAATCTGGGAACTTATGCTCGGTGGTCCGCGTGACGCGGACGGCGGCGGTGACGATGATGTCGTCGATGAAGAAGCCGCGGAGATAACGCGCGGATTTGGACTCGAATTTCTCTCCGTTGTCTCGTGAAGCAATCCGCTGCTCGCCGCACCGTCGTAACCCGAATCATTGCGCGGATTAGCGTTGCCCATCTGAGCATGAGCGACTGCCCTGTGAATTGCAACGAGCTTTTGTGTCGAGGAATCGGAGCTAATTCGGGGGTTGGAGGGAAAAGGAAAAAAAAAAAATTTTTTTTACGCGAAAAAAAGGCCTAACTTTGACGATTTATTTTGGGAGTATGGAAAAAAGGGATATAATTTTTTTTCAGAGAGTTCATTTGACACATATTGAAGTATGAAAAAAAAAATTTTATTATCATTTCGATGCAAAATGGCGACGACAGAGCCAAGCTTTGAAATCGCCTTTTTTTAAAACTCCTTCACGGAAGGACGGATTTCTCGTAAAGTATAAGACTTGGAACGGAAAACCAAAGGGATTTTTTTTTAAATAAAATTTTGTAGAAATGATGGACTTTTGACAAAAATGAATCGATTTTTGGCAAAAAAATAAGCAGTAAATTGTTTATAAAAAAAAAGTTTACATTAAATTAAAAAAAAACGGTTGCGTACTCCCATAGAGAATGTAATTGTGAAACTACTGTCAAAATTTCAAATCGATCCGTGCAACGGTGTTCGAGTAATCTGGCCTGCTAGCTTCAAAAAAGTACTTTTGAGAAAAATGCGTTTAAAGTTTTCATTGTGCTCAGCGTGCGCTCCGAGGCACTGTCGTAAAATAAAAAATTGAACATTTAAAAAAATTTTGTCACCCCTTTTGTGTCACCCCTTAAATTATTCATCATATTTTACTTCGAATTATTATTTAGGCTCATTGCAATGCGATTTATTTTTAATTGCAATTGTTTCTGATTGATTTCTATGAAATTAAAAAAAAATATAATTCTCTCGAGTAATTGTATTTGGCTACGAAAATTTAAAAATACTTCGAAGAATTGTAATTAAGTTTTGTCAAATTACAATTAATTCGAGCAATCGTCATAAAATAGAAAAAAAAAAATGGATAAATAAAAAATAAAAATCGGGGAAATATCTTTTTTTCGTACGAGTAAACGACAATTTAAAAAAACGAGGAAAAAAAATTCACCCCCTTGAGTTAGGGCTCTGTTATTGCGTCGCGTGGGTTACTCGTATTTACTCTCTTGGAATAAAACCAAGAGGACAAATGGACTGGTGGCTTTTTTTCACACCCAACGTGTGCTCATCTTCGTCCGGGTAGAGCCACATTGGAATTGAGCGAACGTGGAGTTGGTCAAAATTGTGGGGATCCAGAAAACGAAAAGAATGAAGAAAAAAAATTCGTCGAGCACGAGGCATTTGTGCAACCCTGGCTGTATTTAATTCCGATTTTGCTGGTCGACGCTCCACTCTTTTTCATCCCTTTCATCCTCTCTCTCTCTCTCTCTCTCTCTCTTTCTTTCTCTGGCTACCCTGGTGTTGAAGAGAGCGAATGGTCCAGTTCAGAAAACGAAGGAAAAATAAAAACCACCCTCTCGAATGGCCCGGAATTATGAGAGTAGCGCGAAATGGAAAAATACACAAGGGTTGTACGAACAAAAAAAAAAAAAAGAAAATCGAAAGAACGAAGAAAATTAAAAGGTTTTTATCGTTCTATGTCACGTGTCGAAGAACGAACTGCAATTATTTGAAGGTAGAGAAGCGTAAAGGGACAGTAAAGTATCATAAAAAAATTGTAAAAAAAATTCTTGACTACATTCTGTTCGAAATTTTTGGGAGAAAAAAATAGAAAAATTTCAAAAATTCCGAAAGATTTGACCAATTATCACCGAATTTGAAAGTAATCATCCTTCAACGATAGTCGTTGATTACAAAAAATTTTAGGAAGATATTTCAAAATTTGCAAAAGTTTTAACAATAAGAAAAAAAATTTCGAAAAATTGAAAACTTTTTTTTTTTTGAAAATGTAATTTTTTGACTGCTAAGAGCAATTCGAGCATTCTGGGCATTGGTTAGATTTTTTTAAAGGGATGAAGGGATGAAAAATGAAAAATTAATAAATTTGTGATTCTTACGCTGCTTCCTCGACGACAGTAGCGAGAAAGAATTCTGTGCTCTTGTCATTGGATATAACGACAACGGGTTCCATCGGTGTCTCGTCCTCGTCCTCGTTGCTCCCGGAAGCTGTGTTGGTCGGTTCCTCGATTCCCGAGGCCACCAAGGCCGCAGCCCCAAGAGCAGTTTCCGCAAACCTTGCCACAGAATAACCACTGCTTGATCTTAGTAAAAAAATCTACTTTTTCACTACTTTCATACGAACAAGAGAAACGGAGATCATCCTCCCAGTGGCAAATTGAGGAAAAATTGTGTTTGGTGGGTCAAAGCGATCGAAAAAACTTTTTGCGAATTATTCACTCGAATTATTATTTAAAATAATTTCTCAATGACAACGTACGTAATTTTTAAATCTAAAACTCGGTATGAAATTTTTTTTTTATTGAAAATTCTCAATTAAAAATTGCTTACTTAATTTTTTAATCGAAAATTCAATCGCTCGATTAAAAGTTACAAATGCAACTCGTTGATTTGCCAAAGAAAGAAAAAAAATAAATAAAAACTGGATAAATTCTCATCGAGTCTACGAAACGATAAAGTTCTTTTCCTCATCGAGCACAGTGCAGTCAATATTGAACGAAATAAATAAGCATTATCAAGCATGAGTAAAATATACTACGAGGAAACATAACCATCTTTGATGGTGATGTATGACAGGCATAACCTCCTCCCATCGGTAATACACACAGAGCATAAAAGTTTTATTTCGTCCAACGAAGCAAATAATTCATATCTGTGTGCATACCACCCGCACATACGAAATAAAGTCTATGGAATATTGAAGCTTGGGTATATATGTGTGTGTGTGCGTGTGTGTGTGTGTGTGTGTGTGTGTGTGTGTGTGTGTGTGTGCGTGTGCGTGTGTGTGCGTGTGTGCGTGTGCAAAAGTCATGTGGGCTCGAACAGGTGTGTGTATCTTTCTCGTTCACGAGACATAACAAACATATCGGGCATTCCAGGCCAATATTGACAGTTGAGACCTCTTGACAACTCCTTCAAAATTTTCTTCTCTTTTTTCTTCTATAATTTACTTTTAATTTTACAATTTTATTTTCATTAAAATATTTACTTCTCATTCCACAATTTTTTTTTATTTTCACAATTTATTTCTCGTTTAATTCACTCACATTTTACATGAACAATAAACATATTTATCGTCACACTTGAATAAAAAAATTTTCTCGAGCCCTCGAAGTGAAATTGAAAAATAAAAATTGAACTCCATGAATTCGAGGGTTGTAACGGAAGAAAAAAAATGGCGCAACGGACAGTCCAAGAGGTCACGCAAGGTCAAATTTTTTCCCGAGATACCGACTGGCACCAAGTCAGAGGGGGTTGAAAAAAAAAAAAACAAAAACAAAAATCGTCTTGTATCGCGGGAGCCGATGCATCCGATAGTATCGATGCTTAGTGTAAATAATCCTTCCCATTTCCTGTATCCGATACCCATAGACGTACGGATGGGGAATGGCAAAAAGGAAAGAAAAAGAAACTCTACGTACGATGGGGAGAGTTTGCCCTGTGATAAAGATGCCTCTCGGCGATGTCGTAACCGATGCCAAACGACTTATCGATTTGCGCGTATACCCATATATATATATATACTCGCCAAAGTTTCCTCATCTTCATGTATCTTTCACTCTTACATCCCCTATTTAGGGGCGTAGATGCATAGACGAAGCTTTCATCCCTCGTGGATGAAATTCATCCCTTGTGTGCATCACACGAACCTCTCTCCCCCTCTCTCTCTCCCTTTCTCTCTCTTGAAATAATTTTACGGGGGTAGTTTCGTCATCTTCTTGTCGTAAAGGGGTTGAGGATAGGGAGTCACCTCGATAAATTGCCATAAACAAATTGCATCAACGCGAGCCAAGCTCCATGGACGGGGAGAGGCAGAGAGAGAGAGAGAGAGAGAGAGAGAGAGAGAGAGAGAGAGAGAGAGGAAGGGTTAAACGCCAGCTGGTGCTTGCATGCTCTGCCTATCACGAATCAATGGGGTGGAAAACGAGGATGCCGATGGATCCAGAAAAGTGTTTGAAGAAAAAAAAGAACAACATTTGCTCCATCGAGATCGACGCTAACGTCTTCATCTCGATACCGATCGACATTTTAAAGTTTAACTAAAGCAATCTTGAAATTTCCCATTTTCGTTTATTCGTCGATCGATTTCAATATTTTTCTTTCCACGCCCATTTTCTTTTCTGGATCAATAAAATTCGCCTCGATACGAATCTTGAAATTTTTTGAATTATCATTCCGGACATCTTCGTGAAATTGACGAAATATTTGTTTTTAACAAAAAAAAATAAAAAGCGGGTACGTTTCGAATATTTTTCTACGCGCTGGTAACAAGGGACGTTCAAGCAACTACGACGACAATTAAAACAATAATAGCATTGCTGGGCAAAGTACCTGAAAGTACTTCAAGTACTGTAAGTACTTGAAGTACTCGTGTATTTCAAGTACTGAGTACCATAAATACTTGAAATGCCAAGTACTTCGAGTACTGAGTACTTAAAGTACTAAATAATTGACGTACCTGAGGTATCAAGTACTTGAAATACTTCAAGTATCAAGTATCAAATATTTTTCAAGTTTTCAGGTATACATCTCGTGAGTTTTAGTACTTATATTTGATTTCTTGCGTACTCTTTAAACTCATTCGATTTTGATTCGAGTATTTTTTGTACCAAAAAATATTTTCACATTGTGCAATTCACTCAGGTTTGGCAGATTGGTGCAGGAATATCAAAACGAAGAATTAGAAATAATTTACAAAAATAGCATTGACGATTGTAATTAATATTTATTCAGCTTAAGGATTGAAAAAGAAAAAGTAAAGAATATAATAAATGGATCGTTAAAAACGGAGCCATGCATTGACAATGGCACTGTAACTACCGTAGCTTGAGCCTTTGAATGGTCATTCCTTACAATCTTAACCAAAGATGTCACGGAACATTCCTCAAGTATATATTCAAAGGCGTTATACATGCAACCATTAGCAAGACGTATTCAAAAGTACTTCATACTTGGTACTTGAAACAGTACTTGAAGTACATGAAAGTACTTGAAAATTTAAGTACAAATACTTAAAGTACAGGTCAAGTACTTGGAAATTTAAGTGCAATACTTGGAATACTTTAAAAGTACTTTGTACTTCAAGTACTGTACTTCCAGTACACTGCAAGTACCAGGTACTTGAAGTACTGTCCAGCTCTGAATAATAATAATAATAAAGAGTAAAATACGATTTAAAAAAAAAAAAAAAATTCGATCATTTTCGACTCACCTACGAGTGTGAGCAATATTTTCGATGATACTGCCCGGTTTGATGTCACCGAGATTGGGCTTACGACTCGCACGTTGCTTTCTCGCTCGATTGCGCAATGCCTGCGAAACGTCGATCCAAATTTCGAGTCAAAGAAATTTTTTTTCATTTTTTTTTTCTCATTTCCCCTGATTCTTTGAGAATTTTCAAAATTTTCGGTCGCGCATTTAAAGCCAATTGTAGAAAAGAACTATGAACACGGGTCCACCTGGTAGTAAAATCATCGACTCGACAGAGTTGGTCCAAAAAAAAAAAAAAAATTCCCAAAGCGACCTGTTTTTTCTTCTTCTCTAAATCGGTTGGAAAATCGGTTAAAATTGATCGGGAGAGAAATTGAAAAATAAGAATAAAGACGACTCACCTTGAATATGCTCCAGTAGAGGAATATCATCATAATGCAGGGAATGTAAAAACTCGACAAGCTCGAGTATATGATAAAATCGGTATTGTAGAAAAGGCAAAGATCGGGTATGCGATCGGGCGTATTGTTGAGACCGAGGACGATCGGGCTACCGATCGCCGCCGATATTGCCCAAACGAGCAATATCGTAAGCCACACGCGCCTATTGTTCTTGTGCTTCGCGTATTTTATCGGTTGGGTGACCGCGATGTATCTGCAAATGGAAAAAAAATTTTAACTTTATGCTCTTACCCCTTCGACTCGAAATCAAAAATTTAAACAAAAAATGATTTTGTTAAAGTTGTTATTTTCTTTTTTTTTTTCTCAAACGTGGAAAGAGGAGTAGTGGAGGAAGTTGGAGGATGAGATTTGCGGATGTGCAGAAACAGGGGATGGAAATGAAGCGTCTGACTCTTTTAGAAAAATGCTAGGGGCTGGAAAAATCTTCATGAAGGAAAAAAGTATTTCTCTCTCTCTCTCTCTCTCTCTCTCTCTCTCTCTCTATGAATGTATAAAAATAGCTTTCGCGCAGTCAATATACATTTCATTTTCCTCCCTCAATTGCATTACCGGCTTCCCCCCCCCCTAACCCCTTCCCCCCGGGAAGAACATTTTTCTGCATTATTGAATAAAAAGAAAAATTTTTTTTTTTCATCTTCATAGCTCGGTATTTTTTCCTCGGACAGCTCCTACACCTCCGCTATTATTGCAACCCAGAACGTTCGGATATATACGCTAGCAGTGAGTTTAAGTATGCTAAGCGCGTACGATCAACCTTCTGTCGCGAACTACCCCTTAACCGAGAAATTGAAAAAGAAATTTTGTATTAGTTCTTGGAGCGATAGGTGTGAGGCAAGTGTGAAAAAAGGAAAATGAGAAAGAGAGAAAAAGAGAAAGAGAGAGAGAGAGAGAGATGAAAAATAAAGAGAGATTCTGGGTTGCCTTGCAATCGATTTCTTTCGGACAGAATTATTTTCACACCATTTAATATAAAATCGAGTCAGTGGGGCTTTTAGTTGAAAAAAAAATCATAAAACCGTTGATTTTGATTGCTCATTAAATTGGCAAAACAAATTATAATCTAAAACATAATTAATTAATTTAATAATTGATCATTAATTAATCAAATGATAATTTATGATCATACAATTCAATTTTAATTCACAGTTATTTGATTGGGAAATAATTGATAATTATTAAATTCAATAATAATTTATAATTATTTGTTTTCTAGCCTACAAAACTTTGCCTCCATTAAGCATCTCCACGAGCAAAATTTATCCCCGAAAAATCTCTCGCAACGAGCGATAGAAAAAAAAAATTCAAAGAACAATCGCTGGCTCTTGTTGGATCGTAATTTTGAATTTTTCACAATTACGTAAAAACCTCGGACATTTTTATTAGAAAGAAAATAAAGGATGTGAAAATATGTGGCCCGAGCCATATTATCACTCCGTACCACACGGGCGATAAATTTTATTTACGCGATAGCAGTAAAGAGTAGATGGAAGAATGACAAGTAGCAGAGAAAAGTCCCAGGAAGAAGAAAATAAAGAAGAAGGGAGGTCGTGGTGGAATTTTTTTTTTTTTTTAATTCCCCTGGGAATTTCTTATCCCGGACACCCTTATTCGCGGCACGTAAACCTCCGGCGAAAATCAGCGAAGGCCACTCCTGCTCACACTTCTTTAACCCTGCTTTGCTCCCCTCCAACCCTTCCCTTCTCATCCCCCTGGTCCTTGCACGAGCACTATGACTAGCCCTCTTTTTCTAGCCTCTTATTTCTCTCGCCCCTTCTCAGATCTAGTCACCAGCTCGAGTCTGAGATAAAGTCTCCCTCCCCATAGCGACGACAAAAAGCTTCATCTCACCACCCCGAGAGGAGACGACGTATCTCATGATTTTTGTTGTTTTTTTTTATTTTTTTTTTCGATTAGCTCGTACAAAAAGAAAAGATTTGTACAAAAAAATTGAAAAAAAACCAAAAAGTACGAGTAAAAAAAATTAACATTAGGATTCATCAGATCGTCTCCTTTTGACAATCTTTCGATTGATCTGTATTTGATTGAAAAAAAAAAAGATTCACCCACCTGTCTATCGATATAGCGACGAGATTGAAGATCGAGCTTGTGCTGCATGTCACGTCCATTGCGATGTAAAAGTCGCAGATAAAGCCCGGCAGACTCCAAGAGCCATTAACCTGAAAGTACACAGGGAAAGTCAAGGATTCATATGAGGGTTGAAATTTTTTTTAAAGCGAGAGGCTAATTGAAGCTTCCTATTTTTTGACTCCATATTCTTCAATTATTCATATTTCTTGATTACTGAGCGAGTTACTTTTAAATTAGAATAATTTCGTATATAAAAAAACTCCCACACACACACACACACAGTTTTCATAATTTTTTTTCTTGTGCAATTGTGCAATATTTTTCTCCAATAAAAATACTTCACAATCTTTAAGACTTGCGGAGAACGTGTGTAATTTTTGTTTTGATCAAAATCAGCCCTTTCGTGGGATAAAAATTATGAAAACCGTGCTTGGCTCTCGAGTGTTTCGCTGTAAGTGAAAACAGTCAGTAACCGTTCAGACCATCCAGATGTCTTGATACGGGTAAAAGAATTTGAAAAAGAACAAACGAAAAATTATTCATAAATCGACGTCGCAAATGCATCTCAATGCCATGAGCAGAATCGGACGTAGAAAAAAAAGTCCGTCAAGATTATCCAAGTAGAGAATCTACAGATTATTAGATTTTCGTGTAAGCAAAGTTTTCTCATTAATCAAGAGATCCGGTGGTCTTTTTTTTTTTTTTTTTCATACTTCCGGACGCTGGTGTAAAGCGTCCTTTGTATAAAATCTGTGGCTTATTGCCTCGAAGAGCTCTCGCCATCGATATATCCCGAGGAGAATACTCGGACGAGGAAAAAAAAATTCTTTTTTAACTTTTATTGACCGTTAAAAGCTTGCGGAGAAGGGACAGTGATTAATATCTGGCAAAGTAAAATATAATATAACATACAAATATAAAGTAATCCAATTAAAAATATATATTTTTTAATAAATAAAATTATAAAAATTATTATTACTATTACTATTAATATTTATATTACTATTGATATTACTACAGATACGAGAGTTTTGGTTGTTTGATAAAGTTTTCAAATTATGTG